>CAJNDT010000225.1:72500-407500 GCA_905221615.1 Symbiodinium sp. CCMP2592
TGTGGGGCTTGATGTCTCCCTAACCCTACAACTCCAAAACCAGGAAAGCCCAAACCACTGGCTGAAGAAAGACTGATGCAATGATACAACCCTAAAACACCTTATCATCCCCGGTAAAGCCCGATAGATTGAAGCCTAAACCCGGGACCCCGCAAAGTAAAAAAAATAAAGGGCCTTGCCAGACTCGTCGCGCGGATAGCGCCGGAAGCGCCACTCGTTCTTCAAGCGGTTGGACCTGAATAAGGCTTTGGATCTTAGACCAGGAGAACCATCTCAAGCCTGTCCTATGTTCCTCTTCGAAAGAGAAACGCAAGCGCCTTGCACAAATCAGGGCTCTTACCCGGTTTTCTGAGCGGCGCGTGTCCTTCCCAATACCTTGATTGGTTCGACACATCCCTGCGGCTTTGACCTACCAAGTCAAGACTCTTGCAGCCGTGGCCGTCGCTGCACCCGCCTCAGCCTCCAATTTTCAAAACTTGACCCCTTTGTGTGGAGAAGACGCAACGACATTGACAGGGATCCCCCTGGGAAACTTCGCGTCATCAGCAGAAGGTCAAGATGGAATTTTCAGGAGAGGAGTGTTTTGCTCCATCGGCAGAACTTCGTACTCAAGAAGCGATTCGCACTTCCGAAGCAACTTCAAAGTGGTATATGGGGCCAAAAGCACCTCCTCCTCATTCTGGTAGAAACTGATTTCCGCAACACTTCTCGCGCCCGAACATGTCGCTGGCAAGAGAAACTTGATGTTGAAGGGTGCGGCGAATTGTTTGGCGACAGCCGCGCTGTGCGATGTTGACAGGTAGTATGGCACCTGTACCACGCACCCCACCCTTAAACACTCTATGTCCGCTTTTCGTGCTTTGCTGCCCCGCCAGACCACACCCGGCAAGGTCCCACTGGGGGAACAAAAGAGATAGCAGTTGATTGCCCTGATCAGCGGCATGAAGTGCCTCAACTTCGTCGCATCGTCATGTCGCAGTGCATCCGCAAGAGGCTCGAACACTTCGTTCGATGTGTACAGGCAAACTGCTTTTGCGCATACACCTTGTGACCGTGCTTTGTCCACGTTCACATTCGCATACTTTTGGTTTGCTGCATAGAACTCTCGGAAGTGTCTTCAGGCCGAGACTTGTCAACCCTCGATCCACCCTGGTATAGCTTGCAGTAGTTTGAGTTCATGTACGTGGGATACTTTGGCCTGAAGAGCGCATCAGTAACAAAGCCGCGCAGGCGCTGACGACGGATCGAGTCTGTCTGAGCAACTACACTTTCTTTCCCCGACCACCACAACGGAACGATCAAGCCCATCAAAACTGGCATGAATCGTAGCGTCTTCCGGGCAACTCTCATTGTGAAAGTTGGGCTCCCTAGGGTCAGCTACCTTTTCGAGTCACTTCAAGCCATCACTGCATCGGTAGACACCGGACACTCGGCACAGGTTTAAGTTCAATTTCTTTAGGGTTTGCTTAGGGTTTAAGTTGGGGCTTGTTAAAGCTATTTTCAAGATTCTGAAACCCCTGGCTTTCTTGGGCCCACGCAACTTGCGCCAAGCTCTCTTCTCGGTACGCCGCTGCCGCATGCGCAGCTTCTTGTCTGGGCGGACCCTGCCGCTGGAAGTTTGGGGGGTTGAACAGGGTCCCTTTAAAGGGATCTATAGGGATCCTACAACGATATAGGGTTTAGGGTTCAGGGCAGGGGTTTAAGGGTTGTTTAGGGTTTGGGGTTTGGGGGTCAGGGTTTAGGGTTTGGTGAGGGTTGGGATATCAGGGTTTGGAGGGGTGGAGACCCCTTACAAAGACACTATGTCACTATGCGTCTCGAAGGGGCGCAAATTTTGCATCTCGGCTAGCACCCTCGATATTGTGGCCTAGAAAAGGGCTCTGGGTCACATTAATTAATACTTCTTGATGTCACAAGGGGCCCTGCTACTCCTACCTCTATATTACAGAAGGAGGGTTCGTTTTAATCGGGGGTCGGCATCAGAGTTCTGGGTTTGGTCCAACCAGCGGTTACAGGTTCCTTGGCTTTGGCAAGCTTGTGCCCCGGCCGACGTGGGTGCAGGGCCGCTGTTGTATGATTCTTGGCCAGAGATTTCCAAGCCCTCAACTAAGGAGTATACCGCTGAGTATACCTTGAACTACCAACTGATCTTTAACAGGATTTACGGGATGCTCCTTAATCGTCTCGCACCCTCGGAAAGGGCTGCTGAAAGTAATGACAGTTCACATTTCCCTTTGGGGATCCCTCTGAAACCCCTCCCCCACACCGCCCTCCACCGTCAAATCTCTTGAGAATCTGAAACTTGGTGAGATCTGCGAGTTGGACTCCCACGGAATCGCCCAGACACCTACTACAAAAGCCCGACTTATCAGAGGGGGGCTGGGCGCAATCGCAATCGTAGTATGAGCATATTTTGTATTAGGGAACCATCAGGAAGACAACGACTAACGATTCAGGTTCACATTTTCAGTAGTGCACTATGCGCGGGAAGAGACAAGATGAGGACCTGAGAAGCACTGCAATACCCGGCCTTTTGTACATTTTGGGATTAATGAAATTCTGGTGCTCCGTCTCTCGGTAGTCCTCCCAAAAATGCCGGGTGTTCAATGGCAGGCTGACAGATAAAAGCGGCACTGAAACAGCCGAGTCATTTGGAGGAAGATTTCATTGAGTAAAAGGGGTTGTGAGTGCGTTAACTGAGGATCGTCGAGGTACTTAAGAGAACTGCTACTGAAGAACGCTAGCTACTGAACCCTAAACCCCCAAACCACTAAAACCCTAAACCCCTCGACCCCTAAATCCCTAAACCCTAAGTCCCCTTGGCATGAGCCATAGGTAGCAGCCTCTGCTGGAAAAATGCTTCTGCTTCGAAGGCACTTGTTCCTACTGTACTGTCCAAGAATTTCACGGTATACAACTTTAGGGTGCTGGGGTTTAGGGTTCAGGGTTTAGGGTTTAGGGTCTCTAAACCCTAACCCTGCTTGAAAGAAGTATATAAGTGTCTGACTTCTTACAGTGATGGCAGATGCAATTCCTAGATGAAAGGATACTGAAATCTCTGCAAGCTGGAAGGAGACGTTTACGAAGCCTCTAGACCCCGACAGCCGACATGTCGAACCTCAAAGCCTAGATCGTAAATCCGCAATCCTGGAACCCTAAACCCTAAACCCTAAACCCTAAACCCCTAAACCACTAAACCCTGGCAAAGTGCACCACCTACGTACAGCCCAGTGTCTGGGACCATATTGGGCAAAAGCAAGAGTCGACGAGTCCTAATAGACATACCATCAATAAAAATTACGATTAATGGACGCCGAGCTTTCCCACGCCCGTCAGCAACAAAAACAATTGGCATCGCCCTAGCAGCGCAGCAAGACACTTATTGAAGCATGCACTTGTGAAGAATCGTCTTTGCACCACCACAAAGCAAGATCAGGCATCAATGCTCAGACTGTTATAAGGTTTAAGCATGGGTTGTCGAACTCAGGATACGGTTTTAGGCCAACAGAAACATTGAAGGCAGCATGAGCTGGGTTTTCGCATGCTCCACTAACGACTCGGCGATGACGACCACGACACTGCAATTGACAAAAGACTTCGGCCACAAGCTGCTGATCTGAAATATCTTCGAAAACACTCGGGCAAACACATTCACAGGCTGCTACTGCTACGACTCTTTTCCCTGCATGACCTTGGACTTCGGACTTGGACAATGCAGCAGAGCACGCTTCGGCGGCTACTGCAAATCTAGATTTAAAGAGTACTTGAGCTACACTGACTACAGTGACCTACACCTACACGTCACCGTCATCCTGAACAGAGCTGTCGCCACGACGAAGGCACGAGAGCACAAAGACCAACAGGTGGCCGAAAACAGGTATGCAGATAGAGTTTCCAGCCAAGCGCTTCACTTGAGCACTCGACAAAGCATTCGGACCAGTCAGCACTTGCTGTAAAGGGTTCTCAAAGCCAACTTCGTCAGCTACATGAGCATAGGCAGGGATGCCCATGACAAGCAAGTGTTCCTTTGCCATCATCTCTCGTTCCGTCAGCGGTCCGAAGCACCACACCGTGCTCGACCGCAAGAGCGCTGGAACTGTCTCTGTCACCTGGCCAAAAGACTCTGCATTCTGTCCAAGCATACATAAGCCCACGTGATACCCCAGTTTTTGCTTTTGAGCTTGGTAGGCATCGTGGCGGACCAGCATCGCAGGCGGCAGCAACTGGGAAGGTGACAGGTGATCGACGGCGGAGGCTTGGAATCCACGTTCAACTGCCCTCTCGGCATGATGCTGCTGCACCTCTGCATCTGGCGCTTGCAAATACACATCTCCACAAAGCCTCCTGATCCTGAAGAGCTGACCGATGCGAGACAAAGGTTTATCCATGTATCCCCACTGCCTCAAGACTCCGACGCAGAACTTGCGCTGACGAGTGCACGGCAAACCGAAATCGTCTGGGCCGAGGATGATAGATTGAAAGGTGTACAAATCAGAAAGATGAGCTGTTGCAGACGCCTCCTCATCGAAGTGGGACGTGCACTCAATGAATAGCAGATTCTCTTGCATCTGCCGACGTTCTTGCACCCACAGGACATTGGCTTGAATTCCTGATCCAAGCAGCCCGCTCTTGCTTCCCATGCACGACCAATCCAAACCTGAGTCGGAGAGGGAGAAAGGCTCCCGAAAACCAAGGCTGCCAAGGGCCGACTTCGGGTGTGGCACACATGCCGAACGAGAGAGGGATGTGACATGACGGCTGACAACAACACACTTAGAACAGGACTGAGCCTCGGACATGAGATTCCTGCTATTGCTACCGTGAGCATCCCCTTGTCCGCGTACTTCTTCAAACCAGGGATTGGGCAATCAGCTTTGTGACGCAAACAGAAGCTTG
The DNA here is from genome assembly GCA_905221615.1 of Symbiodinium sp. CCMP2592. Classification (NCBI taxonomy): domain Eukaryota; class Dinophyceae; order Suessiales; family Symbiodiniaceae; genus Symbiodinium; species Symbiodinium sp. CCMP2592. Next base: position 77,397 of record CAJNDT010000225.1, read on the forward strand.
AGGCTTCCTCAAACTTGACATCGCGCATGCAATCCATCAGCTCCTGAATGAGCTCACGGCCGAGTGCACTTGCACTCTCGCGTTGGGCTTTCGAGGACACCTTCTTCGAAGTTGGATGCATCTTGGCTGCGGCTTGCTCAGATGCCGCCGAGCAAGCAGCATCCATTGCATCCCTGAGCGCTCAGCTGAAAGCAGACATTCATTTCAATGCTGAGTTGCACCACTCATGACGTCGCAGGTGCAAACATGGAACATGATAAGATGCTGCCCGGCTTCCTGCAAGGCTTCGGCACCCGGTCCAACATGTCGCAGAAAATGTGCTCATACTTCAGCGGTTCCGGTAGAGACAGCAAGGCTTGCTGAGCTAACGGGGCATAGTCGCACGCATGCAACGGCAGCACACACCTGGCACCACTTCGCAGCCATCCTGCCTTCTTGAGGTAATGCTCCACGAAAGAGAAAGCGATGCCTGGAGCATCGTAGCCAGAATAGTGTGTCACCAAGACCTCGGCACGTGGCAGTGAAGTCACACCAGGGTTTGAGTCGAGTTTGAATTGACACTCAAGGTCACAGACTCACAGACTCACAGACGACAAACTAAGTTTCTCCCCTCGTCGACTGGTCGCTGCTTCGCTGAACGAATTTGCCGATTTGAATCAGCAACGTGCTCGGCTCCAGCAGGTTCTTCACTGCTGTGCAGTGCAGTGTGCAGTGCACTGTGCACTGCGCACGTGCAATGCAGGATCCACTCACGCAAGGTGCGTGATGAAAGAACCCATGCACGGCAACTCTTATACACACGCCGATGCCAATAACGCCACAGAGTCACAGAGATTGGCGGCGTCCACCAGCAACGAGCATCCACATCGACAGCACAAAATGGCTCTGACGACTGCAGAGGCGAGGACACAAGACATTTATCTGGCTACGAACAAGTGAGGCCACACTTTAGTCCCGGTGCTACTTTAAGCATAGTACAACATATTATCTAGCCCTGACTGTAGCTGATACTGTACTGTGCCTGCTACCGTGCCAGCAACCACTCACACTGGCCCTGGCCTATCTGCATATCGGAGCTTTCGCGGACACTGTACAGAGCGACGGCGCCATCGAAAGATCTTTGCCCGTCCGGCATCACATCATTAACAAACTCAGCTCAAGCTGATGGGACTTTCGAGCCTGACTACTTGCCTACCTTAGCCTGGGCCTTCGCCTTGGCTGCAGTCGTAGTCGTAGTCGTGGGCGGTGTAGCACTTGCCTTTGCCTTCTGCTTCTGTTGAGCCATGGCTTCAATAAGCTTCTTGCCATTATCGGTCATGGCGCCTGAAGGAGCATCCGTCGCTGATAGTCTCAATCGCTTTGCCGGCGCATCAACTTCTCCAGCTGATTCTTCTCCGGCAGATGCAGTTGTCAATGTCGTCGACAATGGCGAAGTCTGGGGCGGTGGAGTCGCCTCTGGCCTTGTCGCCTGAGCGAGTGACTCATCGGGCAGGTTCGGCACTTCAGTCGTCGAAGCCGGCGTTGCAGGTGTCAGAGCAGCGGCGGCAGCCTCTTCCACGCCGCCGTCATCAGGCTTCTGCTGCTTCGCGCGCCGAGCTTCTGAAGCCCGTGCCCACTTGTCCGATGCTTCCCGTTTGCGTTTGAGCTCCGCCTCTTGCTCATCCATCTCGTCGATCTGCTTCAACGCGGCATTAAGCGCCTCGGCATTCTCGGCATCCTTGGCATGTTCCATGGCTGGGGCGGGTGGAACCTTTGCAGTTGGTGATGGTGACGGCACTCCTTGTACAACTGTTGCACGATTAACACGATCATCCTCATCACCGTCGCGATCTTCTTGCTTCGTCATGCCTCCGGTGGCAAGTGTGCAAAGGGATTGCTTGCACTCAAGCATCTGAACCATTCTGTTCATCAGCGTTGCATCCCGACCCTGGACAGTGAAGACCTTTGCGATGGCAGCCATGTCCTTGATCTGCAACTCGTGCTCAGCTGCCACCATTAGTGCAACACGGAAGCCCGTGACCTTCTCCACGCCCACTGTTGCATCCAACAGCACGAACCCGGCAGGCATGAACGTGATGGATTTGGGTCTAGACTCTGCGACACAGCAAATGGAGAGTAGCTGATCAGATTCATCCTCCGTTGCACTGGGCAGAATCTTGGCAAGAGCGTCTAAGGTCACTTGCTCGGCATTGTTGATGCCAAGCTCCTTCATCTTGCCAACAACACCGACACCTTCCGCCGCCGTTGCACCCCCACTGTCATTGTCCCCACCGTCCGCCAGCATCTCGGCCAGCTTGGCTTGAAGTGCCGTGAAAGCTGCAGCTGCAAAGCGCCGTGTACCATCTACTTGGTACCTCAAGGTGGAAGCCTGCTTGAACTCCGTTCCGCAGTAACGCATGTTCTCAGAGAAGGCATACGCACCAACAGTTGTAAGCAGTGCACACATCTCCTTGTCGCTGATCGCCTGCTGCTTGGGATCGATGGTCTGGCCCGGGGCATAGTTGTGCAAGGCATCCATAAGGTTTTGCATCTCCGGTAGGCTCATTGTTCCTGCGGCGTGCGACAAGTTCCAACGAAACACAACTAAACAAGCTCTTTAAACAGCACCCACCACCATCGCCACCCTCACCTCACCAACTCATCATCACAAAACTGCGGCTTCATGACAAGACCTAAACGTTTGTCTGGCTGCTGTTCATGGCTGAGTTTAAAAATTTTCTCGATGGCGACCTCAGCCACACTTGAACCCATCACCTGTCCAAAAGCATAATATTCACCGAGTCGACATGCACACAAGGTCAGACATGTTTGTATTAAGGCCACCCGGCCACCCGACGCCGAGCCACGAACCGGGCCTGAGGCGAAAAACCCACCCCCACCCCGACCCCCCCAACCCCCTCAACCCCCCCCCCCCAAGCAACGGCAACCTCGAACACGCAACGCTAAACAAGTGTAGCTAGTGTAGCTGCCTGCATTTTGTTTTGCAACCTGAAGCTTGAACCTTGAAGCCAGTGGCCTCGTCCAGAACCTGTTCGCTGGGACGAGGTCTGGAAAGTGCGCAGGAAGAAATTGAAGCGGGACGACGCCATCTCATCTTTCTTCACGAAGTCATCTAGGTCCGCGCAGCCTTCAACGATGTAAGGCTTCAGGGTGTTCAGGCCATCCCTCGCAAAGGCCCCTGATGTCATGTAGGCAGCTGCAGTTGCTTTCAACTTGGAGACAGCCTCATCGCACGTTGCATAGCGGACGAACTTGAAGATTGCGGGCACTGCCTCTGCTACGGGCTCTGGCTGTGCGCCTTTTGGCTTGGCAGAAGTGGCACTCTCAGCTTTGGCTTTGGCTTTCGCCTTGGCTGCGGCCTGCGCGACTTCCTTACGCACTCGGGCATCGCACGTCTTTTGCCTCGCTTTTCGTGCAGAGGCCAAATCCTTGACGGCTCTGTTCGCACACGAAAATAGATTCTTGACAAGGGTTTTGTTCTCTCCAAACGTCTTCAAGACCTGCCGCATTGCTTCCTGGCTGTCGGCCTCGTCAGTCAGGGTCTTGGCATCCAGGAACAACTGCAACCGACAAACGAGATGCTCAAACTCTGGGCATGGGAGAAGTCCATTCGCCTTGGCTTGCTCCTGGTAGGCCCTGAAAGTAGCCACGGCAGACTCGGCTTCTGCCTCGGTGCAGTTGGCAGAGTCGACATCCAACATAGCCCAGACTTCCACTGCATCCTTCCTCGTTTTGATCATGTCGACATACAACTTGTACTGCTCCTCGTCCTCGGCCGTGACAGTCTTCAAGGCATCGTAGAGCTTCGAAGCGCACTCTCTGCTTTCAACGATCAAAGTATCTTCCTCTCGGACCAGCTTGTCGTGCTGAGTCACACGCAAGGCTTGCATGTCCACCTTCCGCTTCTTCTTCTTTGAGTCAGCATCATCAGTCTCCTCAGCGTTGTTGGCAGCGGGCTTGTCTTGCACAGCCAACGCCTGCTGAGAGTGAACACCGCCCTTCTGCAGCTTGGACCCGTTGCCTGTCTTCAGACTAAGTTGAAGCCCGGCGCCGCCTGCAGCTTCGAAGACGCTTGAATTGAAGCCGTCGTGGCCGCTCGCGATGAGTGAATCCATCGCTTCGAGCTGGTCGGGTCGAGCATTCTTCATGGTCTTGCCTGACACAGTGTACCCGCGGGTGCTCTTGGTGCCGGAGGAGCCAACGACGTCGTCGTACATGTGGATGAGCAGTCGATCGGATCTGTCCTTGCCGTTCTTGTCACGGTTGTGCAGAGGGTCCGCGAACATGGCGTCCCACTTGTCTTTCGCCTCGACGGCATTGTAGCTGCCGCCCTCTGCCGTTTGTGCCCAAGCCAAGTAGTGGACTTCTGTCATATACCTGCAATGCGCTTTGTTGTTGACGTCGTTGTAGTGCTCCACGGTTTTGAAGTACGTGGTGAAGTCAAACGTTGCGCGAACTTTGCCTCTACCAGCTGCTGGGCATTGCTTGCGAAACTCTAGGATGAGTTTCTGATATTCGGGGCCACCCTTCTCCTTGATGCTCTTGAACTGTGCCTCCTTCTCTGTTCCTTTCACTTGTTTGGCTGCTGCTTCGTCAGCCCGTCTGCACTCTAAACAAACGCACTGGTTCTTCTTGGGAAAACACTTCCTGCACAGCCTTTGCACGCAGACTCTGCATGTCAGCATGTCAGAATCCTTTGCAGGTGACTCAGATTCCAACTTTTGTTCATCCGAGCCTCTCGCTGATGGCGCCGATGCCGGTTCTTGAGCGACCAGCTCTTGCTTGGTTGGAGATGTCACAGGAGAGACCGCCGGGACCTCCTGCTTGCTTCCAGCCGCCTCCCCCGTTGGCTCAGAGGGGGCTTCCATCAGCATCACTTCGTTTTCATCCTCCAAGACATACGCCATGTCGCTGGAATGGCCCGGCTTTCCCGAAACCTGCGACGCAACAGCGCCTCACACTGCCTCTGAAACTGAAAGCCCGAGCTGCCGCCGTCACAGGAGTCACAAACAAACCAACAACAATGCTCACGCAGATGCACTTCGTGGAAGATCAAGATCTTCTGGCCCAAGCGCTTCACGACTTCTACTTCTGACTGACTGACGACACGTGAGCAGAGCAGAGCTGAGGAAGGACAATGCAGAATCTGAGTACCCGGCTATCCCTCCGGAGAACCATTGTATCAGATTCTCACGCTCTGCAACACTGATGCTGGAGACGGCTGTCTGTGGCCATCCGAAGCATTCTGCCAAAGAAGCCGGCCCAAGTTCTTTGAAGGTTGAGCCTCAGGTGCTGCCGAAAACAAGGTCGCAGCCCGCGGTTGTATTGTGTTGTTGTCAAGGGAGGCGAATATGCACCACCAAACGCACCGCACATCCCTCAAACTCAAACCCCCAGTTTCGATTCCAGACCAACGACCCGCTGAAGGCAGGGTTCCAACAACCTTCCACAACATGGCTTTGCCACGTGCCGGGCAACAACTATCGTCTTTCACAACCCTAAATTAAGCCCTGCTATAGTAGTACTCCCGACAATCACGTTTGCAAGACACGGTTGCTTTATGGCCTGTTGCACTGCCTGTGATGCGAGCTGACTGACTGCTGAGACTCCCGCACTCTGCCCCATAAGTCACGCTCTTCCGCCGTCGTTTGGTCTCACCCGCACATCCCACCTTGCGTTCAGCTGCGACTCGACTGGACTGCCTAACCACTGGAGCTTCTAACTTCTAATCCTAGCGAACAGTAAGCCCACCACCCCGACATCATCTTGGAGCACTGCGCTGGAAGTCTGACTGCTGGAGGATCGGACAAACTCCACATCCCTCAGCAAATCAGTAACCACAGCCAGCATTGTTCTTGGAGTATTCCACTTTTTATGGCGACTGCCGTATTACCAAGTGCCCGGCGTGCTTCCAGACGACACAGAAACACTGGAGATGCTCGAGTCTGCAGCGCATCTCATCTCTGCTCCATGGATTCGCTTTCACGAGACTGAAGTTGAAGCATGAGCAGCTGCATGATACTGCAAACTAATTCTTCAAGTAGCAGCAACCTTTACAATGTCTATTGTGCGACCATGGCCTGAAGTTCCTGAAGGTCACTGACCCACTGTAGCGACACTACAAGCACACAAGCTTCAAGCAGCCGTGTCAGTTTCACGTCAACGCCACGCTGTAAGTTAGCTTCGTCTGTTGAAGCTTGCACGATTGTGATGTGGCACATCTCTGACACTCTGATACATCTGCAAAAAACAGCTGGACATGACATGTGACACAAACTCTGCACAGCTCACGCTCCACATAACTGAGTGTTTGTTTGCGGCAGTGCGGTGGTGGAGGTGGTGCTGGTGGTGGTGGAAGGGGGTCACGACGGTGGCAGTAGTAGCAGCAGTAGCAGTAGCAGTAGCAGTAGCAGTAGCAGTAGTAGTAGTAGTAGTAGTAGTAGTAGTAGTAGTAGTAGTAGTAGTAGTAGTTACGAAAAGTAATTGCAACGAAACCTTCCTCAGAACTCAAGATACGTTACAATTGCAACGAAACCTTCTCCAGAAATTCAAGGAGGTACGTTGACTCCATGAATGCCAGTTGTCGTCGTCGTCGTAGTAGTAGTAGTAGCAGTAGTAGGAAGAGTAGTAATTGCAACGAAACCTTCCTCAGAACTCAAGATACGTTACAATTGCAACGAAACCTTCTCCAGAAATTCAAGAAGGAGGTACGTTGACTCCATGAATGCCAGTTGTCGTCGTCGTCACGAATAGTCATTGCAACGAAACCTTCCTCAGAACTCAAGATACGTTACAATTGCAACGAAACCTTCTCTAGAAATTCAAGGAGGTACGTTGACTCCATGAATGCCAGTTGTCGTCGTCGTCGTCGTCGTCGTAGTAGTAGTAGTAGCGTCGCTTCCATCAGCCTGCTGCGCGCGCCTTATGAGACCACCCTTGCTTCGCTTCCATCAGCCTGCTGCGCGCGCCTTATGAGACCACCCTTGCCGTCGCTTCCATTGCCAGAAGCACGTCCGGAAGAAGCATAGTAGGTATACGTTACAATTGCAACGAAACCTTCTCCAGAAATTCAAGAAGGAGGTACGTTGACTCCATGAATGCCAGTTGTCGTCGTCGTCACGAATAGTCATTGCAACGAAACCTTCCTCAGAACTCAAGATACGTTACAATTGCAACGAAACCTTCTCCAGAAATTCAAGGAGGTACGTTGACTCCATGAATGCCAGTCGTCGTCGTCGTCGTCGTAGTAGTAGTAGTAGTAGCGTCGCTTCCATCAGCCTGCTGCGCGCGCCTTATGAGACCACCCTTGCTTCGCTTCCATCAGCCTGCTGCGCGCGCCTTATGAGACCACCCTTGCCGTCGCTTCCATTGCCAGAAGCACGTCCGGAAGAAGCATAGTAGGTGACACTTCTTCTTCTGTGAATGCATATACCGGCTTTCTTTTCTATGTTGTACAGTTGCCGATCCTATACAGGCATCACAGATAGACCTATATCCACAGTAGTCGCTGCTTGGGGCTGACGGCTGACGGCTCGGGCGACTTTTATTTCATGAACTTTTGCTTGAGTACGCTGGGGAATCCAACATTCGAGCATGCTTGGGTCTGCGGACCGGTGCTCCGACGGAGGCTTCGCTAAAGGCGATTCTTCAATCTTCTATCCGGGCTAAATGCGCTTCCGCGAGAAGCCGGCACTGAATTGCGTCGCCGTGCCTCTTACGCTAGGACGCTTCTGAGCGTTTGCGATCCGCAAAGCAAAGCAAAAGTAGTAGTAGTAGTAGTAGTAGTAGTAGTAGTAGTAGTAGTAGTAGTAGTAGTAGCAGTAGTGTTCGGGCGGTGGGGCTGTCCATTTACAGCAACTTGGAACTTAGAACGCTTTGGCAGTGGAAACTGAAACTGAGCCTGTTGTATTGGGTTGAGGAAGAGCAGCCGAGACAGCCGAGAGTAAACACCGGCTTGTCTTCGTAGTAGGTTCTGTGTTCTGATTCTGATAGTTTCTGCGACTCTGCGACTACAGACCAAGAGACAAAGAAAGTTGACTCAACTCTACACTTAGTTCAACACTTCGAGACGAGACTTCGGGGCGCTTCGACTGCGACTTCAAGACTTAAAGGCTTAAAGACTTAAAGACTAAAGACACATGAAGTCCATGAAGTGCACGATGTCTACCCGGGACTCCGGGCCCGGGACCCAAGGCCAAGACCCAAGGCCCAAGACTCAATACCGTCAAGTCAAGACCCAAGCCACAACTCTGTTCGAACTTCGAAGTCATCATATGATACACCGATAGGTTTACTTACTCAACTTTACGCACTCACACGCAACGCAACCCAACTCAACATATTTCCACAGCCTGGCCACTTGACGGACCTGACCATATAACTGATCTGTTAAATCTACTGAATCATGTTGATTCTATTAGATCTATTGCACTGCAACTTCTGCAACTTTGTGTATTCCTCGAGCAAGAAATCCGCTGGCTTGCGCAACCCACGCAACGTTGATCAGTTGTTCCTGCCCACAAGATTAGGAATTTCTTTAAACAAAGCAAAACGCAAGAGAAATCGTCTGCTCTGCTCATTTCGGCAAGGACAAGTCGAAAAGATATCTCGCGACCTCACGACGCTGGGCTGGACACCCTGTGACCAGCCAGGGCCAGGATGTGTACCTGGAGGGATCCTGGATGCCCTGGGATGGGCGGGGAGAGAACCGGGGAGAACCGGGGCCTACTCTAAATGTAAAGGACTGGGAACCGGGGAGAACCGGGCAGACCCCTGCCCCAGGCCGTGTCCGGGATCCGAAGCCGACCCCCGCCAGGCTCGCACCGGGTCCCGCCGGGTTGGGGCACATCAAGCCTGCCACCGGCTGGAAAAACAGCTTTGGCAGACGACCCCAGCTTAGGTTTGTGTTTTGTGTTTCACAAAGTTGGACAGCACAGGACCACGACAGAGTTCTACGTAGGTGCAGTCTTGGGGCCAGTTTCGTCGTGTCACCGCAGAGTTTCCAAATCGCATGGACAAAAACGCAAACTGCTACGCATGATGCCTGCTGCTGGAGCTGAATTGAACCGAACGTGCTACTGCTTGCCAAACCTGCCAATCCTGCCAGTGCGCCAGGCCTATTCGAAAGACTCTGGGTCCCCCGACTGAGCTTGTTGAAACGGCACACGAGGACTGCACACTACAACGGACTACAAAGTAACTAGTAACTAGCGCATATCACAGAACATGCAAACATACTTGGACTCGGACTCAGACTTTGACATGCAATGCAACCCATGTTGCCTTCTGGGACAGCACACTGTGGCGTTCGGTGTTCTGATCTGAGACAGCAGACTACCTACGTCTCTGCTCTGCGCAACTTCGACCCTGGAAGCGTTGGTTTTGCAGCAAACGAGTTTCCTGGCTGGACATGGTCGTTGACACACAACACAGTCTGAAGAGCTCCGCTTTGCAGACCTGGAACGCTTACGCTCCGAGGAACACCTGCAAATCATCCTCGGTAAGCATACCTTGATCGAGCTGTTCGGCTTGCAAATGATCGGGACGCCGCGGCAAGCCCATGTGCTCTTCTCGGCTGAGGCAGGCCGCTGCAGAGTTGCACCAGTCATGCAATCGATCAAGAGTTGTTTGCTTGTCAGATGCTTCTGACACATTCAGCGATCTACTGCAAGCTTTGCTGCCTGCAACATGGAAAGGACATTTCGTGGACCACCCACCAAAGCGGTTAGTCTCTCCAGGTCTTCGCCACGTGATGTGGAAAACTCCCCATTTGTGGCTGTCTTCAGAGACCAACCTGGGCCCTGCTGCCACCGCCGCTGCAGCAGCAGGCCCATGGTGAGAACTGCTGTCTGAATTGCTGGAATCCCCTGAACTCGAGGAGCTGCTGTCGCTGCTACTGCTACTGCTCCCACTGCCACTACTGCTACTGCCGCCATCATCGGCATCATCCACAGCGTCAAGGCATGGAGGCATGTCATCCGAGCAGGGCGAGCTTTCAGCACTGTCTACTTCGGACACGTCAACGAGGGCAGCGGCCGCTTCAATCTCTTCATCACCGTCAACGACACCACTGTCCCCAGCAGTGTGCGGATCCTCTTCCGGCAACGGCTCTGGGCTGCCAGCATCGCAGTCCTCAAGTTCACACTGCTGGCTTTGCTTTCTTCGAATCTTGGCAGCGCGGCCCCGACCCGCGCCCTTCTTCCCTGTCCGTTTGCGTTTTGCTGGAGCTTCTGGCAGAGCTGCAAACCCATCATCATCCTGCAAAGCCTGGAGTTTCAACTTGCGCACGACGTCCGGAACACATGTCCCACGGGACTCGACGAAACCCTTGTATTGGGCAACCGACCAACTGTGCATCACAGGAAGAAGCGGTGGATCTTCCCGGCCCTTCCACACAAGATCGGCAAGCGCAAGCGAAAGCAAGTACCATCGAGGAGGGGTTGCAGAGCCGCTTGAAGACAAGAAGAACAACTTCTGTGCCTCGCTGTCAGCTTCAGAATATGGCGCTTGCAAGGACAACTGCTTCTTGCTGCACACTTCAGGTTTCCAACCATGTTTCTCCAGCAGCATCCACGTTTGACACGGATGCTGGTCGAGCAGGGCATCTTCCGAGCAAGACTCTTGCAGAGCACACAAGGCCCGTGGCCGGCACAGCCTGAAAAGCATCTGCATTTGTGACATCCCTGAGCGAGTCAATTGCCAACCAAAGCTTCCCTCGCAGACCTCTTCGCTTGTGACGAGGCCTTTCGCCTCGGCATCCACAAGCTGCCTTCCTAACTCCAGGCCGGCTTCGCTGTCTGGAGATGGAATCTGGAAGCGAGCAGCACGCCCCTCAAATGCACCGAGCTGCACCAGCTGACCAAGCAGCTGTTCGGAAACGCCACGCAGTGTGTGTTCATGCACTGTGCTGAAGTCCCAAAGCATCAGATTGCCAGCCAAAGCCGACCGCGCTCCCAATGGCACAGTGGTGTCCAAAAGAAACGTGCTGGAATCCTTGGTGCACATAACTGGGCACGCCTCTACCTTGGCAGCTGTGTCAGAAATCTCAAGGCAAGCATGGCGAGTAACGGCAATGTCCGAGGCTTTCAGTTTCTGCCCCACTGCAGGGGCCACCTGCTGCATCTTTTGTCGCGATGGTCTCTTATGAACCACTCGAAAAAAAGATGGCATCTGCACGGTGTCAGGCTCAACTGCTGACGTCTGTTCTTCAGCCGCAGACACTGCAATGACCGCAGCATCCTCACATTCACCACAATCATCTAGCACGTGCAGCAAGGGAAGCGTCGGCTTCTCACATGGAGCTGCTGCCGCACTTGATATAACACTTTGCATGGGCCGGAACGTCTTGCCAGAAAGTGCAGCTGAACTGCTGCCACTGCGGTCTGCTGCAAGGGCGGGCACTACAGCTTCTGCTTCTGCAAGCATTGATTGCTTCGGCGGTGGGCGCTCCTCAGGCACGTGCATGGAAAATACGTACGTCTCAACATCCTGTTCTCTTAGAAAATCGAAGAGCAGGGTTTGAAATAACCAGTCTGGCCTGTCTGCGGAGTCCAACTTGCGAGCAACCAGTTTCTTGGATCGCTGCTTTTCGCACTCTTCTCGCTTTTGCTTCTCTGTTTCTTTGGCATTCTGCACTGCCTTGCGTGCACCCCGCAGATTCAGAAACTGTGACTCAGCATCGCATCTGTAAATAATGTCACAAGCAGTTCCATTGGTGACTTTGAGACCGGCAGACTGCAGCCTCAGGAGCAACGGATGTTGCTCAAGTCCAAGGCGCGGAAGAGCGCTTGCAACATTTGGAATGCTTTCCAAGTTCTCGGCCAACAAGTAACCTGCGTAAACAGGACCTTCGTTCAGGTAGCGCTCAATCTCCGGCCCTCGCAGGGCAAGGCTGATAGCTGCTGGGCCACAGCGTGGGGCCCTCAAGACTTCCCGCTGTGTGCTGGCATGTGGGCCCTCGATGACATGCTCTGCAACAGGAATCAATTTCAGGATGCTTGCCACTTTTTGAAGCTGACTATGTCTCTCAAGCGGCTCCCCGTTCGCAACCCGCACCATGCTATCATAGAGAGGGCTTCCAGGGGCACAGCACAAGTTGGACACCCTGTGATGCAATGACGGGTCAGGCTGGGCAGCGTACTGCTGCAAGCAATCTCGCGCAATTTCTTGAACAAGACCTGCGTGCTGGGAAGGCAGCCCGAGGCCACACAGGCGCAGGGGCAGTTTCCGCCAGGCGTTGAACTTCATCTCTAACACGTAGAGAAGATGGTTTTTGCCACCTTCGAAATCGCCTTAGTCTCACTTTACTTCACTTTGGACGCAAGGCAAGGCTTTGGGGTTGGTTTGGATCGTGAGCCATCCAGTCAGCGGATGTGCGACACTGGTGCGGGGTGTCCCGTCGGTCCAGTACTAGTGGAGGTTCGTGAGTTCGTGGAGTCCTGCAGCCTGGAGGTTTAAGTGGAGCCTGGGGCCTGAGCCTGAGCAAGGACGCCAAAACCCGACTGGCTTCCTGAAGTCACTGATGTCTGCTGCTGAATCCCATACCCTGACCCTGCAAAAAGAAATGAACGACGGGACAAATCAACCAAGGGGGTCTCCGACTAGAAAAGAATGATGCTTTGAAAGAGGCCTCCGCTGTGCTAGGGCTCTGACGCAGAAGTTCTGCACGCTGCTCTTCCGTCACGCTTTGGCAAGCTGCCAAAACGAAAGCATAATGGGTCTGGCTGATCGTTTGGAAATTCTGAACAAGTTTGTTTGCTGCAAGTTCTGGAGCGCGTTTGCCTTTCCCTGGGCACGTAAAGGATTGGTCGCTGGCTGGCCGCCCCAATTCTGCATTCACGAGGGCCTGCTGTCGGAATCCGGAAAGATGCGCGTGCCCGTCAGTGGGGTGGCAAGGACAGCCCTTAGCCCAACCCTCAACGGCCCGAATGCTCTCCCCCAAGTGAAAGATCATCTTGGCAGTAGCCCAAAACATGGGAGACCTCAGCGCTGCGTCAACTTGGTCCAGAGAAACTGCATTCTCAGAATCTTTCTGAACATGTGCCGGTGCATCTTCGTCGATGCCATCCCCACCCCCCTCACCGGCACTGGGCGGTGCATCAGATAGATAAGTTTTCAAGTTCCACCCGGCAAGCAATGCATGTTCCAAGCCCAGGATGTACTCTAGCACATGTTGTGTGATCAGCCAACGCCACTCGATGGGCAGCGGGCATCCCGTGTTGAAGTAGTCTGCGAACATTGAAAACCGAGTCCGCCTACCGAAACACGTGCTTTTCAGCCTCTGACGATAGTGGGCATAGTGCAAGAAGCGAGCTACAGCTTGCAGCTGTGGCTTGAACGCTTGCCAGACACCCATGCGCTCGTGCACCTGCGATGTTGCATTGGCCAATATGTGAAGCACACCACACACCACAAGGGTATGTGGAAACATGAAGTCGCCATCGTCAATCTTCTCATCGCACGGGCGTTCGTCATCCATGTCATCTTGAACGATGTCTGTGACAGGCAAGTCTGCTACAGACAAAACATTCATGTCAACTTTTGGAAAATCAGCGAGGCCTGATTCGACTCCCATGTCGCTCGTGAAGGAAACAGTGCTAGCCAGCGTTGCTCGTAGGCAGTCTGCTGTCAGCGTCTCAAGCCGCAACGAATGCAGAAGTGCCGCCGCCTTGTTGGGCAAGTCCGTGGCTTTGCTTCCGAGAACAACTGGGACATGCATGTGTCTGTCGCACGCTTTCTCCAGAAGCTCGAGGCTTTGTCTCCTGCGGAATGGAAGACATATAATACACTACACGGAGTCATGGAGTCATGAGACGGAACATCAGTTATGGAGCTGGGACTCCAGGCTGGACCCGGGATGTTTCGACGATAACGATATTGACCCAACTCCAAACCAGTAACCAGGCCCTCGAAGCCTCCACAAGTTCAAAATCAGACGCCTCGCCTCTTCTGAGAGCATTGAAAGCACGCCTCCGAAAGCTCTCCGGCTTCATCAAACTCACGGTCAGGAGACGCAGTAGCTGTTTCTTGTAAGAAATCCATGGCACGCGCAGCACGAAGCAAACCTGTCACTTCAATGGAAGACGAGGCGGAAAGAAACCAATCGCGGCCACCTTGCGGACTGGAGTCGGCAAACCTGAACGAATCATGTCAACCGGGGAGGTTATGGCTAAAACATGCTAAAGCTTCAGACGTCAGGACTCACGACACACAGGAGGGCAGAAGTGCTATTAAAGTATTGAGTCCGAACGGACAACAACCAGCCAGGGCCCGGACATGTACCGGCATCGGAGGCCTGCAAGGGTCTCGGCCCCGGCAGTCTCGGCTTCGCCCGAGTCTGTGGACACCCAAGATGCCCACGTCGGAAACAGCATCTTGGAATCATATCGCAAGATGGACAATGCACCCGGAAGCGAGTTTTGCCCCTGCATGCAAAGCATATATGAGATGTCAATTCTTGCCTTGGCCCTTTGAAGGGTCCACGCAGACGGGAGGTTCTCCACGACAGTAGGGCCTTCACCAGAAGGGTCACTTGACTTGAAGAGCAGTTCGTCTGCCACGGCTGCTGGCAGAACAAGGGCCATGGAACGCTCCACTGCTCCCTTCATGGAATGCAGGCTCCGAACTTTCAAGGAGAGCCGCCAACAATCCAAGAGGCACTGCGCTTTGTAACTCCAACCGCCCTTGGCTCTGCCAGTTCGGAAGCGTCCTGGGTCATGGACCGCTTCCAGCTGCACCGCCCAGTCTTCCAACCAAGTTATCCACTCAATGAGTGCTTCTTTCTTGGTCATGGAGATCCTCAGCAGCTATTACCGGACCATTCCACGCAACAGAGAGACTCGAGACATAGGCAGAGCAAGACAATCGAAGGAGTACGGAAGAAACTGAAAAAGCTCAAGGTTTGAAGGCTGCAATTCAAGAACCAGGCCCAGGAGGATCTGGTTTGTATACATTCCTACGACGTAGGACTGAGACTCTGACTCGCAGCTGTCTTCTAGTACGCCAGAAGGCAGCTCACTTGCATCACCCACGTCGTGCTTCAAGATCAGCTCAGACCACGACCGCAAATCGTTGGCCAATGTTCTGAAAGTGGCAGGGCTTGCAAAGTCACTGGAAGCCGAAGCTTGTTGGGGCTTGGTTGGTCTAGCAGTAGCTTCTGGTTCCGCCGGGCAAGGCGGTGGAAAGTTCTTCAAAGGTCTGACGAAAAACTTGCTCTGCCGGCTTCGCACGCTGAGGACCCGCCACTTTCCAGCCAACTTAGCTCACGTGAGAAGACTGGACATTGGACACTCAAGACAAAACCTCGCTTCATCACGAATGACCCCGCTGTAGCAGATCACAATGGCAACTTCAACTCCAACAGCTGAAATTAAATTAAGGGCATCTGACGATCGTTGGCGGCGCTGGGGCTGAGGACTCGGCAATCCAAAGCATACGTGCACACCAAAGGGCAAGCAAAGCCAGGAAGGGCTTCTCGCAAAAGAACGCCGCAGGCTCATGTCCATGTCCGTCAACTCCTGAACCGGAACCGTGATTTGGGAAACATCTTACGATCAAAACTTGCGGACCTACAAGCTGCAAACTGCAAACCATCAACATAACCTTAGCCACCTGTGCACAGGTTTCGCACTGCGTCTCCTCTCTGACTAGCAAGCTCTTGCACCGTCATCCCAGCAGGTCTGCAGCGTGTGGAGCGCAAGTCTTGCAGGCATTTGGTCGCTATAGGGAGCCACGCGGACCTCCAGCGAAAGCTGCGAAAAATCTCAGGAGATCACGGAAGGTTGATGCACAGATCACTGCAACTCTATACGCACAGGGACAACGAGATGGGCGTGGTAGGGGACTGCACTTCACGTGGATCTAGCACTCCGGCCTGCATGCATCTGAAAAGCGCTTGATAGGCATCACAGGGCGCTCGAACACGAAGACGTGATGAATTGTCATGAAACAAAGATCCTGGACCCGGTCGCCCGCTGAAGAGTCGCGTGATGCCGCTCGCATCATCAAGTCCTCCTGACGGATAAAAAAGCCAAAGGCTCGGCTCGTCTCGTGAGCGAGGCATTCTACTAAACTGCATGTAGGATGTGGGAAACAACAATCTGTTTGCTGAACGTTTGTGTGTTTGTTGTACCGCACCTCAAATCTGCCGGTTAAGAGAGGAAAGCCTGTTTATGAAGACTGAAGAACACCAGAGCTAAGGGCTCGCTGCCTGCTTCACTTTCGTTTTATATACAAGCCAAGCCCTTGCAGGCAAGCCCAAAGATAGCTGACTTACGTATTGGCAAAACGAACCCTTTCATGAAAGCCCCAGAAATTGGCCCAGAAGCTGAACCAAATCACTTAGTCTGAATTTCTTAGTCAAAGCAGTCCTGCTTCGTCAAAACGGTCAAAGTATCAGGAAAGCATTTGCCAGGAGAAATGATTGCAAAACCATGCAATCGTTCGAACTTCTCCGGTTCCTGGGAAAAGTTGACAAAGGCATGCTTCTCCCAAATCAACTTTCAACGCCAGCAACCACAGATCGGTTCTCGCAGGCCAACTGTCTGTAGCTGCAGCTGACAGCTGACTCAGAAAATCACTTGACGACGCGCAGGCTGTGCGAGCTATGAGAACTGAAGCCTTCAGATACTTAAAAAAACCTCGCAACAACGCTCCAGCTGCAGGCTGCAAAAGCAATCACACCGTCCGTCTGTCAGACATAATGTGCTGCCCAACGTGCTCAAGCCCCCAGTGCCTCCGGCCTCCGGACTTATCTACAATCGACCGTGCTTGCAAACCACAACAACTACAACCACTGACAACTACCACCAATTGCAAGCCAGGCTCGAGGTCCTGCATAATATTCTTCACAGTCTCATGACCAAGGCTAGCCTTCGCTTCCGACGTCTCGAGCACGTGGGAGACCTTGACTGGCTCAATAGCTCAACGACCTGTTCAAACGTACTCTGGTTTCAGCTTCCGGCTTCGACTTCACTATGCCTAAGCCTGCGCCTGATGCCAAACAGGTTGTTTCAATACAGTTGCAGCTTGCTGGCTGGCTTATGTTACGGCTACAGCGGTGAAACAATGCGACAATTTGTCGGTTTAGGCTTAAGCTTAGGCAGCTGAGTTTCAAGCTTCAAACTTCAAACTTCACCTTCCAAAGGCCGCATGCCGCATGCTGAGTTTCAGGCTGCACGGCTCTGCACACGCACCCATGAAGACTTCGTTTCGGCACGATGCCCCAACCTCCAGATTGCGAACTCCAAGCTGCAGCGATTCAGCGAATACTGCAGATTCCGATGAATGCCAACGCCCTACAGTAGCTGCTAGCTAGCACTGCAAGCGAGCGTGGCGAGCGAGAGCGAGCGAGCGAGCGAGCGAGAGAGAGAGAGAGACAGAGAGAGAGAGAGAGAGAGAGAGAGAGAAAGAGAGAAAGAGAGAGAGAAAGAAAGAGAGAGAAAGAAAGAGAGAGAAAGAAAGAGAGAAAATAAGTTAGCTTAGCTAGCGGCTGGTGGTTTTTGCCACGCTGGCGACTTGCAGATTTGCAGCGATCAGTCATGCATTTATGAGGTTTCTTTTGCCGCCATAGGCCATAGGCAAGAAAAACATGTTGGATCAAAAACGCTCCCGCCCGAAGCGATGTGGATCCAACATAATTTTGTTTAGGCTCCCGCATCTTGGTTTAGAGTCTTGACTCTAGGGTCTGAGTCTAGAGGTATTTGCAACTCAGGCAAAGACTACCTGGTTCATTCACAGACACAGTGACACACACACACACACACACTACGCTACACACACACACACTCACACACCCACGACACAGTACACACACACACAAGGACAGGCACGCACGCACGCACGCACGCGAGCACGCACGCACGCACGCACGCAAGCACTCACGCACGCACGCACTCTGACTCTCACACAAGCACGACATCATCCACCCCGCCCCACCCCAGAATCATATCATGAACCCGGACAACTGGCACAAATTGCTGAGTCTGCTGAATCGAAGATGCTTCAGATCTCGATTCCTTCAAATTTCAGATGGATTTGATAGCGCAGGCAAGAGACCACACAATGCCAGGTTCCATCTCAGCACTGAAGTGCTGCACCAAGCCGAATACAAGAAGCGCTGCTGTTGGGCACATTGCAACACAGGAATTGGCTTTAGGGCGTTGACCGGGCGCTGGGGCTTAGGGTGTATAGGGCTGCAGTATGGGTTTAGGACGGATGGTTTAGGAAACTTATGCATCCGTCTCAGACCGTCTCACGCAAGCCGCAAGCATCACTTGGAACTTTGAGCAACCTGGAAACGCGGACGGCCCAGAGGAAACAACATCTCGGGCTGCATCTAATTGTGAGTTGTGACAAACGATGCGAACCCGCAGCTTCATGCTAGTATGAACGTGCCATTAATGGAAAACTGCAAGTTCCAATGCCAAATCGGCACTGCTGTTGAGCTACCAAAAACAATTATCTACAGCGAGCGCTCTGGCAAGGTCAGCTATACTAACAGAGCCGATCACAGCACTTTCGAACTCGTATCTCTTCGCAGAAATCTCGAAAGATGCGACCAAGGCAACCAGGAGCCTTCTTCTTTCAAGAACAAAGAAACCGGTGCTAAAGGATGTCAAAACCCTCCAAACCAAAAGCCAGCTGAAAAACCAGCGTGTAGGACCTTCGAACACGTATTTGTCTAAAATAACCAGGAAATTCCGAGAATAGGGTTCGCATTCCCACTTCGCCAAAACAAGCAAAAACAATTCTCGTCGGGAGTGAACAAGCCTCTGTCAGTGAAAACAACACAAGAAAATTTCGTGAGGACCGCACAGCCCTGGGCCAGAGAAAAACATTCAAAACTTAAAAACCTAACTGACACACCTGGTTTCGGTTGCTCGTGCTCTTTACTACTAAACCCTAAACCCTAAACCCTAAACCCCTAAACCCCTAAACCCCTAAACCCTAGATCCGCAATCCTGGAACCCTAAACCCTAAACCCTAAACCCCTAAACCCCTAAACCCCTAAACCCTAAACCCCTAAACCCTAAACCCTAAACCCCTAAACCCTAGATCCGCAATCCTGGAACCCTAAACCCTAAACCCTAAACCCCTAAACCCCTAAACCCCTAAACCCTAAACCCTAAACCCCTAAACCCTAAACCCTAAACCCCTAAACCCTAGATCCGCAATCCTGGAACCCTGAAGATTCCAGGGAATATGTGGAGCTTTCCCATGGCATGGTATGGCAATCAAAAAACCCTAAAGCCCAAAGCATCAATCCTAGAACTCAAAGCCCTGAGCGCTGAAACCCAGAGTCCTAAACCGTGAGCCCTAAAACCCTGAACCCTGCACCCTAAACCCTAAATGCCGAGCCTTAAATCGCTAAACCTAAACCCCCTTGAACCCCGTAAGGAGCAATAACCCCTCGCAAAAAAAAAAGCGTATGCCCGACCCGCCCGCAGAGTTCGGTCCCGGTTCGGGAAGAAGAACGTCACAGAATTGTTGAGCCGTTGCTGGCAGAGAGAGAGGGTTCAGGTTTTTGGGGCTTAGGGTTTAACGGAGCTCATGCGGCGTGTTTCTACAGACTTCCGTGCGGTTTACCGGTTGCTTACATGATCCAGAGTCTCTTCGTAGCAGAGCTATACCTCGGATACTCCAACTTAGGCTCCTTGTCCTGCTTACTAGGTCTCCTGATCCTTCTCGGGGCATGTAGGGGCCTTCACGGCAAGAGCTGGGGTGTGGGAGATACTGTTGATGGACAAAATCCTGCATTACCCATTATAAGGAATATACCATAGTTCGCATAGTTTAGAGTCCTTAGGGTCATGCAGGATTTTGTCCACCAACAGTGTTGCTCTATGAGGAACCCCAAAAATGGCATCGGTAATTGTTTAAGCCCCTCTCGTAGCTGTTACATCCGAAGGACCCAGCTCACTGAATGTCGCCTGCCTTGACCGACCTCAACTACTTTTTTTGTAGGGTCCCTATACATGTCATACTCAGGTTTATACATAAAGGTAAAGCCCCAAACTGCGAGACCCTAAACTACTCCAAAGCCGGGGCACTGATTCTTTGCCGCTTTTGCATACGAAAACCAGCACTGCAAGCCTGCTTATGAAGCCCTTTATAGAGCACATAATGGCAAAAATGTTGCACCTTTATCAGGCCCAGAATCCTTACAAACCACGGAATCCCGTATAAACTCTCATGAAAAGCTTACAAACCCTGTCGCAACTATGAAATCCAGGCATCGAGACCTGAATACTAATAGGGGCCTTAACAACTAGAACAGGGTCCTTCGAAGGATTAGAAACGGCTCCTTTGAGGCTTCTTAATGCTGTCAGGCTTCCTTACTATACGGGCTTTTGTCATAGAACTTCCGGATCCCGAAATTCAAAACAAAAGCTCAAACCCGACAACATGCACCCCAAACCTCCGGTTTCCTGAACTCTCACCAGTCATCTCTCAAACAACGATGCGTGCACATATACTAGGTGTCGACTTCAACAGTCCCCAAACTTCATCATAATTCGGGCTCTAGACTAAACAACAAGGAAAAGCAATCCCAAATCGATACCACATGCATATAAACCCTAAAACCTAAATCCTTAGACCCTAAACACGTAAACCCCTAAATCCTACACCCTAAACCCTAAACCCCTGAGCCCCCTAACCCCTAAACCCCTAAACTCCTAAACCCTAAACCCCAAAACCCCTAAACCCTAAACCCTAGCCCCTAGACCCTAAACCCCTAAACCCTACATCCTACATGTCTATAAGGAACAAAGGCCTTGCTGGGGGAGCGGTGCGTGTTCCACGCCGGCTTGACCTCCCCACAGACCCCAAGAGGCGGAAATGAAGCAATAGGGCTTAGGCGTAAGGGTTCCTTAAAGGGCTCCTTAAAGGGATCTATAGGGTTCCTTAAAGGGATCTATAGGGCTTCGGGTGTTTAGGGATTCGGGTTTAGCGGTTAGGGATCATGGTTTAGGGCATAGGGTTTAAGGGTTCAGGGCTTAGGGTTTAAGGGTTTAAGGCTTAGGCTTTCAGGGATTAGGGTTTTTTAGGGTTTAGGGATTATGGTCAAGGGTTTAGGGCTTGTGATTTCGGGCTCAGGGTTTCAGGCTTAGGGCTTAGGGCTTGCAACTGCAGAAGCAGCTGCAGCAACCGCAGCAGCAACAACAGCAACAGCAACAGCAACAA
Source organism: Symbiodinium sp. CCMP2592 (assembly GCA_905221615.1). Classification (NCBI taxonomy): domain Eukaryota; class Dinophyceae; order Suessiales; family Symbiodiniaceae; genus Symbiodinium; species Symbiodinium sp. CCMP2592. The sequence goes on from CAJNDT010000225.1 coordinate 98,580, forward strand.
CAGCAACAGCAACGACAATAGCAACCTCAACAGCAACAACACCTCTTCCGCATCACCAGCATGCCCATCATGAGTGGACACCAACAACAGAAACATCACCAACATGACAACCAACTCCAGAATCAGGATGATCGCGGCCATTGGCATCGTCATCAGCAAAATCAGCAGCACCATCGCGAACAGCAACAGCAAAGATAATGTCATTTGCAGGAGCTGCAGCAGCTGCATCGCAATCCGCGTTACTATCACTGAAACCGGTGGCGGTCATTAGCATTATCTTCACCATGGTCATGACTATCATGCTCGCCGGCACGAGAATTCATCATCATGATTGGCAGCGTCATGTCTGACGATATATTATATCGCGTCTCCACCCCCTAACTCTACCGAGGCATTGCGCCGAAACATGGGGTCGGACGCCGTAAAAACCCTATCACTTAGCACCTGAGTTGTCCTCTAAGCCTTCTGAACATTATTTACTTCTCTGGCTCTTTACAAAATAGTAGGGGAAATTAGAAGAAATCCCAAAGGACAACCCAGGCACAGAGCTGTTAGATTCCTATCGGGCCCCCGAGTTCGGATTCACAGGGCCAGAGATATTGAACTCTAAACTGGTATAAAGTCCTGCAAACCCTGACAGAACCTTACCAACCACGTCGTCACGCATCTAAGCCTAGGCTTTGTCAAAAAAAAATCGTTCCAGAATGAACCCTCAACCCGAAACGTGTGGACCGAAACCCTGAACCCTAAGACCTAAACATGCTAAGCCCTAAATCCTAAACCCTAAACCCTAAACTCCCTAAACCCCAACTCCTAAACCCTAAACCCCTAAACCCCCCCTCAACCTTTGTTTCGGACTTGATAGCAGCAGGAACCTTCGGCTCCCACGCGGGAGGGCGGTTGAAGAAATCGTCTGGGCCATCTTCGTCTTCGTACCTCGGGGCTTTGAGGGTTTCTTGTTTTTAAGTGTACTGGCTAGGTCGCCTTAGTCTGTCTTTACAGACATACACTGTGTGAAACATGATGAACTTTTCCACACAGCCACCGAGGAGGAGCTTAGAGGGTTTAGGGCCTAGGGTTTAGCTTTAGGGTTTAGGGCTTCGGGTTCAGGGTTTGGGGTTTAGGGGCTTCGAAGGGACGTTTCGGATTGGTTCAAGGGTTCAGGGCTTCGGGGATGGTTTAGCGCGCCTGGGTTTGGAAAGGGCTCGGGTTTTTTAACTTTAGGGGTTTCGGGGCTTGCCGTAAGAATTCTACCCTAAGTGGAGGACCGTAACAACCTTCAACCCTACAACCCTGAACCCCATATAGTACCCGGCAAGAACCATTCAAGGAACCCTTAGAGAAACGGCAAAACCTCAACCCCCTGACCCATAAACCCATGTTCCCTTGCTCCTATGATCTATAGGGCTCTATGATAAGATTTTGGATTTAGGGCTTCCTGAAAGGTTTTGGAAGGGCTACTGCGCCAGTAACCCTTCAAATTTTCTATCAACAGACCCTTGCTTCTCTGGAGCTTCATACCCTAGTGTAAGGTGCATTCCGTAGTGCTTGTGGTTGTGGGCCCTGACCTTAAACCCCAAACCCTGCACCCCAAACCCTTAACCCTAAACTCCAGAATCCTAGCCCTTAACACTTGTAATATATCAAAGGGGACGAGGAGGGACCCTTAATCGGGACGCCTACCCTATAATGGGCTATATAATGGGTATATAATAGCTATATTAAGGGTATATACCTTGGGGTCCTTACTAAGGGTCCCTCCTTTTACCCTTGTAATATAGAACGACCTGGGAGCTGCACATGTAGACCTGCATCTGAATGCGCTGTCTGCGTGCTGCCCGCCGCGGGGCAGCTGCGCGAGACCTCGGTTTAGGATTTAGGGTTTAGGGTTCAGGGGCGCATCTAGCAGGGTTCAGGGCTTACAGTAAACCCCAAAAAGTTGGAAACCCTATTAAGGACAATTAGTGCTGGGACTGCTTATAGATTACTCTTAAGGTTTGAGGCTAATGAGCTTCCAACTTTTGGGCTTCTACTGTAAGGTTACCAGGCTTTTGAAAAGGTCTCATGAGCTTTTCATAGGGGGCTTCACATTGGCTTCGACAAGTCTGTAACTATCGGGTCTTTGACAGGTCTTGCTATCAGACCTATATTCGGGGCTTGAGGTTTGGCGTTGGCTCCAAGATTTTGTCTGGAAGGTCTTGTTCCCCTCATTCTGAACCTAAGTGTTATCCCCCCAACCCCAACCCCCGAAAAGATCGCTGCCTGCACAGTAAACCCTTAAGAAGAAACATGCCTAAACCCCTGTAAGCAACCGATAACAGCAAGCTTCAAGCGTAGACTAATGTTCCCAGGTAGTATAAAGTTTCGGATGCACGCAAGATGCGACCAGGAACAAAAAGCTCCAGTAGCCTGAACTAGTTGCAAGGCTTCAACCGACAATATTCACAAAACGAGTAGTGTGACATGCCATAGGCCCGGAACCCAAAGACAATTACAATGAACTCCTAACTCGAACATCCTAAGCCTGAACCTTGTCTCCCTACTAAACCACAATCCCTAAACTTGCAAGCTAGGAGCCCTGAACAGCTCAAAAGCATAATCATAATCTGTTGAAGGCCACATCTGCATGTTACAAGAGTGGCAGGTTTCAATATGCTATGTCAGTTGGGTGTGTATGATGTTCCCCCGTAAGGGTCCCTCTACAGATTACGGAGGTAACTGGGCTGCGTAGGTAAACAGTCAACCCCCAAACCCCAAAACCCGAAAGCCTAGACCCCTTTACCGTGAACCCTGGACCCGTCAAACCTAATCCTACACCCGAGCCAAGTCGGCGACGCCACGGCGGCGCAGAAGGCACCGACGGCGGCCTTTCTGTCGAGCGTCAGGGATCGCTTGAAAATATGACACGCCGTTTCGGGTGTGGGGCTCGGGGCAGGGCTATGTCAGGGTGTAGGGGTCTAGGGTTCAAGAAAGGGGCCCGTATAATTTGAACAAGGTGTGAGATGTGTTGTAGGAGAGTTACATAAGGACGAAAAGGGATGCTACTTTTGTATAATTAAAACCTCTATGCCATATAATTAAGGGAAACCCTAAAATCTACACCTTAAAGCACGGAAACAACGAAAAACCCTCCTCTTCAACAACAACGCGCTCTAGGATCCCATAGAGTATGTGGGTAGTTCTCTAAAGTAAGGTCCCAGTTTGGGGCCCGAAATTGTAAAGAGGACCCTGAAACGCTTTGGTGGGTTACGGCTCAATATGACTAAGGATGTTTAGAGTCTTGGGGGTTTGGTGTTTAGGCTTTAGTGCTGGGTGGGTTTAGGGTTGAGCGTTGGGGGCTTGGCGTTCACAGCTTGGGCATGGAGCCAACTTCCTCAAGTTCAATCAGCAGAATCCTGGCCTGCCACCAGCCAGACCACGTCTGGCCGCTTGCTGGTGCTGGCCTCTCAACAGGTTTAGGGTTTAGGGTTCCTAGTTTTGGGGTTTAGGGTTTAGGCCTTGTGTCTACCAACCTATCGCGGTAAGAACCTGAAGACACACCCCAACACTCTGCTAAAGCCTAAAGAGCCCTAAAGCTCGACTCATGACCCTACTTGGAGGGTCGGGGGACTTAGTAAGTAGGTAGTAAGTAGATTTATAAGTACCCTAAAAGGGACCCTAATTGGGGTTATGATACTTATAAGTCCCTAAAATAACCAGTTACTAAGTCCCCCGACCCTCCAAGTACATAAACCCGAAACCATCCAACCGAGGCCCCGAGCTAGGAATTCAAAACATGCTGGTGCGCCCGGTCTGTTCCGAGAATCTGGGGTGTGCGGAGGGTACTTGAAGGCTCATGGGACTTAGTAAGTAAGGTTATAAGTAGGTTATAATTAGGGTAACCCCAGTTAGGGGACTTATAACCCCAATTATAACCTACTTACTAAGTCCCATGATCCTCTAAGTAGAAGCTCTGGAATGCTTGAAGCATGCAGCAAAGCCCAAAACAACACATAAGCAACAACTAAGTTCGTGATATCCCATAGCCCATGTGGTCCCCGAAAAAGGGAGCCCAAGGCTGGGAAGAATACTGATTATGCTCATGTCCTTTTGGGGTCCCAATGTGGGGCTCTCCAGGATCCACGTCATGGGCCTCGCAAGAGGAGGCTCTATCGCCCTCACCCCGAAGCCCTCAAGCAGGGTGCCCTGGACCCTAGAATAATGGCCTTAATAATTAGAGTTTTGGGCATTATACTATACTTATAAGAAGAAACCCCTAAAATAGTATCGGTACTTAAAAAGGACCCTAGAATGCTGTACCTGCAAAGCTCAATCGACAAGCCGAAACCCCCGATGCACTGCAGCGTCAACCCGCTTTGTCACCCTAAAAGCCTGCAGCCCACGGCACCCTAAACCCCAGACCCCAGGACCCTAACCCCATAAAGGGATCTCCAGAAAGTTGGAATATGGATTAATGGTAGGATCCCCTATAATTTAACTTAAAGGGGTTACGATAATGATATTCCAACTTGCTGGCTTCTACTGTAGCCCCAAAGCACAAAAGCCTTTGAAGCCGAAATCTCAAACCCCAAAACATTATAAAATCCGTGTAGAACTCCTGCACCCCGCCCCCATGGAAAACCTCGTGATACCCTTGTTTCAAACCGAATACCACAATAAAAAAAAAAAACTGTAAAGCTTATAAAACCTCATAACGCTCTGTAAACACCTTCAAAACAACCCTCATGAAATCGCATACAAAAATCAAAACCTTCCATAAAGCAACGTGACCCTGATATCACCCCATACCTTAGACCCCACGATCCCCAACCCTACACCCTAAACCCTATAGTAGGGGGCCTTAATAGATAGAATAAAGTAGACACCGCAAAAATGAGAATCGGGCTTCGTGGTATAAAATACCATAAGTTCCATAAGGAACCCCCAAAATACAGCTGGTGTGGGTAATTATTCAGCTTCCTTGCGTTAGACACACAAAGTCCCTCTAAGAAGTTGCCCATGTAACCGAGGTTACATGTAACTACTTAGCAGGTTAAAGTCTCGTTCGTTAACGGAATTAACCAGACAAATCACTCCGCCCCTATATATTAAACACAGCATCCCGGGCCTGCTCAGGGGCTGTGACGCGAGCCTCGGGGCGGCAATCCCCGCCACCTCCATGCATTGCACCGTTTGCTAGGGACTTTTAAGGCCTCCCTTAGCGGTGTAGGGCTTAGGGTTTAGGATTGTTTTAAGGGCTCCTTCAAGTTCTGTCCAGCGTTCTATGAGGGTCTAGGGCTTTAGGGCTTAGGGTTTAGGTTTTTGCGAGGGCTTACTTTGTCAAGCAACAGCTAAGCATCGATCAATTCCAATTTGCTTCCAGTGCTGCGGGCTTCAGGCTTTAAGGTGTTGGGGTTCGGTCTCGTTCTCGCTTTTTTGGGCTTGCGGTGCTTCGTTCTGAGAGCGCTTCGAATGATTGTTCCTGTGGGCTTCGGGTTCTTTTTGTTGTTTGGGGGTGGGATTTCGTTTTCTGTATTGTGCTTCAGAGCTTTAGTGTGTTGGGGTCCAGGATGTAGGGATGCAGGAAATTTGCTGCTGTTTTGGGCGTTTGGAGGCTCACGGTTTACTTGTCTTTAAAGTCTTAGGGGTTAGGGTGCTTTGGGCTTCGAGGCGAATCCTGAGCCCGAAAGGCATGAAATCGAATGACTGCCGTCCAACTGCATAGAGGATCTTCGCAAGCCTTGCTTGCTATAGGCGCCCTAATAATCGGAATAGGGTTCTAGGCTCCTTTATAGTATGACTAGAATAATGAACCCTAAGAATAAGTTTGGTAATTATTTAGGCTTCTATATTACAACTTTAGGGTGAGGGGTGGCGTGTACCGGGCTCCATGTGCTCCAAGGGGCCGATCTTCTCACGGTGCTTCTTGCTCTACTTAAATGTTCATGGGACTTAGTAACTACGGTTATTATTTAGGTAACTATACTTATAACCCGAACTTAGGTGCTTAGAACCATACTTACTAAGTCCCATGATCCTCCAAGTGGCCCTAAACCCTATGATCCCTTTAAGGAACCCTATAGATCCCTTCAAGGAGCCCTTATGAGAACCTAACTAAGTCCCATGATCCTCCGAGTACCCGAAGGCGCCCGCATCACACTTCGTGACAGCATCCCTGGCCTTCTCCAGCTCTGATCAGAGCTTTGTCTCGTATACATTGGGTATACGGCACCCCACTCAGTAATAGTTGAATAATAGTCATAATATAGATATATTCGGACCTTATTAGTAGCCCTTTTGTAGACTCTTACTGTATGGAGGCCCAGGGGGACTTAGTAAGTAGGACCTACTTACAACTTAGTAGGTTATAAGTAGGGCTATAAGTACCTTAAATGGAGTTACCCCAATCATAACCCTACTTACAAGCTACTTACTAAGTCCCCTGGGCCTTTAAGTACATGACATCCTGCAGCCCTTCTCACGGCCAGGATGGCAGAAACTGCTCGCGTCCTGGGCCCCAAACTCTTACTAAGCCCAAGTCCCAAAACCCTCAACCCCAAAAGCCCTCAAAGTCATCAAAACCCTGGGGCCAAAACAAACTTGAGCCCAAAAACCCGCCAAAAAACAACCTGCCTGTGGCCCACAGCTCACAAAAGCCGGCTGCATGGCGTTGATCCCTAAGCTAGCCGGAGGGCCAGCTCAGAGCCAAATCTCACCGAACAGGCTGCAAGGAGTCGCCAAGGACTCCATTCAGGCTCCATAAAGGGAACTCCAGAAAGTTGGAATATGGTTTCATGGTAGGATACCCTACAATTTACCATAGAAGGGTTAGGATAATCATATTCCAACTTTCTGGCTTCTACCATAACAACGTTCGAGCAGGCTACTTTCAGAGCTCTACAAGGGGTTGTATTACGGAGCCTGCTGGGGTTCAACAGGGCTTTACAGTTTGGGCTTCGGCTGGGAGGCTTTAAGACCCATGAACTTGCGATCACTTGAAGGTTCTGCACATCACAATGTAGGGATATGACAGAGGAGCCACCGCGGGCTGGAAGTCTCACTGACGCCTCGGGTGGTTATGAAAAACCCAGCGCATTGAGGAGTCGCAGGGTTGCGCCTTCCGTGTCCAGGGAACCGCGGATGTTGGGGACCGCCGATTTACGCAAACTCCAAAGCCTAAATCCTAAACCCTAAACTCTAAACCCTGGATCCTGAACCCCAAACTCTAAACCCTAAATCCTAAACCCTGAACTCTAAACCCTGGATCCTGAACCCCAAACTCTAAACCCTAAATCCTAAACCCTGAACTCTAAACCCTGGATCCTAAACTCTAAATCCTAAACCCTAAATCCTAAACCCCGAACTCTAAACCCTAAGCCCAACACATCACCGACTGTTGGGCCTGCAAGAACAAACCGGCACATCAAATTACGGAGACCATTCACGGTTTAGGGTTTAGGGTTGAGGGTTTAGGGTTTAGGGAAGAGGATGCTGGTCATTAAAAGTTTCCGACAATGAGGGGTACCTTTTTGGGGGGCCCTTTTAATAAGGATCCTACTATTTTAGGGTACTTTGTGAGGGTCCCCAGGATTCAAGGCTTGCATTCTGTTTCGGGTGTTAGATCTTCAGGGGTTTAGGGTTTAAGGGGTTGAGGGTTTAGGATTTAGGGTGAAGGGTCATAAGGGTTGAGGGTTTAGGACTTAGGGTGAAGGGTTTAGGGGCGAGGGTTTAGGTCCAGTTTAGGGGGTTTTCAGGCTTCAGTCCCCAGATAGCTTAGGGTGTAGGGTTACACGCAGGCCATTTAAAAGTATCAACCCGAAACGACACTTAAAATCCCAGTCAAACGGTACAACTGTAAGAGACAGACCATGAGACTACCAACTGTGTTTTGGCTTCTAACACTGTCCATCGCTGTACACGCTCGACCGATTTACGGTTTCCGCTTTCGCAGCTAAGCTGCGAATCTACGGGAGGAGTCGTCGATTGCAGCAGAAGCCCCTCATTAGCTGGATCCCATCGCCGAGTTGATGCTTTGCCTCAGGTCCGCATCCCTAGACCACAACTCCTAAACCCGAAACCCGAGACCCTAAGAACTTAGGCGGAAGCTTTCGAGTGAAGCTCCGATCCCTGAACCATAACACCTAAACCCGAAACCCGAAACCGAAACCCGAGACCCCTTAAGCCGCGAGGCCCTCAAAGCCCCTGAGCCTGATCCTTCCGCGGATGCTTCCTCTTATGCCGACTTCGGACGGAAGCTAGAGAAGGCTCATGACGAGGGTATGTACCCTTCAAAAAGATCTAGAAGGGGTCCTTTAAAATGGTCTAGAAGGGATCCTTTAGACGGATCTATAGGGTTGAAGGATTTTGGGTTTAGGGTGTCAGGTTTAGGGTTTAGGGTGTTAGAAGTATCCTGCTTCTGCTGGTGGTGCTGCACTGGTTGCTGGAGTTGGTGTTCATGACAGTCGGCCCAATGTTGAGCTGTAAAGGCAGCATGCATGCATGGGCACTTACGCGCGTACACACAAGGCACATATCACTGATTACATCTGCTTCCAAACCAACACATACGAGTACATCTTTGTCTCCAGCAAGCAAGAGGGTATGTTCCTATCTATTCCTAAACCCTAAACCCCCAACCCGGGCATCTCAATCCCCATGGCTCAGTTTCGGGTCTCGGTTTCGGCTTACAGGTCCGAGGTTTAGCGCTTAGAACTGTCACGGCCGACTACCGAACGTCGATAAGCTTAACCCGCCCTCGATCCTGGAATATCCAGACCCCAACATCTTAAGCCCCAATTAGGGCTGAACCCTGAACACCATACCACACCTCCGAACTCCAAGCCCCAAAACCTTGAACCATAGAGACCCCTTAACTCAAGCCTTTAAACTACATAACAAACAAGACCATACCACACAGAATAGGGACCTGCCAACAAATGCAATAAAAAGTTAGTATTTTAAGAAACCCTAAACCCTAAACCCTAAACCGGGCCAGCCAGAGCTGCAAGGCTGTCAGCAGCTCTTGCAGCTCCTTCTCCGCGGCCTGCTGGCAACGAGGCGTCCGGGTTTCCTAGACGGACCCTGATACTTAGAATGGGGTTTCGGTTTTAGGGTTTAGGGCTTAGGGTTTAGGGTTTAGGGTTTAGGGTTTCGGTTTTAGGATTTAGGGGTTTAGGGTTTAGGGTTTAGGGTTTACCCTGATACTTAGAATGGGGTTTCGGTTTTAGGGTACATTGAACTATGAATATGATCAGGAACCCTGCGGAATTTTCTTACATGTCACTGCGAGTTGTTCCGACCCCTGCTAGCAGGCTGCCGAGCTAAGCAAAACACGGGGCCGATTGATTGTCTGAGTCCTACTTAGGGGATCATGGGACTTAGTAAGTAGGTTATAAGCGGGGTTATAAGTCCCCTAAGTGGGGTTATCCTAATTATAACCTACTTACAACCTTACTTACTAAGTCCCAGGATCCTCTAAGTATAAAAACGGTGATTGGTCGATCTGTCTTTCTGTATTGGTGACCTCCAAACAAGACAGGCGTGAAAAGCTGGACATTGAAAACCTTCAAACACCCAAAACCCAGAAACAATAAATCCTAAGCCCCCCCCTGAACCCACTGCCATCAAGCCTACACCCCCCTGAAACCTAAACCCGTACGACCCGAACCCGGAGCCCCAAAAGGAGCCCTGAAAGGATCCGGAAACCTTTCAGGATCCCTTCCCTTCAACGCAGCTTCGCCTGAAGCTTCTGGGTGTTGGTCTCCCTCACCTTCTCGGGCACCTTTTCCTCGTAGCCCGGCACAGCCATCTTCTGCCTGGAAAGCAGCAATGGCTTCCATAAGGGTTCAAGGAGGGGTTTAGGATGGTTTGAGGTTTAGGGTTTAAGGGTTTAGGGATTAGGGTTAGAGGGGCTTATGGTATTAATTTTGGGTCTCTGGGCGTTTAATGTGAGGGCAAGCTAAGCTGGGCATGCCGCCCCCCCAAAACATGTTGGTCTTGGTCATGGTGCTTTTCCTACCGTTAGCTCGTCTCTGAACCTATAAACACCCTAAGCCATGTAGACATGTAGAAACTGTATAGAATATAGAAGCCTTCTTTCCAAAGGGTGCCTCGTTTCTTTGCTCCTGACTTCTTTCCTTCCGTCACGCCTTCCTCGTGGTATCGGCATCTAATGCAAAACAAAACCCGCTGCCGTGCGGTCTTGGGGTGGGTTTAGCATAATCATTTCGGGACTGCAAAGGGACATTGCTGCTAGCCTTAGTTGCTGAGTTCATAAGCCCCAGAAAGTGTACACTTTTAGTTTTATAGAGGGCAAAAAAGTGTAAAGGGCATCCACTCAGCTACTAAGGTGACTTAGTCATTCCAACCCCTGTACTTCACCCATCCTAGCCCTAGGGGTCCGAGCACATATGTACATGTTCTACTTTGACCTACAAGTCCCGCATTGGAACTATGACTACGCGGCTTACCACGCCACTCGTATCTGCACATGAGTGGTCGTCAAAACTAGGGTCCCTTTTTGGGTACCCTAAATATCGGCCGTGCTGCTTGTAGGACTCCACCATCTTCTCAGCGGAGGAGACCTTCTTTTCCAGCTTCGCCTTCTCGCCTGCAGGCCCCCCGCTAAGGTATCATTGGAGGGTTTAAGCTTTAGGGCTTAGGGTTTGGGGTTTAGGGGTTAGGGGTTTAGGGTTTAGGGGGTCAAAGGAGTGTCATTGTGAGCCGAGATTGTAGGGTTTATGGGTCTTGCAAGGGTTGTCGAAGTTAGTGTAGGCTTGAGGTCTTCGGCGTTCAGTCTTCTAGTGATTTGAGTTAAAGACTAGATCAACGATTGGGATTGAGATTTAGAGATTGGGCTTAGGGTAGGACTTCTGAAGACGCGTGCTGCCAAATGACCTTTCAATAAACTTCGGCATGCTGCAATTGCCACGATCACCTCTCTTTCGTCATTTGTGTATGCTTTCCGCCTTTGTGTCGGGACGCCAGGGTCCTTCTTCGATTGCTGCAGGCTTCTCGCCGGCCGGACAAGGCACTCAGCCAGCCAGACAATCTCTTATTGATGAAAGCATGGGCAATCTAGATAGTTGGCTACAACCTTTGCAACGCTAAGCCCTAAACCCTAATGCAGGGCTTGGTGGGTCTTAACGAGTATAGTTAAACAAGGGAACCCCTGGAGAATAACACTGGTACTCACTCAGTATTCCAGCCCCCCAAAAAAATGTGGAGAACCTGGTCCTGCTTCCCAGCAACAACGGGATTCCTCTGAAGAGCCCTATCCTATAAGCCGCAGGGACCACTCGACTCCTTCGTTAAGGCATCCACGTTAGCAAGCCTATGCCCCACCCAGACCCCCGGGAGGATCCAAAAAGTAGATCCCTCCTATAAAGTACCCTTAGTAGTATAGGGTCCCAAATTAGGGGATCTACTTTCTAGATCCTCCAGTGGGTCTGGGTAAACCCCGCAACTCTAAGACCCCATCCTTGAACCCTTGCATGCCCCTTGGCTCGAAGACCTTTCTGAGGGAGTTCTGAGGACCCTGAAGAGTCTATAATGGGTATATGGTAGGTATACAAGGATTCCAGGGTTAAAGGGCCCATACTCGGGGCTCATGGTTTCAACAGTTGAGCGGCCTAAAACCTCAACGTACGTCCCAAACAATCACCACCACTAAGCTCTTAAGATTTCGGGTCCAGGGTTTATGGCCCCAGGATCCTAAAACCCCTCATCGCCAAACTGGCCTTTAAGATCCAGCCCCTCCACCTTGGTGTAGATGAGGCATTTCCTGCGATCTGCTTTGGGTTGTCTTGTGGGCACAGAAATCTACATTCAGGATTCGAGGGACTTGGTTGTTGCTTACGTAGGGCATTTTGGCTGGGTTTAGAGTTCTCTTTGAAGCCCGGAAGGGTCGGGTTCCTTCGCAGTCATCTCTTCAGGGTGACCAACTCTGAAAGGCGACTTATGACAGCAAGGACTCGCGAGGTAACACAGCTTTCGACCCCCAGTCAGCTACCCTAACCGAGACCCCCGGAGGATCCAAAAAGTAGATCCCTTAATGGGAGTTCCTGTAAGGTACCCGAAGTAGTATAGGGCCCCAAATTAGGGGATCTACTGTCTAGATCCTCCTGGAAGTCTGGAAAAAGCTTACTAGTAACCTGCAATCAAGTATCCGCAAACACTACCCAGTGCCTGAAGTCCTGAACTCTAAACCTCCGACCCTCAATCAAGTGCCTCAAACCCTCAATCAAAAAAGCTCAAAAGCTTAAACCCTACACCCTGAAATCTGCAAACGACAAAAATTAATTACATACATACATACATACATACATACATACATACATACATACATACATACATACATACATACATACATATACATATATGTATATTTGTACGAACCAGTAAAACCCGCATAAAACCCTGTCAAGCCTGGTGAGACCCTGTGAAAACAAGACGCTGCAAAACCTTAGAATGTTAAACCCTCAACCCTAAACCCTAAACCCTAAACCCTAAACCCTACACCCTAAACCCTAAACCCTAAACCCTTTTTTTCTATGCTGAAGGCTGTTGGGGCTTCAGCGACACCACTCGGCTTTAGGTTGCTTCGGGGGCCTCCCTTTAAGGGTTCTGAAGTGACGGCTTGAGGGCTTAGTGGCTTCGGGATGCAAGTGTTTAAAGGTTTTGTGGTTAGGGTTCCATTTAGGTCTCAGCATCTAGGACCTAGGATTTCTTGGGCAAGACTCTCATTCACCACATCCCGCATGGTCTGGCTGGGGTCGGCGTCGGCCTCCTTCAGCACCTTGCAGCTTTGTTCCAACCCTGGCAAGTTCGGTCCTACGGCTTGGCAGCCCGAAAATCCACGACCCTAACCCTGAAGCCTATACCCTCAACCGAGACCCCACACCCCCTAACCCTAAAATTCAACACCCAGATACAAAACCTTATAAAAACCTTGGAAAGGACCCTAAACGCATTTGCAATTCCGTCCGATCGTGGATTCCTCCGTACAGCTCTGCCTGATCATGGTTTACAGTAGAAGCCAGAAAGTTGGAATATCATTATCGTAACCCCTTTAAGGTAATTTATAGGGGATCCTACCATTAATCCATATTCCAACTTTCTGGAGTTTACTCAAAACTTAAACCATTACTCCAAGCGTAAAAGCAGGGACCCTTGGTAAGGACCCCTAGGTATATACCCTTAATATAGCCATTATATACCCATTATATGGCCCATTATAGGGTAGGGTTCCCCATTGAGGGTCCTTCTTTTTCCCTTTTGAATTACCTAACCGCCAAACCGTGAACCCTCACAAACTATACCACAAACCCTGCGCCCTAAACCCTAAACCCCTGAACCCAAAGCCTCCTCAAACCCTAAACACGCCCAGGCTCCGTAATGGCACCAACGCCAGCCATGCGTGAAATCTGGCTCTTGAGTTTCTCTACCTGAGGGGTTCAGGATTGAAGAAGTGGCTTTCTAAAAATGCTTAGGGGTTCGGGGTTCGGGGTTCAGGGTTTAGGGTTTAGGGTTTGGGGTTTAGGGTTTAGGAGTTAGCGTTTAGGGCCTGGGGTTTGGGTTTAGGATTCAACATATAGGGTTTTATTACAATTACGGGTAACAGGTTCTCAAAGGTAGGACAGTTGGTTTTCAAGAGATCCTGTTGGAATGGTATGTGGGGTGCCATCGCGGTGGCGTGTCGTGACAACAGCAGGGAGGAAAGAAGCAGGACACAAACCAAGAACGATAAGCCTTCCAACATCCGGCAAGTCTCCGAAAGCAGGCTAACATTGGGGGCCTGAATTAATGATAGAATGGGGCTTTCGGGTCCATAATAGATTTCTCCTCTCGGAATTGTAAGTTGGCGACTTTCTGTTAGTACTATAAACAGCATACTCCTATAGGAACTGTTCAGGGAATACTAGCTCTCATGTACATACCCCTCCAAAAACCTAATCCGGAGCCGAAAGGCCATCTCCCGCAGATCGGGCTCGGAATGTCTGATGTACGCCTGCATGCAGCTCTTGTGGGTTTAGGGCCTAGGGGTGTATAATATGGTATGATATGATATTACACTATGTTACATTATACGGGTTTAGGGTTTAGGGGTTTAAGGCTTAGGGGTTCAGGGTAGCATTGTGCACTCTCGAACTTGGAGGGCACGGGAGCAGAATGGACTGGGAACCTCGAAAAATAATCTCACAAAATATGCCCAAAATAGTACAAGCAGGTAGTGGCCTAAAACCCTAAACCCCAAAATAGTACAATCCATCAGTGGCCAGTTAGTTCTTCCAAACTCCCGAATGGATGGCTGGCCTCTGGACGCGCGCCAGGCGAAAAGCCCAAGGAAGTCTTCCTTGCGCGTTTAGGGACAGGTCGAGATCTTTGGGAGTGATCGGAGATCCGGAGGTCGGCGTCTTAAGGTAAGGGCCTTGGTGAATCGAAACTAGACCCAAGAGTAACCTGGGAATAAAAAGGGGGCCCTTTTTGGTTTAAAGTGGCTTATATGGGAACCTGAACCCTTAAAAAGGGAATAAGGGCCTACTATAGGTCCTAGGAAATATAGTATGACTGTACATAACAGGTTCGGTACGGGTTCTTCAAGACTCTGCTCAATTGGGTTCTTGATGTTTGAGAAGAGGAGGGTGTAGGGGTTGAGGGCTTCAGGGCGTGGGTTTTGTCAAGGCTGTTTGTCAGCGGTTGGGTCTAGGGCAGAGTGAGCAGAAGTAGTCGGTGTGGGATTGGGGTCTAGGCCTCAAACACCTCGAGCCTCAAACGAAGAGTCTTGCGGACGAGGAAGTCTCCGAAATCAACAAGTTACACATGCCACCAAGCTGCTGTGACCGGAACTGCTTTGCGATCTCGCTGGTCACCTGAAGACTGCGTAGGAGAGGACTCTGAGGGCTTCAGGGCTGAGGGTTTGTCGGATTTTGGGTTTGGGGTTGAAGTGCCTCATTGAGGGTCTTCGGCCTCGACTCCTCTGCCATAATATCGGGTCTTACGACTACGGCTTTGGGGAATAACTCAATATATTTATCATGTTTTTACAAGGAAACTCCAGAATATGTCTGCTAGAACCCTCCAGATACATCCTCCACGCTATAAGAACTCTTCTTTCGAGACCGTGTGTGCAAGAGCCTTGACAGGGGCGGGTTCAGTGAGTTGGACACGACGCCCTAAACTCTCGGACTTGAAACTCTAGAGCCACAGCTTAAACCTAAACCGTAGACCCTAAACCCTAAACCCTAAAGCCTAAACCGTAAACTCTTAACCCGAAGCTGTAAACCCTCAGCCTGAGACTGACCCAAAGAGCCCGATGTTCCAAGATCCCTTGACCAAAAAAGAAGCCATATACTGGCCTTTCGCAAGAAGCCCTGAACCCTATACAAACCTAAACCCGAAACCACTAACTTTAGTACTCTAATAAACTGGGTGCTGGGCTTCCCTCTAGAAACCTTGGAAATTATAGAGGGTTCCCGGAAAGAGTGAGAAGGCTACTAGAAGGGAGACAAGAGGTTTTATGCCTATACTGTTTAAGGATATGGGCACACTACACAAGCCGACTAGTCTTACACCTGAGGGTTAGAGTCAAAGGGGGGTTGGGCTTTTGGGGATCACTGGGCTGTAGCTGGTGTCGGTTTAGAGTTTAGGGTTTAGGGTTTAGGGTTTAGGGTTTAGGGTTTAGGGTTTAGGTATCTTGATGTAGAACCTCTCTCCTTCTTACACGCCCGCTTGCAAGCACACCTACTATGTAACCTTCTACTTTGATCGCTTGCTTGCTCACTCTGCCTCCATCTCCTTCTCAAGGGCTTCGTTTTGCCAGGCGATCACGTGCACAGGGTACGGTGCAATCCTCGTGGGCGTCACAGCAACCGGGGTTTCTAGTTTCAGGTATGTCAGGGCTCTTGGTATGTCAAGGAAGCAGCTGTCCATCACACGAGTTCCATCGCGGCAGACCGGAAACAGGAAGAACACAAATCAAGAACCCTGAGAGCCTGCACCCCCACACCATAAACCTAAAAATTTAAACCCTAAAACCCTAAACCCTAAACTTTAAACCCTTAACCCTAAACCCTAAACCC
The DNA here is from genome assembly GCA_905221615.1 of Symbiodinium sp. CCMP2592. Lineage (NCBI taxonomy): Eukaryota > Dinophyceae > Suessiales > Symbiodiniaceae > Symbiodinium > Symbiodinium sp. CCMP2592. Next base: position 114,638 of record CAJNDT010000225.1, read on the forward strand.
TAAACTTTAAACCCTTAACCCTAAACCCTAAACCCTAAACTTTAAACCCTTAACCCAAAACCCTAAACCCTAAACTTTAAACCCTTAACCCTAAACCCTAAACCCTAAACTTTATAAACCCTTAACCCTAAACCCTAAACCCTAAACTTTATAAACCCTAAACCCAAAACCCTAAACCCTAAACTTTAAACCCTAAACCCAAAACCCAAAACCCTAAACTTTATAAACCCTTAACCCAAAACCCAAAACCCTAAACTTTACAAACCCTAAACTGGTATGCAGGATACCTCATGGCTACACGTCGGCTTTCGGCTCCGAGGATGGTCTCATCACTCCGGGGTCCGGGTTGTAAATCCCCTCACTTCTTAGCTGGGGTCTTGTTGAGGATATAGCTTAAGTGACCAGAATAGGCATCTAGAAGGGCTCCTTTGAGGGTTTAGGGTTTCAGGTTAAGCTACCATGATAGGGACCTGTAGTAAGTAACAGGGTTTCCTTTAGTATGGCAGCTTCAATTAAATCCCTTGACAAGAACCCAGCTTGGACAGGCCCAGCGGCGTCACGCTTTCACACTTTATGGGCGAAGGGGGCAGCCTTTGGTAGAGCTCCTCCGTCAGGTACCTCGTCGTTCGTCCAACCCTACACCCAGAACCTGGAAGCCCAAACCAAAAACGCTCTACTGCAGTGCAGGGTTGAACCCCGAAGAGGTCTGAGAAACTGGGAGTTTCCGAAAATCGGGGTACCTAATTTTGGGGTCCTTATAATAAGGATCCTACTATATAGGGTGCTATATTAGGGTCCCCTATTAGGGCCCTAGCAAGGTTAAGGGCTTCTGAAGCTTTGAGTTTGGGGTCTCGGGTGCAGGGCTTCGGGGGGTGTCAGGCTTGACTGCTGGAAGCTCCTGTGCCCTCTTCCAAGATCAAGAGTGTGTTTGGGGTCCCGGAAACCCAAACCCTACTTTCGACCGTAAAACTGTCTAAAGCCTGAATTTCAACCCAAACAGCCTAGAACCACAAACCTTGAACTTCAATGCTTAGGAATGCCTGCTTCAGCCTCACAAGTTCAAGCCTGTTCCCCGCGTCGTCATGGTAGCGGCAGTCGCAGTATGTAACAATAGTAACGAGAAAATACTAGTGACAGTAAACAGTTTTGGTAGTAGATTTAAAACAAACTGTGACTGTAGGGCTGTGATAAATAGCAGCTCAGCCTACAACACAAGTTTGCCAAGGTGAGCCCGAAACCCTAAACCCTAAACCCTAAACCCTAAACCCGAAACCCGAAACCCTAAACCCGAAACCCCTCAACTTCTACCCCCCTGAAGCCATCCAGGCAGCCGAAGGAAGCCTTGAACCCAAGAAGCCAAACCTCAAGCCCTACCTGTAGCCGCAAAGACCTACCCTTTTAGGGTTCCTCATTATGTTCTCTATCTTTAGTTCCTTAAGAAGGTGTGTGTGTATATATATATATATATAGAGAGAGAGAGAGAGAGAGAGAGAGAGAGAGAGAGAGAGAGAGAGAGAGAGAGAGAGAGCCTCATCTTTGGGAGCCCCAGGTTTCATGCATCCCCGCTTGATGGTTGCAGGGTCGAGGGTTCAGGGCTTTGGGTTCTGTGCACATTTACGGCTCGGGGGCTTGTGGTTCAGGGCTTGGGTTGAGGGTGCGGGTTGGGTATACCAGAATTATGGACCCTAGCGATGGAGGCGCTGAAAATCCCGCAGCCTAAAAGCAGCCGCGGTGCGGAAGCAGAGGGTGCATCAGCCGCATGGACCAATCCAGGCACACGTACAAAACCTCCCTGGCCACCTTTCAGAAGGGACCCATGGGCTTGGGGTTTAGGGTTTAGGGCTTCGGGTTTAGGGTTGCTTGGCTTCTAGAGAGCCTGCTGGGTTCAGGGTCTAAGGTTCAGAACGACTTTTTTGTACGGTTTAGGGCTGTTTGCTTTGGGGCTTTTAGGTCTGCCAGGGTTTTAGGGCTCAGCGCTCAGGCTTTGCGGGAGTTAGGGTTGGGGGTTTCGGTAGTTGCAACCATAGCTACATTACTGCTACGTTACTTCGAAGTTAAATGCGAAGTCCCCCGTCCAAGAAGTGCGGAAGAGAAGGATTGAAAGCGGCAGCCTGCCACCACCTAAACCACAGAACCCTCAACCCCTCAACCCCAAAGACCCTCACGCAAGACCTCACAAAAGAAAAGTTGACTGAATGCCCTGAAGGCAGGCATGCCCACCTGACGGTCCTTCAAAATGCTCTCGTCTTGAGTCTCCCCGTAGAATCGGGGTTTCAGCAGTTCCAGATACACGTCGCCTTGGCACGAACGAGAGTGGTGCTACAAATACAAGTCCGTCTCGCTCGCGGGCGTTCAACCCAAAACACGCCCAAAAGAGGAGGCTTACGGGGCCTCAATGTTCAGAACCAGAGGCTTGGGTGTACACTATCATCAAAAAACAGAAATATACATATATACATATATATATATATATACAAAGGGATACCAAACCGAAGTATTTCAGCCCAAACCCTAAACTGATCACATCCGCCCAGAAGCACAGCTCGTACAGGAAGAAGCTGTATGTCGCGGTGGTCACATTTGCAAACTCATACTTCGTCATGCCGTCGTTTGCCTGGCTTCATACTCGTACAGCAGATTTAGAACCGAGGGGTCTAACGCCATCTTGGTGTTGGGGTTTTGCGTTTGGGTTGCAATGCGCACACTGCGGGACATCACGAGTCAGAGAAGTCTTCTTCCACTATTGGAAGTCTCGTTTGCGACGGCTCACGACGGGCATCCAGGTTCCGAAAAACCACAAGTGGATTTAGGATGTACAGTTTAGGGGCTAGGGTTTAGGGTGGAGGTGGATTTAGCTTGGCGGATTCCTGTCGTGTCGTCGAAACCCTCTATCGGCCCTACCGCCGGCCCGAAAGCCCCACAGCCCTGACTTCAAAATCCCACAGCCTTAAGCCGCATGCTTTGAAGCCCAAATTCAAACAACCCTTTCGGGAACCCTTAACCATAAACCCTTAAAGGATCCCTAAACCTTCAACCCTTAGAGGAATCCCTCAAAACGGATCTGCAGCCGCCTTTTGGGCGCAGAAGGAGAGCCTTGAGAGAATCCATCGATCCTTTTACGGGTTCACGGTTTGGCGTTCAGGGTTTGGGGCTTAGGGTTTAGAGTTTGGGGCTTAGGGTTTGGGGCTCTGGGTTCGGGGTTTAGTGTGTGGGGCTTGGGGTTTAGGGGGTGGGGTTTGTAGAGTTTGGGGGTTTTAGGGCTTAGTGCTTAGGGTTCAGGGGCCATAAAAGGATTAATAAGGGCTGAGGCCTTCGCGCTTATGCTTGCAGGTGAGATAATCTCGAGGCTTCTTACCGTTTTGAATTCGGGCTGACAGAAGGGGCGTCGCCTCGGGGTGTTGTATTCTAAGGCGTTTGGGGCTTTATTAGGGTTCTTAGCCCTTACAGTAACAAGTATAGCATCCCTCATAGACCCTTACAAGGAACCCTTTTCGGGAAACCTTTGAAGGAACCCGTGTCTCAAAAAGACCCGCCGAGTGGTATCCCTCTGGCAGAAACCTTCATAGTATCACTTTGTTAAGGTTTATATACCACTTAACAGGGACCCTTTAAAGGAGCTAAAGAGGATTCCTTGGGTAAGGCCCCCAATCAGTAATAGTTGCATAATATTCAAAATATAGTTGTATTAGGACCGAAAAAAAGTAGCCCTATTATAGACTCTTACTGTATGGGGGCAGTACCTTAAGGATCCCTTTAAAGGATCCCCGGTCCTCCCAGGCCAAGGACTGATCCGGCTTCAGCGAGCCCGGGAAGCTGAAGTCACTGCCGAAGTACATCAAGCCGAACCTTGGGGGCTTCAGGGCTGCCTTTAAAGGCTCCCTTTTAAGATTGCGATACGGGGTCGGTTTAGGATTCGGTTGAGGGTTTAGGGCTTGGGGTTTAGGGCGGTTTAGGATTCAAGGTTGGGGTTTAGCGTTTAGGGTTCGGGGTAGGGGCTTTCGGGTTCCACTGCGGCTCCTATAACTTATAAGGGCTCCTATGAGAGCACTGCTACAGTAGCGGCTTCAAGACAGACGGCACTGGCAACACTAACGGGAAGACCCTGTCAACGACCTTCCACACTTCGGGATTTAAGGCCTACCCATGAACGGCCCTAAACCCTAAACCCTAAACCGGGATGAAGGCCCTAAAGCCTAAAACGAAAACCCCCGAAGCTTGCGACCCGGAGGCCGCGTGGCGTTCCAGACCTTGTTGCAGAAGTGCCTGTAGCCCACCACGCGGTTGATGTCCAAGTTCACATTTCGACCCTGCCTCAAATCATGGCTGCATCATTTGGGAGCTTCCGAAAATAGGGGACCCTAATATGGTACCCTAAATAGTAGGATCCTTATTATAAGGACCCCAAAGTAAGGTACCCCTAATTTTCGGAAACTCCCATTTGTTTAGGACTTCGGGCTTTGAGGTTTAGGGTCTAAGGTTTCGGGTTCAGGGCCTGCTGGCCTTCTGAAAGTGCCTCTGAGTACGATGATGGCTTCCTTTGCCACTGCTGCGATTAGGGTCACAAATATAAGCTGCTAGGATATTGCCCCGATGGGAGCGTACTGACAGCGTCTGTCGTTGTGGCACAGTACCGGTAGTCTTAGTGGCAGATGGCGGCAGGTGGTGTGGTGATATTGAATACGTACGGCCCCCATACAGTAGTAGTAGTCTATAACAGGGCTACAACTAGGTCCTACTATATCTATAATATGAAAATTATTCAACTATTACTGGGTGGGGGCCGTTACCCAAGATATTAACCCTTTGGCTGCCTGTTGCTACAACACCAACGCTAAAATGAACACCTCAAACCTTGATCTCAAAAAACCCAAACAAACTGAACTCCAAACCTAAAGCCCGACAGTTCCCATAACACAATCTTTCCAGAGACAAAAGCTTTTGGAACCAATACTCATCAAACAGAAACTCTATGTCGAAGCTGGCCTGAACATGCGAACCCTAGACCTCAAACCCTCAAGCCGACAAGCAAAGTCGAAGCCCTCATCCTCAACAAACCCAAACCCTGAACCCTCATCCAAAGCTCAAAACCCTAAACCCCCAACCCTCATCCAAAACTCAAAACCCTAAACCCTCAACCCCAATCCAAAACTCAAAACCCTAAACCCTCAACCCTAATCCAAAACTCAAAACCCTAAACCAATCAAAAAGGTGTCACAAGGGAATCAAAGCTGCAGAGTGTAGGCCAACAGGCCGAAACGAAGGGCATCGGCCCCACACTCCTTGGGTCGTCGGTGCTCGGGCTTTCGGCTGACTTTTGGGAATGGAGGAATGGTAGTTCAAAGGGTTCCTTTAAAGGGATCCTTTAAGGGATCTATAGGGTTTAGGGATTAGGGTTTAGGATTACTAGGGAATGGAGGAATGGGGTACAAGTATAACTACTATTACTACCATTCTTCCATTCCCTGCTAACCAAAGGTAAGTCGGGTGCAGAGGGTTTTTAGGCTTGAAGGTTGGGGGTTTAGGGTTTCGGGCTTGCGGGTTGAAGGTTGGGGGTTGAGGGATTAGGGCGTAGGGTTGAGGGTTTAGGGTTCAAGGGTTGATGGGGTTAGGTGTACGGGTTGGGGTATATGTAGGGTTTAGATTTGGGAAAGGCGCTTTAAACGGCTCTTTGAAGGACTCTTTAGAGGAGCGCTAAAAGATTCTTCGACGGGTGCTTTGAAGCGCCATTCAAGGGATCAGTTGAAGGGCTCTGTGCGTATGGGATTTACTAAACGGCTCTTGCACATCCTTTCAACAAGGCCCGCTATGCGGCTATAGGCTCTTTAACCGATTGTTTGTAAGAAGTTTCTAAAGGATATTTAGGAAGCCTTCATGTAAATTGTATACAAGGATTCCACAAATCAGAGAGCTGTTTTTCAAGAGTTAGTCGCATCGAGCTCTGATCAGTAATTTGCACAAGGTTTTCGCACGGCCAAATACAGCTTGCTTCTAGAAGGTGTTACAAAAGGGATGCCAAGGGGTGACGTGGTTAACAACTGGGCTGAGAGGTGGGTGGCCAATGGTCCTATAAGCTGCACTTGGTTAAAATGTTTCCAATGGCTCGACGGGGTCTTGCTAACTCTTATACAACAGGCTTCGTGGGGCTCGGACGGGCTTACTAGCGCTTGTTGTAGCAGAGGCGAACGGCCTGTACAGGCCTGTGCATGGAAGGATACGCCTGCTTCTGTCAAGCATGTTTGGATGTCTACGGTGCTCGGACAGGTTGTACTTCTGGGGCGGTGTAGACTCCATGAATAAACACTTCTTCAGCGACCACAATCAACAGGATCCGGAACCCTAAATCCTAAACCCTGTCTCAGCAAGGCTTAGCTTTAGTACCGTCGGAGTCAGCACTGGTATGGGGCGAAGGGTGCAGACTTTAGGGTCTCCGCGTCTACTTGAAGGATCATGGGACTTAGTAATTACGGTTTTTATGAAGGTAATACCCCAATTAAGGTACTTATAACCATACTTACTAAGTTGCATGATCCTCCAAATAGGGTTCAAAGGTCCAGGGCCCACGGTTTAAGACTCGGGCGCAAAGTTTCCACATGGGAGTTTCCGAAAATCCGGGACCGTAATATAATACCCGAAATAGTAGGATCCTTCTTATAAAGAACCCCAAAAAAGGTACCCCCAATTTTGGGAAACTCTCACATCCCTCAAAGGGATCAGGGGGGCTCAGTTTGGAGATGCGCCCCAATGAAGCCCTGTCAAAAAAAACGGAAAGCCGCTGTTAAGCACCAAGATTCCTCGTAAAGGCCCTACAATATACCAAAAACCCACATTGCACCCTCAAGACACTATAGCCTAACCTTCAACATCAACCCTAACCAGAAAAACGAGGACTGAGAAGTTAAGAACCTTAAACCTCAGAGCCAGTCTCTGGGATGCCATCAGGGTAATCATCCTTCTGGCCTTTCTTCGCCTTCTCGATCTCCTGCTAAACGGCTAAAAGAAGTTGAAGAAATTTAGGTTGAGCATTTAGGGGGGTTTAGGGGTCAGGGTTCAGGGTTTAGGGTTCTTTGGAAAGAGAAGCCAGAGAGTTGGGACGCCGCTATCCTCATGCCCTTAAGATGAAATCGAATCTGAGGAATCCCCGCATTCATCATTGTCGACCTCATGTTCCTACCTTTCCCGGTGCTAGCCATATAGCCCCCTAAACCCGAAACCTTAAACCCTATAGCTGAATACGAAAGGGTTACTATACAGGTTTGGGATCCACTCTGTGGTAGAGTGAAACCTATCGTTCATGTGGGTAGTTGTCAATATCATGGTCCCTTTTTGGGGTCCCTATTATAATACGGCACGTAATATTGAGGGCAACCAAAAAAGGGACCATAATTTTGACAACCACCCATTTAAGAATTATGGCAGCCGGAATCCAGAAAGAAAGGCTCCCCCCTAAACCCTAAACCCTAAACCCCTAAACCCTAAACCCTACAGAAAGAAAGGCGACTAGGGCTCAGAAGCCCTGAGTCCGCTCCCGACGAGAGGTCCATCTGTTCAGCTCTTGAATTATAGTGAACCATAAGGGTTACTATAATAGGGGCTCCCTTTAAAGGGATCCTTTAAGGGTTCCTTTTAAAGGGGGTTTATAGTGAACCCCAGAAAGTTGGAACATGGATTTAGGATGATTGGTGCTAGGATTCCCTCTACTTTACCTTAGGGGCATGAGGATCATAATGTTCCAACTTTCTGGCTTCTACTATACGTCCATGGGTTTCTTCAGGGTTGACGCCAGGCGCGCGAAGCAGTGCCTTCGAGTTTGACCTCTTCTTTCGGCAGCCTTCTCTGCCGCCTTTGATACGTATCGAATTTGGGGAGGCAAAGCCGATGACGTCCTCTGACCGCAGTAACACTGCAGTGGTGTTGGTGTTTCAAGGTGAAGGTGTAATTAGGGTTTAGGGCTTATAGGTACCATACCACGGCTTGGGGAATCGGGCATAACAAAACTTCTCCTCAAAACCACAAGCCATGCACCCCTATGGTGGCGCCTATACATGTCGCTTCGGCTTCACCAGCACTTCAGGTGCTACAAGTAGGGAGCTTTCGTGGAAGTAGACCGGGAACCCGATTGATTCGACGCGAACTCAGCTAGACGTGAAAACATAATCCGAACCCCTAAACGGAACCCTAAACCCCCCCCAATCCCTAAATCTCATTAATCCTTCCACCTAGACCTGTGAAACGGCATTTCGGTGGTGGCACAGCTCCGCCAAGTTCAGAGATCAGCATTTCGGAACCCAGCGTAGCCCTGCCACGGACCCCAGACCCTAAACCCTCAACCGCCAACCCTCAAAACCTTTGCACTACATCCCTAAAGCAGTAAAGCCCTACACCCAAGCCTGAAACGCTGCACGCTGCAGACTTTGAACAAAGCTCGCTCCTCACGCATTTCATGATGCTGTTTGGGGCTCAGGGCCTAGGGCCTGTAGCTCCGCCACAAATGATTCTCTGGAGCGTTGCCCAACCCCAAAATCCAAAGCCCAAACCCCTAAGAAGCACCCAGACCTAAATCTTAACCCAAAACCCCCCCCCAACCCCCGACACCCAAAGCCCGAAACCAGAGGGTTTTGGGGTTCCCCCCAGAGGGGACTTGGTGGCCTTGTCGGGGAGATTCCCTTCGTACAGCTTCTGGTGCAGGTCTTCGAGACTGATGCCATCGATCACCTGCCAAGAAGCTTCAGACACTCCAAAGCTTCGGGCAAAGGGTTTAGGGTATAGGGTTTAGGGTTGAGGGTTGAGGGTTTAGGGTATAGGGTTTAGGCTTTGAAGGCTTTGGGGTACTACAACCCTAAACCTTTAAAGCCCCCTAGCACCCCTAAACTCCAATCTATGGATGGACCTAAGCCTTCGCAGCTCGAAGCCTTTGGTTCAAGACCACTGACGACCGTCAGCAATAAACCATAAGCAACAGACTCTCCTTTTTTCAACGTAGGTAGAAACGGCCAAAGCCTACACACCACCCTAAACCCTACACACCAAAAAATGTAAAGAACCCTGAAACGTCATAGACAAATATAAAAACCTTGTGCCTTAAGCCTTAAACTTAAACCCTAAACCTAAACCATAAACCCTAAACCATAACCCTACACCCTGAACCATAAAGCCCTCAACCCTAAACTTAAAACATCTACTGTAAAGAAGCCTCCAAGGGGTCGATCACATTTCCCAGGCTCTTGGACATCCTCGGGTGGTTCGGGGGTAACAGTGGACAAGGCAATCCTTGAGGGGTTTAAGGTTTAGGGTTTAAGGCTTTAGGGTTTTTGGGTTTTAGGCTTTAGGGTTGAGGGTTTAAGGGTTTTAGGGCTTAGGGGTTTAAGGGTTTTGGGGGTTGGGGTTTGGGGGTTTAGGGTCGTTGAAGGGTTCTCCATGGGCATATGAACGTTCTATGATAAGGACTCAAGGGTTCGGATGTTGGGCCACGTTCAGCCGACGCTTCAGGGCTCCAGGATATCTGGTTAAAGTTTGGATGGGCTACTTGGAGGATCATGGGACTTGTTAAGTATGGTTAGAAGTACCTTAATTGGGGTGATGAGTATAGTTACCTTAATAATCACCGCAATTACTAAGTCCCATGATCCTTTAAGTACTATCAGGAACAAGAGCAACCAATCAGTTCGGATTGTCTTACTTGGCAGAACCTGGATGTCCAAGCTCCTTGCCAAGTCCCCTTGAAACCCCAAAGGCTAAAATGAACCCTAATCTCCTAAACTCTAGGACTCTTGCAGTGCGATCGTGCTGGACTAAGGATTCGGGCGTGGTCAATGGAGGGCTTCGTGCGTTCGGATTTGGCTTCAAGGCTTAAGCCGGAAACGGGAGTCGGCTTTCAGGCGCGAGGCGCCGATCCTTGAAGAAAAACAGCCGAACATGAAGATTAGCAAGGTAGCGACAACAGAGTTCATGACGACAAGAGAAAGGGCACAAAGGGTAATACAATCGGCAATGAGCCGAGGCGAAAACCAAACTAAGCAGCAACGGTGGCAATGGTAGTCGCACCGACAGTAGTGGTCGTAGTAGTCGTCGTCGTAGTAGCACTAGCAACAGTAGTAGTAGCAGTAGTCGTCGTTGTCGCAGTAGTAGTACTAGTAGTACTAGTAGTGGTAACGGTAGTGGTAGTGGTAGTGGTCGTGGTAGTGGTAGCGGCAGTGGCAGTGGGAGTGGGAGCGGGAGTGGGACTGAGAGTGGTCGTGGTAGTAATAGCGGTAGTGGTAGTGGTGCTACTCGTTCGATTACGACGACGACGACTACTACTGCTACACTATTTCTACTGCCACCACAACCACTACTGCTACTTCCTAGTAGCAGCACAAGCAGCCCGGGGAGTAGTAGTAGAAGTAGCAACAGCGGCAGCAGCAGCGGCAGCATCACCAGTAGTCCCTGAACGTTAAACTGTGAACCCAAGCTTCGAACCCTGCACCAGTAAAACCAAACGGAAGACCGAACATCACTGTAATCCCAAAAACTCAGCTAAGCCCAACTTCGTCATGGTTGACTCCAAGCGGCTTCCTGCCGTGCGCATCGCGGACCATGGCATGGAGATACACCTCAGTTTAAATATGTTATTGAATATAATTGAATCGTATACACCCGAACTCCTACACCTCAAACCCTAAGTGGGAAGTACAGTAAGCATTTCACGCCCTTGACGTAGTTGGCCTTCCTTTCACCTTTGCCTCCTTAGGCGTAACACCCCAAACATTCAACGGAATGAACCCCGGAACCTTAATAATAAGACTTGGAGGATCAAGTGACTTCCCAAGTACGGGTAAGGCGGGTAAGGTGCAACTCAGGCTGTAAGTATCACACAGGCCTTTCAGAACCCGTTGGAAACCTGGTAGAACCCGCAGAACCCGCACAAGTAAACAACCACCGGCGGTAGAAAAACTGCACTGCGTAATTGCAAAGGCTATACCCCATGAAGCCGCCTGTCGACCCGCTTGGACATCTCAGCATGTGTAAGGATGCTGGCCACGAGTGGCGGGTTCTCTGATCTCGGAGCAGGCATCCCCTAAGCTTGCAGATTCTGGTTGCTCCATTTTCAGCCCGGCGTGAGGATCTTTCATGAGTCGTCAGAGCACGCATCGTTCTTGTCGGACCCACTGGTTGTCAGGCTGCTGTCCCGGAAAACCATATCTGATCGTCGCCGCTTTGCGGTGCAGCTCTCAAGTGCTGTCAACGTCTTTCGGCTTCGTGTTGTTGAACAAGAACCCTGCCCTTCGCAGCCCTAAACCCCTAGACCCTAAACGCCCAAGTCCTAAGCCCGAAACCGTAAACCCCAAATCCGAAACCTCTACATGAACCCGACACCCCTGAACTACCTCCCTTACACCCCAAGCCCTAAACTCCTAAACCCTGAAACTCTAACTTTTACACCCTAAAACATTAAGTGGCGTGGACCTTTAGGGCCTACTGGTCATCGGACTCTGTAAAGCCTGCGGCCCACATGCCGCTGAGGCGGAAGATCGTCCAGTCCAAGGAAGCCATGCGCAAGTCACACCAGTCTCGCACACCGATGTACACGCCCACCACATTGCAAAGCAGCACAATGTCGAAGACGCAAACCTTCGACAATCTGTCGTGCTGCTCATTCCAGCATAGCACTGTTAGGGGAACCACGGACATGGCAAGCTGACGAATGTTCACCGTGACCAGGTGTGGAAATTAGATAGCTCTTTGTAAATCAAGACAAGCCGTTGGCCTGGAGTCTGGAGTTGCTCATTCGCCGACGGGCACTGCGACTTCGCGGTTTTGAAACTAGCTGTCGACAACAGTGCCCAGCGCTCTTCCGGTTGCTGCTAAGCCTGCGACAAGTTAGACGACATGTGTCTCAACTACATGCACACGCTAAAACCAGCAAGCATTCTCCCTTTCCCCCTGCAAGCAATGTTGTTCCGAAATGATCTTCGGGATCAAGCACGGCAAGCGATTCGTTTGGTTGGCATTACCTGCAGAGGGGAAAGGGGGCTTCGTGATCATGAGCAAAATAGAGTGCAGGGGGAGAGGGAAGGGGCACCGTGAGCAACATAAGAGACGGCAGGGAGAAGCTGGAATCGTGCATCACGAACACTAGTATGCTGCCTAAAGTGGGGCACTCGTACATCCTGAGCAGTTTCCAAATGTGTAAGAGGCGTGATCTACGCACTGTACTTGGAACTTGTGCGTTGCAATGCAAGCGCGCATGTCTTGTGATGCGGCTTCTTCAATTGTGGTTCAGCCTTTTGGGTTCTTTGTCGTCGTTACCATGCCACCGCAGAAGCCCGACACTTTAGTTTTGTATCTTGCTTTCGAGTTGCACGATCGCGTTCAGGATGCGCGAGCAAAGCAAGACCTTGTACTCGACAAGTGCTTTTCACGGATGCAGCCGTCACCACTAGAGTAATAAACAGAGGTCGTGAGACGGTTGTCAGTGCAATCCAGGTGGAGTGCGAGTACGTTCAGCTTCATGCAGAGCACGTCGACAGTCGTTGGGGCAGCCGGAGAAGAGGCGTGAAGAAGCCAAAGAGACTAGCATCACGTGCATTCGGAGAGCTGCGTGACACCGGTTGGCCAATGTGACCTGAAAAATACGTCATGCTCCCAAAGCATTCCTTCCAGGCACTCGTTTCCAGTTTGCTAACGACGTTGCCGCTGACGTGCACAATGGGATCATTGCTGGTCAACACGCAAATGACGTTCTCTTTGCCAGACCAATTCCATTCGTAATCAACTGCTCCATCAGTTTTTGGAACAGCGATTCGAAAGGATTCGTTGTCAAGCGGGTTCAGCAAACCCGCCCAAGCTCATGGGGATGTGGCCAACGAAAATCATTCCAAACCACAGCCTTCTTGCCAATCAAAGACTGCAACGCGAAGGAAGGGTTGACTTGCGGCTTCAACATCGTGTACGGGTCAATCAAGGCCTCACCCATAGCAAGCGAGCTACACATACCGCGAGAAAAAGCAAGTTGCACCTGTGCCACCACCGTGCTGGAAAAGCCGAAGCACTGTGCAAAGCCACATCATGCCACATCAATGCCGTTCAATCGCAGAACAACCTCGAAACCAGGAACAGCGCAACCATCGCAGATGCAGGCATGCTGTGTAGCTGGCTTGACTTTCACGGATACGTTGCGGTGCTGAAGCTACAGGTCAAATGGCATTGATATTGTCCTGTAGCTTCTTACCTGCACTGCGTCTCTGGGGACCGGCGGCCACATGCATGCTAGCATGTTCTTGTTGATGTAGATGTCGAACCAATTGTCGCCATCTGCACGCGGATGTGGTCAGTACGACAACGTTGCCACTCCCGCTCCGAAGGAGATTGACTGTTCTGATGAATCTCACAGAACACAAGCCATATGTTGGATGATGGCCTGATTGGCGTCACACGCAGCATGGATTTTGCGCGCCACTTGCTCTCGAGCGACAGCCGCATCTACCCAGAAATAAACCTATCGTCGGCCATCTGGACCAACAGGTTTGGCATCGTTGTCGGTCCTGTTCGTGAGAGGATTTGAATCAGGTGGACAAGGGGACCTAAATCCTCGTTCCCTTCCGCAGGATCTTTATCATCTTGGCCGCGACAATATCCGCCCTGGTGTGAGTGCTGACCCCGTTGTCTGCCAGGATTGCCACGTCTTTCTTGCTCAGGAACTTGTCGCACTGACTCGAAAGCTAACCAAGCGAAGCTTCAACGAAGCGGCCCTCAAGTCTATTTCTTCTTTTTGTAAGTTAACATATTTTCGGAGGCCCAGCCGGCAACATTTAAATATTCAAATTCATCGAATTCTCGACTTCTATGAAGGTAAAATCCCGGGTCGAGTTGATCTTTTAACGCTGAACAAATATTCCGTACTTTCCGTTTTTGATTTGCTTAAATTCTCCACACTTTTCATTCCGGGCGATTCATTTGTGATACAGCTTTCCGTATCTGAGTTTTGGCAATACTTTAAAATTTGTATTCCGAACGGTTCAAACGGACATTTGTCGCGCCTAATGTTTTTAAAAACACAACAGTTTCTACAGACGTTCCATAAATTTGAACAGGTCATTGGCTTCGGCTGAGTCCCGGCTGAGGGCCCAGCCGGAAATATTCAAATTTTCGAATTTAAACCCTTAAACAGTTTTTATTCGTTAGATTTTACCCAACTGTCCGCACTTCTTGTGGAAACCTGTACACATTTAAATCGTCCGGAACCACCTATTTAAAGATTTGCGAAAAATATGAAATAACTGGCTTCGGCTGACCCGGCCAACCAGAAACATTTAGATTTGTAAGATTCTTTACACTCTTTACACTGTTGCATCCTGCATCACTGTTTTAAAGTTTGAAGAAATTTATGTATTTCATTCTTTGAAGTTCTTCAAACCTTTGATTCGGTGCGATTTCATTGTTTACAGAATTCTCGGTACGTATTTGTTACCTATTCTTGAAATCCTCACTCTGGACGATTCATTTTTCTAAATTTCACTGTTTCTTTTTCAGTTGAGAACTTTGGCATCTCTGAAAAAAGAATTCAAAACTGAGAAACCAGAGTCCATGTGCAGATCTTTAGATACAGATTGCCAACTAGACCCTGAAGGTCCTGCCTACAGACCCCTAAACCCTTGCAAAAACCCTTAACCCCTAAACCCTAAAACCCCCGAACTCTAAACCTGAAACCTTCGAAGGACCCCCAAACCCTAAACCCCTGAAAGCCAATCGTAAATCCCACACCCTAAACCCTAAACCCTAAACCTTAAACCCCTCAACCCGCGAGCCGCAGGCCACAAAAGATCCCCCAGCCGAGCCGCCGTGTGGAAGGGCAGCTTGCCCGTCAGTCCAAGGGACATCATCACCATCCTACTTGAAGGCTCATGGGACTTAGTAAGTAAGGTTATTATTAAGGTAACTATACTTACAACAACAATTAAGGTACTTATCACCATCCTACTTAGAGGATCATGGCTAGTTATAGGGGTTTAGGGTTTCGGATTTAGGGTTTAGGGTTTCGGGTTTAGGGTTTAGGGGTTTAGGATTTCGGGTTTAGGGGTTTAGGGGTTTGGGGCCTTAGGGGTTTAGGGCTTTAGCGCTTTAGGGTTTAGGACATCATCACCATCCTACTTAGAGGATCATGGGACTCAGAGTTCCTTAAAGGGCTCCTTAAAAGGTTTAGGGTTTAGGGATCTTTAATCTACAGGTTCTATAAGGGGTAGCTTAGGCTACTTTGAGGATCATGGGACTTAGTAAGTAGGTTATAATTGGGGTTATAAGTCCCCTAAGTGGTTATCCTAGTTATTGAAAACCTTACTTACTAAGTCCCATGAGCCTTCAAGTACAGGGGTCCGTCCGGGGCTTTCCCAGCGGGTTCACTTGTTTTGACTCGATTTTGCCAGCATTTCTGTTTTTTTGGTTCGTGGAAAGAAAGGTTTCAGACAGGTTGCTTCCGGTGTTTTCTTCAGGGACGAGCATCTCCTAAAACTGAGTGCAATTTCACATAAAGTTTTTTTGGAGAGCCCAAGAAGGCAAGAAGCAAGAAAGAAGCGTCACATGGTGGAATCGTTCGGAGCTCGCGACCCCTCCCGAGAGTCCGCCACAACCCCAACAAGGATGCACAAAAGAAACAAGCACCAAGACCCGCAGCATGCACAAGAATAAGGTTTGTGCAATGATGCGAACCATGCGTGCAGGAGGCATCCCGCCAAAACATCGCTGTGAAATCAAAATTCAGGTGAGTTTTGTCTTGCTGAGCCAAAGAAGAACAGAGACCTCAGCGAAGCGTGTCAGTCTGGAATAATACAAATCCTGCGCCCAGGCCACGTTTTCAGGCATGTAGCAAACGAAGCCGAGGATTCACAAGCTGAAAACGAAGGCCGTACATGGACGTCATTACCACCCCACCCACCCATCCACCCACCGACCCACCCACCGACCCACCCACCGACCCACCCACCCACCCCCCCCTCCCCAGCCTCCAAAAAAAATAAAAATGCAACCGTTAAAAAAACTGAGCCAGGAAACAGCGCATGAGCGCGCTACACGTTCCTGAGCTGAGGGAAGCAAAACAGACACATCGAGCAATCATTTTCAGGCAACTGTGAAACTTCCGAATCCGTCGTGCAGCCAACGTTCTCGTGCAAGCCATACATGCAGCTTCAACGGCGTGGCCACAGACTTCGCCCCGAAGACTATGTAAAATCGTCCCTTTTCCCGAACACGCTTGCAGGGTCTTGGGGTAGGTTATAGTACGTGCAAGTGTCCTCTTTTTCTCAAGGACTACAGGTAACCTCTAGGATCTTAGACCCAAGAGTAACCTAGGAACAAAAAAGGATGCTCTTTTGGGGGTTAAAGGGGGGTTATAGCAGAACCTCAACCCGAAAAAGAGGGAATAAGGGCCTACTTGAAGGCTCATGGGACTTGGTAAGTAAGGTTCTAAGTAGGTTATAATTAGGATAACCCCACTTAGGGGACTTATAACCCCAATTATAACCTACTTTTTAAGTCCTGCTGTGGGTCCAGGTATAGGGATTAAGCTGAGCGGTCGGTCGGGGTCCTGTACCTTTTCACAGCAGTGTCCGAAGCGTGGCGCAGGATTCTGCATTACAGCTTCGCTACAGCTCCTAAGCCCAAACCCAAGGCCCCAAAACCATGCAGGTTAGAGCTTAAGGGTTTCGAGGGTTTTGCCTTCAGGGTTTAGGAATTGAGGGTACCAACCAACAACCTCAAATCCCACACAAAGGTCCGCACCCTCCCCAAGGCCCTTCCGTCCTTGCTACCCAGAAGAAGAGGATGTCGTGGCCAGTCTCCAACAGCGAGGTCGGGAAGAAAGCCTTGAAGTCCTGGAATATAGGGGTCTTCATAATTGGAATAGGGGTTCCTTGAAAGGGTTCCTTAAAGGGGTCTATAAACGGGTTCTATAACATGGAGGCCTAACAATTAGAATAGGGTTTTGCGGCCCACTATACTATAAATATAAGAAGGCTTCTGTAGTTCGGCTCGTAGAGCTGTTCTGGTTTAGGGTTTGTTTAAAGTTTAGGCCTTGGGGTTTAGGGAAAATTTGGGGCTTGTAGGCTCGGGGCGTTTTTGAGGGTTGGGGATAGACACAATGACCGCAGTCATTAGATACACCCCTGATGCTCCTAGATTTTGCTCGACGGACTAGGGCTCTTCACTAAGCTTCCTGCAAGGCGGCTACAACGGCCCAAGTCGGATTCGTAATTCCTGAACCCTCCACCCTAATCCAGAAATCCTAAAGAACTACACCTGAAACTCCTAGACTCTAAACCCCAGAAGCTAGGACTCTTGTTGCTGAGTCAGTGAAAGATGTGTATGAACTAGCCGCAGTCGTAGTAGTAGAAGTAGTAGAAGTAGAAATTGAAACAGAAATAAACATGTCTTAATAAACATAGAAATAGAAGCAGAAATAGAAGTAGAAGAAGAATCAATAGCAGTCGTAGTAGTAGTAGTAGTAGTAGTAGTAGTGATAGTAGTAGTAGTAGTAGTACTAGTAGTGGTAGTGGTAGTGGTAGTGGTAGTGGTAGTGGTAGTAGTGGTAGTAGTAGTGGTGGTAGTAGTAGTAGTAGTGGTAGTAGTAGTAGTAGTAGTAGTAGTAGTAGTACTGGTACTGGTGCTGGTACTGGTACCAGTACCGGTACTGGTACTGGTACCAGTACCAGTACCAGTACCAGTACCAGTACCAGCACCAGTACCAGTACCAGTACCACTACTAGCACTAGCACTAGTACTAGTACTAGTACCAGTACTAGTAGTAGTAGTAGTAGTAGTAGTAGTAGTAGTAGTAGTAGTAGTAGTGGTAGTAGTAGTAGTAGTAGTAGTAGTAGTAGTAGTAGTAGTAGTAGTAGTAGTGGTAATAGTGGTAGTAACGGTAGTAGTGGTAGTAGTGGTAGTAGTGGTAGTAGTGGTACTAGTGTAAGTAGTAGTGGTGGTAGTAGTGGTAGTAGTGGTAGTAGTGGTAGTAGTGGCACTAGTGGTAGTAGTGGTAGTAGTGGTAGTAGTGGTAGTAGTGGTAGTAGTGGTAGTAGTGGTAGTAGTGGTAATAGTGGTCGTAGTGGTCGTAGTGGTAGTGGTAGTAGTCGTCGTCGCAGTGCTAGTGGTAGTGGTCGTTGTTGTTGTCGTCGTCGTAGTTGTAGCAGCTGTAGCAGGAGTAGCAGGAGTAGCACTAGTAGTAGTAGCAGCAGCAGCAGCAGTAGTAGTAGTAGTAGGAGGAGGAGGAGGAGGATGAGTAGGAGGACATGACGTGACAACCTACCGACAAATTCCAAACCCTAAACTTCTAACCCTGGAAGGGGTCACAGAAGCCGTAAGCTGTGGAACCCTAGAAAAAGCGTCTCTGGAATCCTCTTGGGGTTGAGGGTTGGGGGCCGAACTCCAAACCCTAAACCCCAATCCCCCTAGACAAGCACGACACTGTGGGAAGGCATCCTCGTTGTTCTCGGTGTCAGGCCAGCCAAAGACGGAGAAGGGGAAGAGACCTGCCAGGCATTGGGGTTGAGGATCGATGGCTTGACGGCAGACGGTTACAATCCTAAATCCAAAAACCAAACCCCTCAACCCTAAACCATAAACCCTTGACGCTGCCTAATTATGTCGATGTCCAGATGAAGTCTGTGCCTTAGAGGCTTCTTTCAGTTGCCACAAAATGTCGACAATTTCCGTCTACCTAAGCTGAGGGAGAGGACTTACAAGGACTTTGTAAGCAGGGCTTTTTGGCTACTTCGGCAGAAGACACCTCTGGATGGTCATCACTATTTGGGGTTTACTACAGGCTGCAGTAAAGCACATATAACTACATCTACATAACCGTACTTAGACGTGTCGTCTCCAATAAAAACTTGTGACACACCATGTCAGACCCCATATAAGACGCTGCACAACCCTTTTAACCGCCGGATACAACGATTGAAGAACTGACAAGACCTCCTAGAATCCGACGATGTCTGAACAAGATTTCCAAGATCCAGGTTTTAGGCCTTCCTTACTGTTAACGGAAACCCCGCTTTCCGTGCTTCTTTGTGGCTTCTTCCTTTCACGGCGAAAGTGCTTAACAAGACATGGGGGTCTTTATAAGTAGAATAGGGTCTTGGGGTATGTTGTATTACATATTGTTATAATGCAAGAACTATGCGGAAATACTACTAGTACTTACTCCGACCCAGGGCCCTTAAGGCGTAGGGTTGAGCCTTGTAAATGGGCTTGCACAAGCATCTGGAAACCAGAACGTCCCTGCGCACCTGAAGAAAACCAAGTGTCCAACACATCCTCGTCCTGCTCCACTTCCACCTGGGGATTCAGAGCCCTAACGAACACTGCTTGCACAAGAAAGTATTCCGGCTCCTCATCTCCTTTATTAGGCCTCTACCCTGCTTAACGCTCCGGTCTGTAACCTGAAAGCAAGCCGTCAACATGCGCCAAGAGCCCTTGATGCTCCTCCCATCTGGGTTGCAAATGAGATAACCAACATACCTTCTGGTATCGACACCCCGTACAGGACTAAAGTATGCAGCCATCCAGCCGCCTAAACCCTAAACCCTAAACCCCTAAACCCTAAACCCTAAACCCTTCAACCCGACGATGCCAGAAAAGAGATCCTCGTGAAAGTTTCCTCAGCCTAAACCCGATCCTATGGAGCCCAAAATCCCAAAAGTGAAAAGTCCTCGACAGTAAATCCCAAAACGTCCAATTGGTAAGCCAAACTCCCTAAAACCCAAAACAACGCCCTCAACAGTCGTCTACAGCCATTATTTGCCATCCGAAACATTTTGCGTACAGCTCTAAACCCCCATAAGCTTCCGAGTAACACCGCGCGAAGCCCTACACTGTAAAACTAATCTACTCTCCAAAAGTAGAACGAAACAGCAACATAAAGAAAAACTATTCAAAACAGTTCAAAAGGTGTGTAGATAAATAAAGAGAGATATGTGTATGCGTATACAAATATACATATGAAGGAGAGGAGTCTTTTGTATTAGAAGCTACGGTCCCGCCTTGGTGCCAAGAGCCTTCTCGGCCTTGGCTGCAGCTTCTTGGGCGCTGCGGCCCGTGAACCATTTCTCCTCCGCCTCTCAGGGTGGCGTGGAGTTGGTTCGTTTAAGGGGTTCCTGACGGGGCTCGCTTACGGGCACGTTTAGTTTAAAAGAACTCTGTAAGACCTGTTGCTGACAAGGATGACCCTGAAATAGGGGCCGCACTGGCCCAGAGTAAAGTTCCCTTAACAGGTTCGTCTCAAAGGAACCGCTTAAAGGGTTTACGAGGGCTTCAAACTACCGCTTACCATGACGGTTCTGTTGCCGAGGCCTTTAGTTTCAAGCGGATGTTAGGGAACTTTGCTAGGTTGCTGGACTTGGAGGCCGAGGTTTCATGCAACATAATATCAAGAAGACGATAAGGGAATAATGTCGGGAACTTCACACCCCTGAACCCTAAACCCCTAAACCCTGACATACCCTGACCCACCCTTGCAAGACCCTCTTTCTTGGCTTCGAACTGCGCCTGCCGCATGCTGAGACCCATCTGATACACACCCCATCAAACAAAGACCATGTTTCGATTCCTTAGAGAACCCAGCGCAGCATCCTTTTTCGATTTCTTAGAGAACCCAGCGCAGCATTCTGGAACAGCCCGTATAGAAATCCTTACTATAGGGGCCTTAATAATTAGAATAGGGTTTGGGGGGCCCAGAATACTATAATCATAATAAGGAGCCCCAAAATAGTATAGGAAATCTTTACGGCCCCTATACTATAGACCCCTGTTACAGATCCCTTATAGATGCCTTTAAAGAACCCCTTTAAAGGAGCCCCTATAAGGAATAGTATTGGCAATCATTATTAGGCACCTCTATTACAGAGCCCGGAAAGCTCCAAAATAAGTTGCGCCTGCGGTGGCTTCAAGAGATCCCTTTAAAGAACCCCTTACTTAGAGGATCATGGGACTTAGTAGGTAGGTTATAATTAGGGTTATAAGTCCCCTAACTGGGGTTACCCTAACTATAACCTACTTATAACCTTACTTACTAAGTCCCATGAGCCTTCAAGTAAAGGAGCCCCTAGCCCGGGAAGCTCCCAAAAGTGTGCCTGCGCTGGCTTCACCACCTCAGTTCATTGTTGGGATAGGATTTAAACATGTACATCTTTATTCCTTATTGGGTTTTAAGCTTAAGTATCCTAAACCCTAAACCCTAAACGCTAAAAAGGTAAAACTGTTACCCAACTATGCCAAAAACCTTGTAGGCGGGGATGCGGTGGCCCCACCAGAGCTGCCTTGAAATGCACCACTCCTCCGCCGGTTGAGGTGGTTAGGGTTTAAGGGGTTTAGGGTTTAAGGTTTAGGGTTTAGGGTTTAAGGTTCGGGGTTTCGGGCGTTAGGGTTTAGGGTTTCATGTTGAGAGTTTAGGGTTAAGGGTTCGAGTTAGAGCCCAGAAAGCCCAACTTACTCCTGAGAAAGGAGCTCCCTGAACAGAGTCGAGGACAGCGGAGCTTGCTGCTTAAGGAAGCTATCAGGGTACCGTTTTGTGTTCAGGGCTCAGAAACCCTATCTCGAAGCACTGGTGTCGATGATCATCGCACCCATCGCCCTGATCTTCCGCGACAGTATCTGGATCAGGTTCAAGTTGCCCTTTCTGGACTTGGACGGGTGCAGGAAAGCTCGTGCGCAGAAGTCTAGGGTTCAGGTCTTGCAGGTGCGGTTGTGAGTTTAGGGTTTAGGCAGCACCGGTCAGAAATGCCGTGGCATCAACCCCAGTCGATTGAAGGATTGAGGGGTCTTTGCTCGGGATACTTACGGTGTCCTGGATGTTCTCCAGCCAGTGATACCACGTCTGGTGGTGGAATTCCGGCAGAATCTTGAGTTCACCTGGAAATCCACTGGTTTGCTTGAGAATGGCAGGTTTAAGGAATGGGGCTTCAGGCTTTATGGCCTAGAGCTTAGGGATGCTGAGAACTGTCGCGAGGACAGCACCGAGGAAGTATACGCCTAAGAAAGTCAGAAAAACGCTGCATTAGCCACTCCCTAAACCCTACACCGCCAAAAGACCCTAATTGCAGCATCTCTTCATCAAACCCTCGTATCGCGGATAGCATATAGTGTATAATGCAGGAACCTGATTAAGAAACTTTGGGCCTTTATTCAGGTTCCTTAAATGAATCCTACTATTTTGAGATTGTAAGCCCAGGGCTTCTTAATCAAGTTCCTACATTATTATAGTACCCTTATAGATCCCTTATAGTATAGACCCCTTTAAAGGCACCCCAATAAAGGCCCAGGGTTTCTTAATCAGGCAAACCCTAAACCCTAAACCCTTTAAAGGAACCCTTATATATATAGATAGATCCCTTTAAAGGAACCCTTACATATATATATATATATATATATATATAGATCCCTTTAAAGGAACCCTTATAGATAGATCCCTCTAAAGGAACCCTTATATATAGATCCCTTTGAAGGAACCCTTATATATATATATATATATATATATAGATAGATCCCTTTAAAGGAACATATATATATATATATATATATATAGATCCCTTTAAGGGAACCCTTATAGGACCCCTCCTCGGACCCGGCTCCCACAGCTTGGCGCGCCTTCTCTCAAGGCCTTCACACTCCGATCTGCGAGATCCTGGCAGTTCATCCACCACTGCCTTAACCAGCACTGGGCGTTTAGGGTTGAGGATTTATGGTTTAGCATTTAGGGTTTTAGGGTTGAGGATTTAGGGTTTATGATTTAGGGTTCTAGGGTTGAGGATGTAGGGTTTATGATTTGGGGTTTAGGGCTCAGGATTTAGGGTTTACGGTTTAGGGCTGAGGATTTAGGGCTTAGGGTTTAGGGCTTAAGTAA
Source organism: Symbiodinium sp. CCMP2592 (assembly GCA_905221615.1). Classification (NCBI taxonomy): domain Eukaryota; class Dinophyceae; order Suessiales; family Symbiodiniaceae; genus Symbiodinium; species Symbiodinium sp. CCMP2592. The sequence continues at coordinate 137,502 of CAJNDT010000225.1, forward strand.
GGTGTGGGGGTTAGGTTCACTTTTGGCCTTCAAAGTGGACTCTGCTGTGACATATATGTCAAGACGCGCGCGCGCGCGCGGCGCGTGCAGCTTTGTATTGTGTTTTCATTAAATGGTATAGATCCGATTCAATCCTTGCAACCCGTCTGAAACCCTTAAGGGCTCCGAAAAGGTTTGATTTCGTAGCAGGAGTTGAACGGTGCTAGTAGTGTCTAAATTGAAACTTGAAGGCAGTCGTGGCTGTATGGCCGGTTCCACAAGCCTTCTCATTTGCTTGATTTGTAAGCAAAAGACAATACAAAGCTGCGCGCGCCGGGTGCGCGCAGCTTTGTACTGTCTTTTAATCGAATGGTAATCTACCCCTGCAACCTGTCTAGAACCTTTAAGGGTTACCATAAGGTTTGAGGGAGGTGCATTGGGTCTATGCAACACCACGAGAAATGCTTCGCGGGACTCAAATGCTTCTGCTTTCTAGGAATGCTTCGCGAGCCGATCATTCCTCACGTGTCGTGGCGTCTCCTTACCCTTCCATCATTTGTGCTCTCTAGGTAAGGTAGTGCGATGAGTTGGGGCTGTCTTTGCTGCATGATCATGCAAATCTTTGCTCGCGTTTCCTTTCGAAGAGAATCACTGTGGATGCTGTTTTGCCACAGTTTGGAACCGATTCTTAAACCCTTCCTTTAAACCCTATATACATAAAATCCTTACGAAGATGTTGCCTGCCGCGGCTGGCCTTGTGGTAATACGAGACGTACGGTGTCATGCACGGTCTGCACTGGCGACACACGCAATCAGCAAGAAAAATGCAAAAATCGCAATAGTGGCATGACAAGTGCTACTGAGAGTTTCTATTTTCCTCGAATTGCTACGAGTAGCACCACATCTGTTATCATCGTTCTCCGTCGCCGTCGCAGTGATAGCGCACCACTACTCGCTTGCTGAGAAAATCCACTGTACTCATAGTAGAAGTTTCGATGGGTAAGATGCACTTGGCATTAAGACAAAGCAGCAAAGCAGATGCCCATGGCGGGAATGAAAAGAAACGGCAGACAACAGCAACACATAATCAAACAAGTATTACGAATCACAACAGCAAACAACAAACAGGGTGATACACTCGCAACAACCCTGAGGAACGGAGGATAAGAACAAAAACCAACATCAAGTCTGACACCCTAAAGACTTTAAGGTTTTTTGTGCGCTAGGCTGAGTATTGCTCTTGCTCTTGTCCTCCGCTACTACTGTCGTTTTCAACCCGTCTTCAAGAGCCCATGTAGCGACCCTCATGACCACCCCTATGCTAACGCTGGCAGTAGCCCTTGCAGGAATCCTCATAGAACCCTGCGCCGAACCGGATCCCAGCGGCGGCTTCAAGTACGGCTCGATGATGTCTTTCGATCGGGAGCAGAAGCCCAAACGCATGGAGTGGCCCTTCTTCCCCACCTGAGTCACCCGGGTTCGTGTCAGGTTCCTTTAAAAGGAACCCTTATAGATCCCTCGTAGTCATAGGATCCCTTAATGGAGCCCTTATAGATCCCTTAAAGGATCCCTTAAGGGCTTCCTTTCAGGGTTCGATGTGGGTCTTAAAGCTTCGAAGGCTTGGGGCTAAATGGTCTTATACAATTATGGTTTCTGTCGGTTTCTGCGGGGTTGTACAGGGTTGAGCTAAACCCGACGTCCTAAACCCGAAACCCTAAACCCTATACCATAAACCCTAAACCCCACAATGCGGGGCTTTGAAGCTTCGAAGGTCTAGAGCCGAGATTGCTCAAAGGAGCTTCCAAGATTCCTAGAGCCATCTCACATACAGGCCTAGGGTTTAGGGTTTAGGGCCAGATCCAGTCCCTTGAGCCTGTTGGCAACCGGCTAACTTTGGTTACCCCTTTTGCTTCCACCGCCCCAAACCTTACATGCCCGAGACCCTACATGCGAGACGGCAGTTCAAAGGGAGGTACCCCAATGAATGAAGAGGTACTGATTCTTTGCCATGCTTGCCCTTTGCGCCCTAAACCCTGAACCTACAGCCCTAGAACCCGTGCTGTTGTACAAACCCCTTCCATACACCAAGACTCAACCCCATGTTTCTGCAAACAACCTTACATCAAAAAACAAGGTTCAGCACCAAATCGCAGGCAACTTCTAGCTTGAGACCAATGAACTTACTTGAAGGCTCATGGGACTTAGTAAGTAAGGCTATAAGTAAGATATAATTAGGATAACCCCACTTAGGGGACTTATAACCCCCAATTATAACCTACTTGCTAAGTCCCATGATCCTCTAAGCAATGAATTCAACCAGGTGGCCCACAGGTCCTTCTTCTTCAGAGCCTCCTCCACAGTGCGTCGAGCCTCGAAGCGGTGTTGGCCCTTGAACTCGCCGCCGTTCCTCGGAAGCTATTGGAAAAATGTGGCTCAGGGTTTAGGCTTTAGGGAGCTTAGGGCTTAGATCTTACGGGGTTCAGGGGTGGGGGGTGTTGGGGTTTGGGCGTTTAGGGCTTGACCGCAAGGCTGTCGCGTGGCTCGTTGATCCTTCCGTCCTCTGTGAACACATTGATCTGTTGCAGCTTGTGTCGCACGCCCGCCTCAAAGCCAGGACAGGGTCGTAATTAAAGGCTTTTCACAGGTAGCTAGAAGGGGTTTGTTGTCATTCAAGGAATATTGCTGCGTACAAGAAGAGATCCTGAACTCCCAAGCGCAGGGGACCCCCAAAGCTTAACCCGAAAGCCCTCAGCCTTAAGTCCTCGACGTTGGGAGAATGTAAAAGTTCAGGGTTTCGGGTCTTCTCGACCGTTCAGAACTCCTTGTGAAACCCTTGTGGGTTAGGAACATAGGTCGTTGGGTTCGGAGATTCCATGGCGAAGGCAGGCATAGGGGGCCCAAGGGTCCCATCCGCGTCATAAGCCCCCTGGGTTTAGGGTTTAGGGTTTAGGGTTTAGGGTTTAGGGTTTAGGGTTTAGGGTTGAGGACGCAGAATTTGGTCAACCCTACATAGCGATGTCCACGCCAGTCTTTTCGGGCCTCAGTGTTGTACGAGTGTGATGGCCTCCACAACAGGCCAGAGAAGGTCCAGGCCGACAGCCCCGACACAATGAATCCTTTGGAAGCTGCCCCCACCCTGTAATAGTGACTATAAGGATTATATAGGATTATATTAGGGCCTTATTATACCCTATTATACCACTACTAGGATACCCAGTAACCTAAGAATAAAAAGGCCTCTCTTTTTGGTATTGGGTAACTTTATAAGGAACCTAGGACTACAAAAAGGGAATAAGGGTACTACTGGGCATCCTAGACTATTACAGGGTGGGGGGCAGCTTCTAATGAATCCTACTCCTCAACCCCGCGCTCGAGCTGGAAGCCCCAAAAAGGCCCAAAGCCTACAACACACATAAACCACAGAGACCCGGGGTTTGGGGTGCCCTTAAAGGGATCTATAAGGGATACTTAAGGGCTCCTTTAAGGGATCTCTAGGGGTTTAGGGGGTTTATAGGGTTTTATTTGGGGTTTACAGGGAACTCCAGAAAGTTGGAATATGGTTTCTTGGTAGGATACCCTATAATTTACCATAGAAGGGTTAGGATAATCATATTCCAACTTTCTGGCTTTTACCCTAAAAGCCGAAAAGCCTAGACAGAAGGCACTGCAAACCCGAGATGTCCCACCTTAAAGTCGTTGTTGTCATGAGCCGGCGTGATCTTCACGCATCCAGTGCCGAACTCCCGGTCCACCATGGTGTCTGCGATCACCACCTGAAGACGACACAGGTATCCACAGACTCCGAAACTGTCAAGCAAATACGATACCCTAAACCACAACTTGGGTTGTCGGAGATAGGATTCGAGCTCAGAGGCCAGAGGCAGTTCTGCACCCATCAACATCTACCAAAAATGGTCTCAATCATCAGCAGTACCATTCCTTCCAACGTTTGTAGTATACAATACAAGTATACTATATGCGACCTCAATGTTACGCTTCTTGCTTGGCCCATGAACCTGCTTTCAAACGAGCCTTGGCACATACACACATATACATATACATATACATATACATATACATATGTATATATAAAGACATACATACAATGTACGTAGGTCGATAGGTATCTATGTATGTATGTTTGTTGACGGCCCGTCCTTGCCCCTGCAACCTTGCCACAATTCTGAGAACCTTCGGCCGAAACCCTTGAAGACTCAACCCGAAGACAAGGGCCCGAAGACATACAGTATGGTGATCATAGGGGCTATCAGGGTGTATCACACCTCATTTAAATGCGTGATCTTGCGAGTCAATAGTTTAGGATAGGACACCCGCCCCGCTCCCAAACCCAAATTTTGAAGCCTAAACCCCGGAGCTCTCGGAAACTCGAAGCTCCAAAAATCGTCGAGTTTCGGCCCCTCCCTGTTTGGTGGGGGAAGCGACTTTGGGGATGGGGGTGAAAGGGGTTTAGGGTTTAGTAAGGGGCTTCGGGGGCGTTTGCGGCACAGGGACTTCTGAACCTGTACAGGCATGATCTCATGAATTCTTCGTAAGATGGCGGTTGGCGAACCAAGGTCCCCAAACGTGCAGTAGCCACTATCCTACAAAGACCCTAACCTTGAGAAACCGTCTACTCATCACCGAGAAGCCATTTTGCGATCTGGGAAGAACGGATGCTCGAGCTCTTTGCCGTGGAATGCCTCTGACAAGGTGCAGGGGCTTGATTACTATAGAGGCGAGAAGCATCGGTAAAAATGCCCCTCTTCTGATCCCGGTATAAGTATAAAACGCAGAAAGGCCCACGTAGTAGTCACTGCTCGCATCTTTCGGAGGCCTCACAAGGTGGGATGAAGGTAGGTGGGATTAAGGATCCCTTATATAAGGACTCTTATTTGGGAATATCCCACCTACTCTCATCCTACCTTTTGAGGCCCCCGAATCTTCAGCTTACCTTGCGCCTGACGTCAAGATCGGAGACATTAGGGCCTTGTACCGATCATCTTCGGGGTGCACGGCCACGGCCGTGTCGCCGAGCATCGTCTCCAGACGGGTGGTGGCCACCGTCAAGGCCTGTTTTTTTTTAGGGTCTTAGGATTTTTAGGGTTTTAGGGTTTAGGGATTTAGGGTTTAGGGGTTTAGGGGTTAAGTTTAGGGTTTAGGGTTCGGGTTCAGGGCTCATGGTCTTAGGGACTTTGGGTTTCGAGGTTGGGTTTCTGGTTTGGGATGTGGGCTTAATGGTGGAGGTGCCCGGAGAAAGACAGCAAGTGCAGCAGAATCCTCGTTACATAGATTGACTCGCAAGTAGGATACTGAATATAAAACCCTGTTGCCCTCCCAGTTGAAATTTGTCGCCTCCTTCGTGCCCTTCACCATGTACTTGAACTCACAGAGCACGCCCACCTCATGCCCGCCGTAGGCTTGCGGAAAAGATGTTGGGGTTTTGGGTCTAGGATCTAGGTTGCTTAGAATTCTAGGTGCGGGGTCTACGGAATTGGGATCTAATGTCGAAGAGACCCAGGATTTGGTGTCTGGCGCTTCGGGGCTTCGGGTTGGGGACTGGTCTAAGATGATCCAAGATTACGGTTAAAGGCTTTAGACAAAGGTACACTTTAGGGCTCAGGGTTCCATCATTGGGTCTCCCAGGCTCCTTTGCGGGTCGTAAAGGTTTTGTAGAATCGGCTTTATGTGGCTTTAGAGGGTCTAGGGTCTACTCAAGGCATCCTTGGACTTAGTGACTTCTATGGGTTCCAAGTACCCTGCTGGGGCTATCCAAAAAACCCTACCGTCAACCTCCAGACTGTCTACCTTCGGGATCTGGGGATTTCAACATCGTTGACCTAGAAGTGCATTTCGAGCCTTGCTCCCAAGAGCCATGTTCTAATTGCATTGTACTTACTATGTTACACTATACTATACTATGTTGTACTATACCGTGCTATACTAAACTGCACTATACTATACTAGACTGTGGCATGCTACACAATACTATACACTACACTACACTACACAATGCTATATTACAGTCTACTATACTATGTTGTATGACGACATATTATACTATAACATGCTCTGTTTCACCCTGTTGTACGATAGTATACTGTATTATCCTACATTATACTTTGTTATAAGGTATTATGTTATGCTATCTATGCTATGCTATACTATACTATACTGTACTGTACTGTACTGTACTGGTATATTATGTTAGGCTCCACATGGCACGTCTCCGTGCCTCCACCTTGTCCTTGAGGCCGGGTACGTCCACCAAAGTCTTTCCTCCAAAAGTTCGAGCTCCGATGAAGCGGTTTAGGGGTTTAAGGGTTAGAGTTTCGGGTTTAGGGATTAAGGGTCTAGGGGTTAGGGTGTTGGGATTAAGGATTGAGCAATTTAGGGTGTTGATTCAAAGGAGACCACAATAAGGCACTTAGGTTGTGTGGCTTTTGGATTTTCGGATGTAGGAATCCTGGCTTGGAAAATTCGGTTTTGAGGATTGAGGTTTGAGGGTTTCCGGTTTATGTTGAGGCGGTTTAGAGCTTAGGAGAGATCCGGGTGGGTTTGGGGTTGGCGGTTACTGGACAGCCGAAGTCAGTACGCGTGCTCCATGAAGGCGTGGGGCTCAGGGCTGAACCCGAAGCCCCCACTAATTATCAAAATCGACCTGGACATACAATACAAGAAACCCAACCAAAAGACCTGCGCGACCCTTCCCAAAAACCCTCTGGAACCTTTTGGAGAAGCCTTCGAAAGAAAGCAGCGCGTTGCCAGGATCCCTTCAACAACTCACCACCCCGCCTTCACCAAATCACAGCAAACCGAAGTATACTTAGAGGATCATGGGACTTAGTAAGTAGGTTATAATTGGGGTGACAAGTCCCCTAAGTGGGGTTATCCTAACTCTAACCTACTGATAACCTTACTTACTAAGTCCCATGAGCCTTCAAGTAGGGTTTAGGGGGTCTCGGGTTGCGTCTGTCCTCCAAAAGCCTCACGCTCGAAAAGTCCTAAAGACGAGTGGGAATGAAACGAAGAACCCCAAGGCCTCAGCCCAAGCCCTTCAGCCCCTAGTAGAAGGGACCCAAAAAAGCACATAAGCAAAAATAAGGATAGGGATATCCCGTATAAATCCCCGTATAATGAAGCCCAATTAGGTAGGGATATCCCTATTATGTGCTTTTTGGGGTCCCTACTAGCACACCAGGGCTTTCCCTGGGGCTTACGGCTAACCACACAGGTTACTATAAGGGCACCGCGAAGTGCCTAAGCTGCTCAGGGTTCCTTGAAAGGTTACTATAAGGGGTACTATAAGATTCACGACCAGGGTTACTGTAAGGGCTCTGAAAGAAAGTGGCCTTGAGCACCGGGCCCTCTAGAGCTTTAGGATGCCTTTGCCAGGGCTGTAAAGTCTAGAACTCGAAAGTTTTAGGGTTTCGGAGCTTCGGTTCTTCTGCGAGGTGCCAGTGATGTCTTCGTGATCCACTTCGAGGTCCGAGAGGGCCGTCCGGAGGTGGGGACACCAGTTCACCTGACTGCATAGCGTTGGTTTAGGGCCGTTGACGGTGTAGGGCTTCGGGTTCAGGGTTTAGGATGCACCTCAGGGCTCGGGGCACCTCATGCGAGCTTACAAGGGTGCTTTACATGTGGTGTCAAGGTTTCATAGAGGTTCTCAAAAAGCGTTGAAAAGGGGTTTTGGTAGGGATCAAGGTCCGAAAGAGCCCAAGACCCGATTTACCCGTAAATTGTGACTGCGATGCTGAATCCCACATGATGTAGTCAGAGGACAGGGTGTCTTGCGAGGGCTGGGTGTACCTGAATTGGTGTGTTTAACAATTGCGCGCTAAACCCCTAAACGTAGCTGCCATACACCCATACAACCTGCGTCTAGCAACCGATGGTCGTTCCGGCCGAGCTGTAGGGTATAAGTAGGGTATGTGGAAGTGTAGGATTCAGGATTTGAAGCTTCACAGACGGCGTGGGTAAGGCCTTCATTAGAGTTCTCAGGCCTGCTTACGGGTAGATAAGCTCTAAACAGCCTCCAACTAAACTCCAAGTTCACCCGAAATTATCCTTAAACTCACCCTGAAACTAAGCCCTAAACCCCAAACACAGCTTTGATGATCTCTAATGAAACAGGAATGCCGAAGGGCGAGCCGATTGTCCCGGTAGATGAGCCCCCGGTCGTGGAAGCGGATAAAGGCCTCTTCCACTCGAAACTTTTGCAGCTTAGGAGACTCTGGGGGCTTTAGGGTTGAGGGCTGGGAGTCTTAGGGCTTTGGGGGATCTTTCTAAGAGTTTTAAGGGAGGAAAGATGAGGAGTTTCAGGGTTTTGGGGGTCTTTTGGGGGGTCTTTTAAGGGTGTTGGGAGAAAAGGGATGAGGGTGAAGGCCTCTTCCACCGCGCGGGCGCAGCGGTCGTCCATGGTGAACCTGGACGGCTTAGCCCTCAAAGAACCTCAAACCTCACTATTTAGGGATTCGAGTTTCAGGTTTAAGTTAGTTTACATACAGCTTACAGTTCGAAACCCCACAAAGGCCACAACGCTACAAAAGTTCCAAAGACGGCAGAGCTGCCTCTCTCGCGTCCAGTCCACTGAGGAGGCGATTCTTTGCAGCTGCTTCTTGATGTGCCCTGCATTCATCTCCTTCCAAGCCCACACCTTCGAAAAAATGGGTCTAGGTTTTAGGGGGTGTTTGACAATGTCAAGCCAGCTCCGTTGTCGTAGTACTGCTCTCTGGTGCCTGTTCATTTCTGGTTTTCCTTGGTATTTTAGGTCAGGTGTTATAGATGTGGGGTTTCGGGTAGTGGGCAAGGGATCATATGAGTGGCTGTCAAAATTACGGTCCCTTTTTGGATCCTTGATATGGTACGGCACCTAATTATTTAGGGTACCCAAAAAGGAAGCATAATTTTGACAACCACCCATATGGGGTTACAGACTTCGGGCTCTAGTGGCCGTCTGTTCCACACAAAATGCCCGGACTGGTCCCTGCACTCCGCTACGTTAAGCTTCGACATCAAGGGATCAAGGGCTTAGGTTTTAAGGTTAACTGGGGGATCGGATCCCTGCATGCCAGAACCGTGTCTTCAAGTTTTTTTGTGAGGACCTTGAAGTTTAAGGCTTAAGGTCGCGGTTTAGGGTACTGCAACACGGTCAGCCAGGGGTTTCATGTCAGAAGCCCACAAGCCAACAGGCAAGACAGATGTGGATCGACGCGCAAAAGGGTCAATCCTGAGGTTGCTGTACGGCTTGAAAAGGCAAAATCTTAAGGTTACTTTGCCAACTTTTATGTGTACAAGTTACTACCCTTGGAGGATCAAGGACTTAGTACGTGCGAGCACAAGCAAGATTGTTGCCCCATTTATTAAACATCCCCCCGAAACATCACAACACCTAATAGCACTAAAACCCACCCAAACACATCCCCGCTGTTTTTAACCTGTTTTGGATCGGGAGGGCTCAGGAGCAAGAGTAAGAGCAGGAGCAAGAGAGTAGGAGCAGAGCAAGAGCAGGAGCAAGAGCAAGAGCGGTTTGAGTAATTAAGGTACCTATAACCCTACTTGCGAAGTCCCCTGATCCCCTACGTAGTGGCTGCTCTTAGGGTTGCTATCCAAGAAAAAACAAGGCACGCGTTTGAGGAATTCCTCGCGACCGAGGTCGTGCCGGGTCTTCTTCTCCTCAGGGCTCAGGGTTTGGTTTAGGGTGGGGGGTTTAAAGTTTGGGGGGTTCAGGGTTTGAGGGTTTATAGTAGAAGCCAGAAAGTTGGAGCATCAATGCCATCATGCCCTAAAGTAAAGTATAGGGAATCCTAGCACTAATCACCCTGAATCCATATTCCAACTTTCTGGGGTTCACTAAAGGGGTTTAGGGTTCACGCTTTCGTGACCAAGTGCAAGATGTCCGACCTAGGGCTTCAGAGTTCAGACGTGGAGGTTAACAAGGTTTATGGATTGGGGTGTAATTTGCTTTGAGAAAGCCTTGCCCTTTTCTGTCAGGCAGCGTAACCCCGTCAAGAAGCCTACTTAGGCGAGCTGATCCGGGCCGGATCCTGCAAGGGACCGACACGGCTCTAGAACAAGGCTTAGGAAATTTCGCGCAGGGTCCTTGATTGGGAATTGTGCTTTTAGATATGTGAAGGTATGTCTAGTAATGCGCAGCGACGATAAGGGTAGATCATCCCTTCAAGGGCCTATGTCACCTCAAAGCCTTGTTTCTGTCATCTTTATTCGGTAACGTATACTTGCAAGCCCGAAACTCCCAAATCCCTACACCCTAACATCTTAACGTGCCCAAACCCTACACCCCTGAAGTCACGAGGCTCCTTGCAGTCAGAGCTTAACCCTGAACCCTCAACCACACCAAGACTGTGAAGCCGAAACTCCAAGCCACCAAAGCCCCACACCCCAGAACCCTCACCACCTAAATTTGGAATTCAATTTTCCTTCAGCCCTGCGTTAAAGACGCCTATAGAGGCTTCTGATTTCGTATGGAGCCGGGCCAAACCGTGAAGCTCACCACCTGAGCCCCAAAAAACCCTGAAAAAATCCTCCAAACCCTACACCTCTGAACCCTAACCTTCTTCTTCTGGTGCATTGGGGTGTCCCGAGCGTCGAGCATGAAGACAGCTAGCCGCTACTGCTAGCCCAACATAAATCCCGAACCCTGAGCTGCAGTGCCCTGTACCCATCGAAAACAAAAACGAAGGACGATCCAAACAACTCATGTTTAAAACCCTCATGTTAACTCACCCGCGACTACCCGGCTTAAAACGGCTCAAAAACCCCCAGCCCGAAACCCTAAACTCCAAAAACCTTGCAAAACCCTGTAAACCCTTCAAACCCTTGTAGAACCGCCAGAAAGCCCTAAACCCTAAACCCTAAACAATTCAAGCCCTTGCAGAATCTCCAAAAAGCCCCAAACCCCAAACCCTAAACCCTTGAAGCCCTTGTGGAACCCCAAAAAAAGCGGGGCCCCCAGCGCCTCCTTGAGGAGGCGGCGCTCCACCACGCTCTGCGTGGCGATGCCGGCGTGGTCCACGCCGGGCACGTAGAGGGCGACCTGGCAGACTCCCGACCGTTTTTTGAGGGTACCTTAGGGTTCGGGTTTCGGGTTTAGGGTTTAGAGTTTAGGGTTTAGGGTTTAGAGTTTAGGGTTAGGGTTTAAAGTTTAGGGTTTAAGGTTCCTTTACAGGGTTACTATAAGGGTACTGACATATGGACCCCGTTAATACAAGGGCCTTCATAATTAGAAAGGGTTTAACACTCGGGGTCTCTCGTATAGGTGCCTTAAAAACTTGATTATACTACGGTTGATGATATATATCCTGCATGACCTTAATGACACTAGACTATGGGAATTATGGTATATTCCTCATTATGGGTAATGCAGGATATATATATATCATCCACCGTATTTTGGGAGTATGGGCCTCAAAACCCAATTCCAACTATTCAGGCCCCTATGTTAAAGGAATCCTTCAAGGAAGCACTATAGATCCCTGAAAGGAACCCTTAAAGGAACCCCTATAGACCCCTTTAAGGGTTCCTTTAAGAAGTCCATAAGAATTGAGGGTTCCTTTAAGAGGTCCTCCAAGAGCTCCTATAAAAGGCCCATAAGGATTCTACAGGGTTTAGGCTTGAGGGTGCCTTGGACGGCTCCTTTAAAACGGGAGCCGGAAGGGTTCCGGGGTTTAGGGTTCGCTAGAAGGGCTGCTCGCTTCAATTCTGAAAGCGATGCAACAATGTTAACAATATCTTAGAAGGGTCCCCCACCCTGTAATAGAGGTATAATAGGAATATAATAGGACCCTAATATAATCCTTATAGTCACTATTACAGGTTGGGGGCAGCTTCTAGACTATAGCCATGACGAGTTTCTATCAAGGGTTGCTGAGGATCTCCGGCTGCTCCATTCTTTTAGAGTCGAGTTTCGGGTTTAGCGGTGTGGGATTGGCTTAGGGTTTCCGGGAGCGATAAGCAATTCTCCCTCAATGAAGGATTTTGCAGGGATTGCCAAGGCTCTTGCTTTGTTGTCTTACAAGTGCTGTTTCATCGCGATTTATCGGATTACTGAGCTAAGGGACATAGTTGAAAACCCAAACCACAAGCCTGGTTCATTCAAGGAAGATGGCTCCATGAACGGGCACGATCTAGATTTAAGGCCTGGGGCTTGGTCAAGGACCAAAGACGAAGCAACATAAATGGCCTTCTCTTGCGCCCTGGTCTCTCGAAGCAAAGCTTGATGATACAGTGACCCTACGCACCAATACACGTGGTATAAAAAGCCGGATGCAAGATGTTGTATTTATGTTTTCACATTGTTTTTGTCAAACCACTCGGCTATGCAGCTTCGGTTAGGCCCCTACCCTCTAGTGGTGACCACAACAGGTAGTAACAACGTTGATTTGGTGGTCTGGATTCAGAGTATGAGCCAACAATCCCCATCGAGGCCGTAGAGGGACTAGGATACCCAGTAACCTAAGAATAAAAAGGCCCCTCTTTTTTGGTATTGAGTAACTTTAGAAGGAACCTAGGACTACAAAAAGGGAATAAGGGTACTACTGGGCATCCTGGGGACCTTGATAGAACCCCAATGCAGAACCTGTATAGAACCCTTACAGGAACCCTCATCGAACCCCACATGGAGCCCACCCCACTACAGCGCCCTTGCAGCCATCAGGCCCACAAGACGGCCTCCAATCCGACAACTGTCCAAGGAAGTCGAGGTTTCAGGAAAATGCGGCTGACGGTGTTGGGTTCATGGCATAGGGAGTTGTGGGTTCAGGGTTTAGGGGTTCGGGCCTAGGGTTTAGGCTTAGGTCCTAGGGTTACAGGTTTAAGGGCCTTTTTAGAGGTCCTCACCTGAAGGATCTGACACATAAAGCAGATCCTCAACACAGGCTGGGGCCACATTGCCGCACATCCGGTGCCACCGAGTCAGGGCATCCTCAATGGCACCCGTCCTTGACAAAGCCATCGAAGCACTTTTAAGGTTACATGCAGCCTAAGGTTCAGTTTTAGAGGATGCGAGGGGATATTACGATCACGTCTTTAGGAAAACACGAAAATAGGCTATGGAAAAGTCTCGACGCCGGTGGGTAGTAAGTATCATTGGCATCTAGCTCCTGCTGTTAATTACATAAACTCCAACACTCCACAACCCATGATCTAGTACATGGTTGGGATCGGATTAAATATGTAGATATGCGTATTCCTTATTGGGTTTAAGTACCCATGAAAATGTAAAATGCTACCCAACTATGCCAAAGTGATTAGGTTCAGGAATGCACCCTCTACCACACCTAGGATCTGCTCCGGAGTTCATGGCATACTGCAATTTCAAAAGCCCAAAACCGCAAAACCTACACCTGAAAGCCTAAGCCCTCAATCCCAAGATCCAAACCCCAAACCCAAACCAGAAATCACAAAATCCTTGCGAGCTCAACACCAATCTCCCCCCCAAAAAAAAGTGCTGACAACAATGGAAGCCCTAATCCTAATTAATAAAACCTGAACCATGAAACAAATTTCTGAGCCCTAAAGTCCCGGACCCGAAACACCAAACCTTGCACCCATAAGCTCTAGACCCTGAAAGAACCCTTACATAGTGCTTAGAAGAACCACTACAGCAAACAAAGCTTATCAAGCTTTTCAGGAAACCTTTACAGACCTCTTTTCAGAACCCTTTGTGCTAGCCGGACCCTGAAGGCCAAAGCGACCCTTAAACAAGCACAAGGAGAAAGGAACCCAACCCTCCGCAGCCCTTCTCAGGAACCTTTTTTAAAGCCCATTCTAACTCTGAAGGCCAAAGGAAGCCTTCGAAACTCAAAAAAAAGACATACTCCTAAAACCACAAACCCCTAAACCCTAACCCCTAAACCATTAAAACAAACCTAGAACCCTTAACCCTTAAAACCTCAACACCTGAACCCTAAAACCCCCAAAACCCTAAAACCTCAAAACCCGAAAACCCTAAACACCCTTCAACCCTAAACCCCTAAACCTCTAAACCCTAAACCCTGAGACCCTGAGTCCCTAAACCCCTGAAAATGTAATCCGAAACTTAAACCCTTAAATCCTGACACGCTGAGTCCCTAAACCCGGCTAACCAGAGCCTCCAAAACCCCTTAATTAAGGAAGATACCTTCAATTATATTAGGGATCCTGTTATACTTTAAGGTATATTCCTTAAATTAAAGGGTTTTGGAGGCTCTGGGTAACCCCTAGAGATCCCTTAAGGGAGCCCTTAAGTATCCCTTATAGATCCCTTTAAAGGAACCCTAAACCCTGCCAACCCTAACCCGGCCCAAGGAGCAGCCTTAGTAAGTAGGTCATAACTGGGGTTATAAGTCCCCTAAATCGGGTTATCCTAATCATAACCTGCTTAGAACCTTATTAACTAAGTCCCATGAGCCTTCAAGTAAACCCTTAACCCTAAACCCTATAGATCCCTTTAAGGAACCCTATAGATCCCTTGAAGGAGCTCACCTTACTTACTAAGTCTCATGAGCCTTCAAGTAAACCCTATGCCCTTAAGTATCCCTTATAGATCCCTTTAAAGGAACCCTAAACCCCCCAAAACTAACCCGGCGGCCAAGGAGCCTAAACCAGGTCCTAGTCCCTAAGGCTCCATGTACCCATATAGTAGGTACTTAAGCCTTAAAGGGGTCACTATATGGGTACTTTAAGGCCTTAGTACCTACTATAAAACCCTAAACCCAAGGAGCAGCGTGTGTCCCAGGTGGAGCTTCCCAGTCACATTCCTCGGCTCTCGGGCTCGTGGGCTCTTGGGCTCAAGGTTTGGGGTTTCAGGCTTAGGGTTTAGGGTTTAGGGTTTACGATTAGCTGGGCTAAGAAATCACTAGGCCAGCAGTGTAGTAGTAAAAGACCCACCCGCCCAAAGAATCCCAAAACATTAGGAAAATATACCGTTTCTTCCTACACCCTAAAGGCCAACCAAGTATGCCCTAAACCCACCCTGCAGGGACAAAAACCACTAATTTGGCAGTGTGTTCCGGCCTGAACACTGCCAAATTAGTGGTTTTTGTCCCTGCAGGGTGGTCCGAGGGACAAAAACCACTAATTTGAGGCCGGAACACACTGCCAAATTAGTGGTTTTTGTCCCTGCAGGGTGGTCCGAGGGACAGAAACCATTAATTTGGCAGTGTTCAGGCCGGAACTGGTTTTTGTCCCTGCAGGGTGGTCCAAGGGACAAAAACCACTAATTTGGCAGGCCGGAACACACTGCCAAATTAGTGGTTTTTGTCCCTGCAGGGTGGTCCAAGGGACAAAAACCACTAATTTGGCAGTGTTCAGGCCGGAACACACTGCCAAATTAGTGGTTTTTGTCCCTGCAGGGTGGTCCGAGGGACAAAAACCACTAATTTGGCAGTGTTCAGGCCGGAACACACTGCCAAATTAGTGATTTTTGTCCCTGCAGGGTGGTCCGAGGGACAAAAACCACTAATTTGGCAGTGTTCAGGCCGGAACACACTGCCAAATTAGTGGTTTTTGTCCCTGCGGGGTGGTCGCACAGGCCCCCGAGGGACAAAAACCACTAAGGCCATTAACCTTTAAATATACATTTGAAAGAGAGGTTTAGGGTTTATAGAAATTGTTAAGGGTTTGGGTCCCAAAAACGTTTTGACCGAAAGGTTTTGAACGAAACTTTTTGACCGAAAGTTTTTTTTTACGAACCATGTTTCCAAATTTCTTGGGGGGCTGCGAAACGTTTTGAACGAAACTCTGGAGCGAGACGTTTTGACCGTCCTGGGGCTGGGGCGGGGGCCGGGGCTGGGGCTGATCTTTTGCGAATATGGGTTTGGGCCCCAAAAACGTTTTGAACGAAGCGTTTTGAACGAAACGTTTTGAACGAAACGTTTTGACCGAAACGTTTTGACCGAAACGTTTTCACCGAAACGTTTTCACCGAAACGTTTTCACCGAAACGTTTTGAACGAAAGTTTTTTTGCGAACCATGTTTTCAAATTTGCTGGGGGGCTAGGGCTCTTGGGTGCCAAAAACGTTTTGAGCGAAACGTTTTGAGCGAAACGTTTTGAGCGAAACGTTTTGAACGAAACTTTTGAACGAAACGTTATGACCGAAAGTTCTTGCCTCGGCTGGGCTGCCTGGCTGGGCTGGGCTGGCCTAGGCTGGGTCGGGCTGCTTGGACTGGCTGGTGGGCAGGGTTGCCTGGGCTGAAGGTTGTAGAGAAATTGGTTTATCAAGAAGCTTGTTCCGATTTTGAGCTCCAGCTCCATGTTGGCCGGGCCGTACCGGTGGTTACAAGTTTGTAGAGAAACTGGTTTATCAAGAAGCTTGTTCAATTTTTAACTTTTGTGTTGGGCCGTAGCGGTGGTTACAAACAAGGACAAGCAATTTCTATTTATCACTTTCTTGAGGATTTAGGGTTTAGGGTTTAGGGTTTAGGGTTTAGGATTTAGGGTATAGGGTTTAGGGTTTAGGGTTTAGGGTTGAGGGTTTAGGGCTTAAGGCTCAAGGTTTAGGGTTTAGGGTTTTAGGGTTTTAGGGCTTAGGGTTTAGGGTTTAGGGCTTAAGGTTTGGGGTTGTTAAGGGTTCCTTTAAGGGTTCCTTTATATAAGGGGATCTATAAGGGTTCTATAAAGGGTTTAGGGTTCAGGGGTTTAGGGTTTCAGGCTTAGGGTTTAGGGTTTAGGGCTCCTTTCGTTGGTGCTTTTAGGGCTTAGGGTTGAGGGTTCAGGGCTTAGGGTTGAGAGTTTTTAGGGTTAGGGCTTAGGGTTGAGGGTTTAGGGCTCAGGCTTGAGGTTTCAGGTTCTAGGGTTTAGGTCTTAGGGTTTAGGGTCTCGAGTTCGGTTCGGGTTTAAGGCTCCCGGCTTAGTGGCTTTAGACTTGCAGCTTTGGGGTTTGGGGTTTACTTAAAGGATCATGGGACTTAGTAACCAGGGTTATAATTAGGGTAACTCTACATATAACTACTTATAAGCCCAATTAAGGTACTTATAACCTTACTTGCTAAGTCCCATGATCCTCCAAGTAGGTTTGGGTTTCCGGGTTGTCCCTTCAAACCTCTCATGCAAGGAAACCCCAACTGCAACATCCGCAGAGATCCATACTTACCTTGGGTTAGTAGGGATGGAGGAATGGGATACAATTATAACTACTGTTGCTACCATTCTTCCATTCCCTACTAACCAAAGGTAAGCATAGCATTAACCGAGTACACCCTGCCGCAACACTCAACCCTAAACCCCATATAAAACTCTATGAGGAAGCCTACAGACCGCTTAAAAAAGCGGGACCCCTTAAAAGGGGACCGACGACGGCGGCCATCTCGTTCAGGGGCTTAGGTTTAGGGCAGGTTTTCTGGTCGCTTGTACTTTCCGAAGACCTTCACGGCGGCTCAATGGGTCTCTGAGTGGATACATCCCTGAACCCTAAACCCCCAAAAGCCTGACCCTTAAACCCTTAAATTCCTGAACCCTAAACCCCTAAACCTTAAAACCCTAGACCCTAAATCCTAACCCCCTGAACCCTAAACCCTCAGACCCTAAACCAAAAAAACCCACACGCTGCGAGGCGCGGAGGTGGGATCACCATGATGAAGCGCTTGGACTCGCAAGCTCCCTGGCTGGCCTTCGGGGGCTGATCAAAGCTTAGGGATGCTTACTTAAAGGCTCCTGGGACTTAGTAGCCTACTTAAAGGGCTTCTTTAAAGGGATCTATTGGGGTTCTATTGTAAGAGTGGTTTTAGGGTCTACTTAAAGGCTCATGGGACTTAGAAATTACGGTTATTATTTAGGTAACTATACTTATAACTTCCCCAGTTAAGGTAGTTATAACCATACTTACTAAGTCCCATGATCCTCCAAGCAGGGTTTCAGGCCAAGGATGTGAGGGTTCAGGGGCGGTGTTTACGGAATACGGCTTAGCAGGGCTGGAGGAGGTAGAAGATTTTGTCTATGTATTGGGTTGAGGGTTGTTAAGACTTTGGGGCCTATCAGCTTAAAGGTTGAAGGATTCACGACTTGGTGGTGGGGTAAAGTAAAGCATAGCATTGAATGACTTGAGGGTGTGTCTGCCCCCCTAACCAGTAAAACCTGAACTCTGCCCATGTTCCACAAACTCGGAGTTCCAGATTGAAAGCCTTGAACCCTAAACCCTAAATCCTCAACCCACGTCCACGCCTTGGGATCAGGAGTGAAGAAATGCCTCTTCTCCCACCAGGCACCTGGGCAGGTGCTCGAATTGTTGAAGACTTTGCGCTTTGAGGCTAAATGAAGTTGATAGGAGCGTTTGCAACGTATTCAAAACCCTGTAGGTAGGCTTGCACGCGACTCTACAGGCGTTTAGGGCTTTGGGTTTTGGGGCTTCCGCTGCTGAACGGCTCGCTTTGACCCTGTAGAGGATGCGATACCAGAGCCCGGAAAAGACTTCCTAGCATCATGTGGGCAAGATATGCCCTGAACTGTAAACCCCAAACCCTTCAGATTTTTCAAAGGTCTGTGCAGCTGGGTTGAACTCCCAAAGCGCAAAGAGGCCGAAGTTATGAACCCTAGTCCCAAAACCTGTAACCCTTGTAGTAGCCCGCATAGTAGAGCCTTTAAACTAACCCTCATCATAACCCTTGTTGGCGAAAACCCGCAGCGACCCTAAAACCGTGATCCCCCAGACTTTTCTAAGCGCTGAAGAGGTCGCCTTGCGAGATTTTGAAGCCTAAGCCTTGTAAAATCGCCTACCTTACCCTACCCCAACTCTGCCCTCCTGCCAGTCCCTGCATCATCCCAAAAACCTCGAAGCCGTAATTGAACAACCGTAACCTGTCAAAAAAGGAACACCCCGTAACACTTATAGGATCAAATGACTTAGTAGTGGGAAAGGAAACTGCTTCTATAGATACTCAGTACCTGAAATTGGAGAACTTCTCAGCCTACTATTAAAATTATGGACTGCGAACGAACCTTCAAGTAAGAACTCTCGAACCCCTAAACTCCAAAATATAAGCCCTAAACCCAAAACCCAAAACCTCAAACACCATCTTGTCTGCATGTTCCGAGCGCTCCAAGCGGACTCCACGGCTTTTGGGTTGTAGGCTGCTGCCATCGGCAGGCTCATGTCCTTCCAACAGGGCTTGTGGGGGGGGGGCGGAAGTCTGGGGGCTCTACAAGGGTGCTTATGAGAGGTTTGGAAGAGTTGTATGAAGGTTTCCTCGGGGTATGACAGGAGTCTTGTTTGAGTTTCAGAACGGCTTTATGGTAAGTTCGTGAGGCTTCGAGCTTTGAGGGGCTTGCAGTATACAGTTTGGGCGCTCGACTTATGGTTTAGGGCTTGGAGTTCAGTTCAGAGTATACACCTTCGGGTTGAAGGTTTGCGGTTGAATGTGTTTTGTGTCAGGTCGAAGCTTAGGGGTTAGGGCCGGTAGAGCAGATTTGTTTCATATAGGGGCCTGAATCATGAAAATTTGGATTTGGTGTATACTCCAATAAAACCATGCAGGAACTATCAAGTGACCTTGTCACCGATTATCCAGACCGCTATATATAGGCGTTTGGGTTGGAGAGAACCCAATGTTCTGCTACTGCACTCATTACTAATTTTCATGGGTTTGAATCTTAAGGCTTAACATTATGATGTCAGACCACCCTGGGTCTTCCTTACACCCTAGGCACTGAACAGCCTAAGCCTCGCCCTCAACCCTAAAGCCTAAACCGTAAACCTACACCCTAAAACCTGGGCCCTTGGGAGATTATCTAGGTCAGGGGCTTTGGGCCTAGGGCTTCGCTTACGCGGAGGCAGAGCTTCAAAGACTTAGTTGAAGATTCCAGGAAAGCTTCGGCGTTTAGGGTTTAGGGGGAGTCGATGAGGGTTGCTTAAGCGGGATAAGGGTTCCTACAAGCATCCTACAAACTGTTCTGCGTGCTTTCCTACAAAAGACTTCGAGGGTTTGGAGTGTCCCTGCCCAGCCAGAAACGGTTGACTGCCTGATTATGAAAGGATCCTATACCCTGAACCCTAATCCCTTAACCTTTAACCCTGAACCCTAAACCCTAGGCCCAAACGGCTTCAAGTCTATCTAATCAGCTACAGAGTGAAAAAGCCGTACCCTAGCCTTCAATCCCAAAGGGGAAGGCGTGCAGCCCATTCACGCATAGCGAGCTGAATTTCCCAGAGAAGTCTTATCATGAATACTCAAAGAGTCCAATACCCTCAACCTCGAGAACCTGCCTCAAACGATAAGAATCTTGCTCTTGCGTTCAACTTCTATTCCTTACATGAAGGGGTAATGGGTTCTGTGTGTACCAGTTCATCTCAAAGGGGTTGATAAAAGCTTCGAAGGTGTTTGGTTCAGGGTCGTGGGCTTGGGCCTGCTTTTCCTATTTGGCTTCGGGGTTGCAAACAACTGCTGAGGTTATGAACTGGCTCCTTCCTTTCCACTCTTTAGGGAATGGGGTTCACCCTCAGCCCTCAGCATTTAAGGTTTAGTGCCTCTGGGTTAGGGGTTTATGGCTAGGGTCCTTCTTGTCGCCGTGCGGCGTCACTACGATGGGCTCTTCCACGGCGGGCTGGCGCAGCGGGAGAGACTGGGAGCTTCCATCGGCTCTCTCCGCCGACAGCCCAAACCCTAGCCCCGAAGATCCCGAAAGACGGACAGGGATCAGAAACTCCAAAGTTCTGCAACCCTCCACCTGAGGCCTTAAACGGTAAGAACAAGGTTGTAGGAAAGCTTGTACTTTAGTTGTAACAAGGCAGCTTGAGAAATGCTCCTACAGGCTTACTACTGTTATGCAGACTCGCTAGACTAGCCCTTCCAGGAAACCTTAAAGGAACCCGGGTTTCGCGTTCAGGGTTCAGGGTACAGGGGCTTAATGTTCCGACCATCAGGGTCTAGAGTTTAGGGGACGATGGCTTACAATCATCGTCATGGCACTTGCTCTACGAGTCGGGCGGATCAGAAGAGCTAGTTGCGAACAACAACGTCAGCGGTACACCCACAGCGCACCCACAGCGCATCAACGGCATGATGACATAAAAGGCATCAGCCACGCACCGACAGCAACGGCAAGCAGCAGCAGCAGCAGCAGCAGAAGGACAGCGAGGAGCAGAACAAAAAATCAAATCTGCGCGAAACTAAACCCTTTAACTCTAGATCCTAGGCCCGAAAACCCCTAATTCCCACACCTTCAAGGCCTCCAAGCCTTCATCCCAATAGAGTAACATTCCTCTCGGAGACGGGATTACGCCCCCTGAGACTCTGACATAGGGGCCGTAACGAGCATTCGGTTCTGGGGGGGTACATAATTACATAATTTTACGAGAACTTTAATAAGGATGCCTTCAAACGAACCCTTAAAGTGTTCTTCTTCCTGCCCTCATAAACCCTAAACCCTAAGCTCTAAACCGTCATAAACCCTGACACGCCCTGAACCCTGACTAAACCGACTCTACTCCGGTCATTACTCCCATTCCGCCGCTGGCGAAGACTTACCTTGGTTAGTAGGGAATGGAGGAATGGTAGTAATGGGTTCCTTTAAAGGGATCCTTTAAGGGATCTTTAGGGTTTAGGGTTTAAGGTTTAGGGTTAGTAGGGAATGGGGGAATGGGGTACAACTATAACTACTATTACTACCATTCCTAAACCCTAAACCCTAAACCCCTAAACCCTATGACTACTATTACTACCATTCTTCCATTCCCTACTAACCAAAGGTGAGGAAGAGGCCTTCGCCTTCGCCTTGGCTTCCTTGGCTTTCTTGGCACCTCCCGGATTCTTCTGGGCCTACTTTCAGGGGCCTTAAAAATTCGAATAGGGTTCCTAAACAGGGTCCCTTAAAGGGTTCTATCAGGGTTTCTATAGGGTATATAGTTTAGGGGCTTTAATAATCAGCATGGGGTTTTGGGGCCCGTCTTTCTATACTGATAGTATTTGGGCCCCTAGTTTACTTCGAGGCTTGCTGTAACGCATGCAACAAAGCTTACTACCAGAGGTGCTTGAAAGGGATGTACAGGGCACGATAAGGGCTACGACGAAAGTTACCAAAAGGGATACTATACGGGTACCCGAGCCGGTACTGCGGTTTAGCCTTTGAGCTTTAGGATTGGGGACCCCAAGGCTTTCGCGTAAAAACGGGGCTTCAGGAGAGCAAGGTTTGAGGCGTTTGCTGGCGTGTCATTCCATGGGCCGAAACCCTACACCCCCTGAACTCAAAACACTTAAACCCCCAAACGCTAGCCCTAAACCCAAAAGGGGTTGTCAGGGTTGCTGAACGTCTTCTTATAATCGTGTGCTAGGCAGAAAGAGCTCGAGGTACCTGGCTCGCCCCAGGTCGGCTTCTCCTTCGCCACCTTCTCCACCTTCTCCTTCTTCCTGGCATGAATGCGGCACGCAAAGATTCAGAGTATCACAAGCAGTCAAAGGTCTCCTTTAGAAGGATCGTTTTGTTGTAGTTATATCAGGACTAGAAGGGTACACTGATGCTAATTATTCCACCTTCTATGCAAGACGGCTCAGCTACTAGATTCTAGATCAAACCCCGCCGCGGGCCAGAGGTCAAAAAGAGAGAAACGGGGTGGCTGACCGGCAGACTAGCAATACCGGTGATACAAATAAAAGTCCTGTCCAGAACAGCGATGATAACGGCAGTGCTTCCACTCTCTTCAACAAAGACACTCATCGGCATCATCACCCGTCTCCATACAGCAGCTAGAACAACGTCACCACCATCATCATCAACAACACCAAGAAGCAGAATGAGCAGCACCATCATCCTAGCAACAGGACTTTTTAGGAGTTTTGTTGGAAGCCAAAGGCACCTTCCTAAGTGGCCCCTGCCATGAAAACCCTGATGCTCACCAGAAGCTTGATCTGCTATACTGGGAATTTAGAGTGTTTCTGGGGTTTATGGGATCTATAGACTCCATAAGCCCCGGAAAACATTCTAAGTGGGAATTTAGAGTGTTTCTGGGGTTTATGGGATCTATAGACTCCATAAGCCCCGGAAAACATTCTAAGTGGGAATTTAGAGTGCTTCTGGGGTTTATGGGATTATAGACTCCATAAGCCCCGGAAAACATTCTAAGTGGGAATTTAGAGTGTTTCTGGGGTTTATGGGATCTATAGACTCCATAAGCCCCGGAAAACATTCTAAGTGGGAATTTAGAGTGCTTCTGGGGTTTATGGGATTATAGACTCCATAAGCCCCGGAAAACATTCTAAGTGGGAATTTAGAGTGTTTCTGGGGTTTATGGGATCTATAGACTCCATAAGCCCCGGAAAACATTCTAAGTGGGAATTTAGAGTGCTTCTGGGGTTTATGGGATTATAGACTCCATAAGCCCCGGAAAACATTCTAAGTGGGAATTTAGAGTGTTTCTGGGGTTTATGGGATCTATAGACTCCATAAGCCCCGGAAAACATTCTAAGTGGGAATTTAGAGTGTTTCTGGGGTTTATGGGATCTATAGACTCCATAAGCCCCGGAAGACATTCTAAGTGGGAATTTAGAGTGTTTCTGGGGTTTATGGGATCTGTAGACTCCATAAACCCCGGAAACATTCTAAAACCCCGATACTGACACCCTACGAGAACCCGGGTCAAAACCGTCACAAAACCATTGTGCAACCTTTCTGAAGAATCTGCAACACCCGTTAGGAAACATCCTACAAATGCCTACACAAACCCTCGGTAAGGCTCTATGAAACTCCGAGAAAGAAACCAAACAAAAACAAACCTTCAAACTGATAAGCCTCCCTCTATCACCATATCGAAACCCTATTAAGCCTTGTAGACCCGATGAAAACCTACAAAACCCTATAGACCCTTTACAAGAAACCTCTTTTGAAAAGCCGAAAGGCGGTTTCGACTCGCCCTGCGGGGCGGACTGAGACGGTGCGTGGCCACCTGCAGCTTTGGGAGGTTGTTGGAGGCCCAGCGGACTTAGTAAGGGTTCTTAACGGGCTCCTTCAAAGGATCTGTAGAGCTCCTTCAAGGGATCTATGGGGTTTAGGGTTTAGGGTCTACTTGGAGGCCCAGGGGACTTCGTAAGTAGGGTATAAATAGGGTTATAGGTACCTTAAATGGAGTTATCCCAATTATAACCCGACTTATAACCTACTTACTAAGTCCCCTGGGCCTTTAAGAAGAGGCTCCATTCAGGGCTCCTGTAACAGATTCCTATAAGGGCTCCGAAAGAAGGTCCAGGGGTTTGGGGTTTACGGTTTTGGGCTTTAGGTTGAGGGCTTAGGGGAACAAACCATCTCGGAAACCTTGAAGACAGCCTGCTCTCAAGAAACCTTTCTAGAATCCTTGAAAAAAAACACATCTGCCCTTGCCTGCCCGCCGCTGGAGGCCGCTCAGTAACTCGTCGCACTGCATACCCATCGCTGGGCTGCGCGACGGAGGGCTGAGCCTGTCGCTTAAGGGCTGCTCACGGGGCTTCCGTTACTTGGAGGATCATGGGACTTAGTAAGTATGGTTATACGTACCTTAATTGGGGTTATAAGTATAGTTACCTTAACAATAACCGTAATTCCTAAGTCCCATGATCCTTTAAGTAGGGCTGGCTCGTTGAAGTTGAAGGGGCTCCTTTGAAGGCTCCTGTAAGGGCCCTCGGTAGGGCTGGCCCCGACGGCTTGGGCTGAGGGCTACGCGGCGCCAAGACCCGAAGAGCCCAATACCCCTTAACTAAGGGATATGGTTTTCATTATAAGGGGATTCAGATTATGATTTAAGCTATATTCCTGAATTAAGGGGATGACTTTCTACAGGGGTCTCTCGAAAGCTTCTATACGGGTTCGGGGTTCAAGCTTGCAGAAATACCAGCTTAAGGGTCTATGGTAAGTAAGGTTTAGGCTCTGGGGCTTTGGAGTAGCCCGTATATTGACCAATACATTATCCGAGCCTCCTGAATCCATTGCTCTGGAAACCTTTCCAAGCCCTCATAGAAGCCTGCTTTAACGGCCCTCAACCAAAAAACACCTCAACTCATAGAACACTCCAAACCCTCAAGCAGCAAGCAAAACCCGAGTCGAACGATCAAGGACCCTGAACCCTAAACCATAAGCCCTAAACCCTAATCCCCACACTCCATGATCCGAGCCTCCATCATTATTAGCCCCTATACTATGCACCCTATAGAAACCCTTATAGAGCCCTTTAAGGGGCCCTTTTCAGGAACCCTATTAACCATCACGGCCCCTCGATGACCCGAGCCTCCAACAGAGGGCTCGACCCCCGACTAGCCGGAACCCTAAACCCTAAACCCTAAACGCCCTAAACCCTAAACCCTAAACGCCCTAAACCCTAAACCCTAAACGCCCTAAACCCTAAACGCCCTAAACCCTACACCCTAAACGCCCTAAACCCTAAACCCTAAACCCTAAACGCCCTAAACCCTAAACCCTAAACGCCCTAAACCCTAAACCCTAAACGCCCTAAACCCTAAACGCCCTAAACCCTACACCCTAAACGCCCTAAACCCTAAACCCTAAACCCTAAACGCCCTAAACCCTAAACCCTAAACGCCCTAAACCCTAAACCCTAAACGCCCTAAACCCTAAACCCTAAACGCCCTAAACCCTAAACGCCCTAAACCCTAAACGCCCTAAACCCTAAACCCTAAACCCTAAACGCCCTAAACCCTAAACCCTAAACGCCCTAAACCCTGATCCGAGCCTCCAACAGAGGGCTCGTCCCCCGACTAGCCGGAGCGTCTTCGGAGCTCCGGCTCGGGCAGCAGTGGGAGAACTGCTGCTTTCAAAGGCGAAACGCTGCGGAACCGGGGAGTTTAGGGTTTAGGGCCGTTTAGGGCTGTTTAGGGGCGTTTAGGGGCGTTTAGGGGCGTTTAGGGTTCAAGGCTCAGGGTTTAGGGTTTGGGTTAAACGATCTTTTCGCAGTTTAGGAGTCAGAAGTTCGGGTCAAGAGTTGCCTGGTCGCAGGCATCCAAGGATGCTCGCGAAGCCCCTGACCCTAGAACCTAAACCCGTAAACCCCAAAACCCCTAAACCCTAAACCCTAAACCCCAAAACCCCTAAACCCTAAACCCCTAAACCCCTATATAAACCCTAAACCCTAAAACCCTAAACCCTAAACCCTGAAGCCTGAACTGAACCCTGGACTCTCACACGCAACTCTGAAGTCTCAACTCCAACTCCCAGGCCCGACCCCAGCCCCAAACTCGGAACGCTCAACCATAACACCCGAAGCCACCAAACAGTAAAACCTAGGAGTAGTCGGTTTAGGGTTTAGGGGTTAAGAGTTTAAGCTTTAGTGCTTAAGCTTTAGAGTTTAGGGCTTAGGGTTTAGACTTTAGAGTTTAGGGTTTAAGGTTACTACACCCCAAAACCCTACAAGCCTGAGCCTTCAACCCGTCGACCCTAAGCTCCAAACCCTGCAGCCTACACCCCCTAAGTCCCAACTATCCCATACTATAGGGGCCTAAATGATTACCAATACTATTTCGGTGATTTCTTATGTGTACTGTAGGGGCCTAAAGAATTACCAATACTAGTTCGGGGATTCTTGACTTTAATTTGAATACAATGGGCTAGAGGCGTCAGTAGAATAAGCCTCCAGGAACCCTTAAAGGCAGCCTTCAAAAGAACCCAGAAAACGAAAAGAGCCCTTAAAGGAATACTTTGGAAGCTTTCATCCTCCGATCTGGAAGTGACGGAGACCGACCCGGGGGTTTCAGGCTTAGAGTTTACGTTTTGTCGGGCTTAGGGTTTAGGGTTTAGGGTTTAGGGGTTTAGGGGTTTAGGGTTTAGGGTTTAGGGTTTAAGGTTTAGGGTTTAGGGTTTAGGGTTAAAAGTGTCGGCTGTTGTGCTGCTTTTAGAGCTCAGGGCTGAGGGACTGGGGTTTAGGGGCCTGGGGTTCGGGGTTTTAGGGTTCAAAGAATAGAGCCTGGAATCCTAAACTCCACATCCCCAACCACTTTCATACCACTTAGCCGCCCGTAAGACATTTAAGGTGCTGATAAGCCCCTATTATGCTATTTCGCGACTATCAACCTCATGAGATGCTTGGATTTCTCCCACCTGCTTTCTGGGTGAGGTATCTGTGTGAGTCTGGTGCAGCCAGCGGCCGACGATAGCCAGCAGTCTCAGTCAACTGCGCAACACAAAATCTTTAAAAGGAGATCTCCGCGGCCTTTTACGGATTCCATAGGATGTCGTAAGGGTTGCCGAGGCTATTGCACTTTCTAAACATGCAGGTCCTGTCTCGTGATTCGCCTAACAAAGATCCTACTATCCAGTCTCGAGGTCCTCCTCGGATCCCATTAAGTTCCAACGCCCTGGAAGCAGCACCGTAGGGTTTAGGGTTTAGGGGAAAACTTACCGACCTACCGTCACGTGAGTAGAACTACATCCGGTCACGAGGTCTGAACGAGCTGATGAGGTCACAAGTGCGGACTTCGACCGCTCTACTGTTACATTGGGGAAGCTAAGGCCAGGCACTGCAAACCCAACGCCCTAAATTCTAGAAACCCTAACCCACCTCCAAGTCCTAGTGTTTAGGGTTTAGATTGACCCCTGAAAGGGAATGCCTGCGTCACATGACATATCACATAATCTTTCCGGCGCCGACTTCCGCGCACCGTCCTTTCAAAGAAAAACACTCCAAATACATACCGCGGGGGTTCTCAAAATTAGAATACCTTTTTAAGGTCCTTGTATACGGTCCTTACGGTTAAGGCTTCCTTATTTTCTGCAACTCACGATTGTATGCTGGCTCCCAAGAGAGCGCAGACTAGACTAGGCTGCAGCGCGACCCTCACCCCACCTTAAAACTCTAGGTCGTGGGAGCTATGCCCAAAACCCAGAAAACTAAACCGAAAATCCCAAACTTTAGGCCACAGAACCTTTTCTATAGGGGCCTCAATAAGTAGACTAGGGGTTTGGGGTATATTATACCATAGCTATAATAAAGAACCCCAGAATAGTACTATAAGGAAAGCCCACAATAGCATTGGTATTTATTTAGTCCCTGTCTTACCCGAAGTCCACTTCGACACGGAGGTCTCCTTGGGGGGAAAACGGCGGTGTCATCGCTGCGGGGCGAACCCCAAAGCTCACCATAAACGCACCTGGGCGGTTCCGCTGCTGCAGTGTCTAAGGGTTTAGGGTTTAAGGTTTAGGGTTTAGGGTTTAGGGTTTATATACGAGTCGGTGTTGAGTGTTTCGGGGTCCAAGGTAGGTAGGGCGTTTAGTGTTTGCGGACTCAGGGTTCGGGGTGAGGGTTTGAAGTCTATAGGGCCATTGGATTAAGGACTTGCTTGAACGATCTGCGAACCTGAGACTTAGCGACAGGTTACTGTTGGTGTTACCCTACCGATGATCCCCTTACTTCGCCCCACGGTGTTTCCAATCAATTTCCGTAAGCCTGTAGCCGTGCTTCCAGTTGCTGATGAGCCTTCAAGTAGGCTTCCCCCTGACGATTTGGAAGCAGAAACCTCTGTCGCAGGCCATCATCTGCTCAAGGACACCATGAAACTGTTCATATAGGGGCCTTAATAATTAGAATAGTGTCTTGGGTTCCATTATACTATAACTAGGACTATAATAAAGGACCATCAAAATAGTATAGGTAATTATTGAGGCCCCTTTTGTAGGTCGCCAGAACTATCAACTCCTAGCTGAAGGTCACGGGAAAGAAACGAAGCCTGGTGCTAGCGCCCAACAAAGCAAGTGAGCTCAGGTCAGGTGGGATTCCAGAAACCCTCCCTGTGATATGCTTTTTTGGCCTTCCGGTGCCCCCGGACAAAAGCCCTGAATCCTAAACCCTCCAACCTTCTAGAGCCCCGAATCGCGCAGAGGAAGAAAAAGGCTCGAGCCCCAAACTTCTTAGGGCTTAGAGTGCACCCTTCCATCACAGCCCTAAACCCTAAACCCTAAACCCTAAACCCTAAACCCTAAACCGTAGCTGTGAGATCCCGAAGCTCGGATGTGCTGGGATGAAGGTTTGCCAACTTCGGGTTGAGGGTGGAGGGTTTAGGTTTAGGGTTTAGGGTTTAGGGTTTAGGGTTTAGGGTTTAGGGTTTAGGGTTTAGGGTTTAGGGTTTCGGGATTTAGGACTGAAAGAGATTGGGGGGATTTAAGACTTGTAGGGTTTAGGGTTTAGAATTTCAGGATTTAGGACTTAAGCTTTAGGGTAGGGCCCGAAGCGCCTATATTGGAGGGCTCACGTAAAGCCCTTTGCCGCCCAAAGCTCCTCAAACCAGGGTCTTGTTGATGAGGTTGTTCATGAAGTCATCCGGTGTGTCCTTCTTGGCCTCACCTGCACGGCTTCGGGCATAAGGTTTCGAACCTCTGCAAGCAGATACCTGGGCCAATCTGCGTAGGTCGGGTTGCCGCCAGAGGATCCCAAACAAGGACGCTGATCTAGAGAACTTCTATCAGATTCTTGCTATAACACAGGAAACTCCATCGTAGTACTCGCGGCCCCTACATTACCTGTATCAATCGACACTTCGCTTCCACTTCACACGCAAAGCATCGAAGGATCTGTGCCCCGGATGTTCCCTGCATGCCCTTAGCCCCCAACCCTAAACCCTAAACCCCTGAGCAGTCCATGTATGATCAGGGTACCTCCTCTCCACTCTGAGGTTCGCACGGAGTCCGGTAAAGCCTCGTTGAGGACAACTTGCACGTGGCTCGGGCTGCTGCTACGACCAAAGCCTTCACCCCCAAACCCCGAAGCCGTAAGCCTCAAAACCGAAACACGACTCCTAACTCCTACCTGATTCCACCCTTCCCGACCTGAAGACAGCGGCTCTCCGCAAGACTCGAACCAAGTGACGGCGTGCCTCGGTCTGCGATGTTCTACCGTAAGGCCCAAACCGTAAATTCCGAAGGCACAGGGTTTCGGGCTAGTGGGCACAACAGCAGTCACCAGATCTTTGATGAGCCGTAAACCTTAGGATCTGCTGTGGGCATTGTGGGGTTGAACCTCGAAGTAGGGTTCTAAATACCGTACTGTTGCGATCAGAAGTAGTTCTACCTGCAGCTACTTATGGTAGCTTACGTCTACACCGCAGCTACGAAATCCCGTGGAACTGCGTGCCAATCCTTGTAGAATCATGTGTTGAGCTTTTTCTAGGGCCTCTACAATGCCCTTCAGTTTCATGAACCCCTGATCCTGTGACTGGGCTCTTGTTAAAGAGCTTGACCTTGAGTTACCATCATGAGACAACCCACAATATCTACTATAGATCTCTCAAAGGGCAACTTCATGGCAACTCAGCTTAACCTCCTTCACAAGAACCGCTAAGTATCAAGGGGCCCTCGACCAAGGAGGTGCGAGAAAGCGGAAACGGGAACACTTGGAGGATCATGGGACTTAGTAAGTATTGTGATAAGTATCTTCATTGAGGTTATAAGTATAGTTACCCTAATAATAACCGCAATTGCTAACCCCCATGAACCTTTAAGCAGAGGGATCCTCTTCGGATTTTTGGGAGGACCCCAAGCCTTCCTTCAAACCCGAAACCCTCAACCCTGGACCTTCCTTAAAACCTCTAGAATATAGGGGCCTTATCGGGTTTCAAGGGCCACTATACTATCATAATAATTATGAAGAAACCCCCAAAACTATAATGATAATTATGAAGACACCCCCAAAACTAGAATGACTATAATGCTAGCTATGAAGAACCCCCCCAAAAAAAGGGTTTAGGCAAGTATGAAGGCCCCTACATTTAGCCCTAAACCCCCCGGACTTCCCTTGAAGCCCCGAAACCCAAAGCTCGAAACCTGATCAACCCTACAAGTAACTGGGCTCTTGTCAAGGGGTGTAATTTAAGTTACCATAACAGGGATCTCTAAGGGTTCCTTTACGGGTTTAGGGTCCAAGGTTTAAGCTACCATAAGAGGGATCTATAGTGAATAATGAGGCTTCCGCATTATGGTAACTTAAATTAAGTCCCTTAGCAATAACCCAGAACCCTAAACCCTGAATCCTAAACCCTAAACGGTGTTATGGTAACTTAAATGAAGTCCCTTAGCAAGAACCCAGCGAAACCCTGAGCCCTAAGTTTGACGACTCTTGGACCTCGACCGGAACACGGCTCAGAACTTTGGCAGGAACCGCAGAATTCTACAGAAATCCTACAAAAACCCTCCAAAACCCGTAAAACAACCCCACAACACTCTGGAACAGACCAAAATGCCACAAAACCCTGCAATAAACCCCCAAGCCCCAGACCCGCAAGCCCCAGACCCTAAAACCCAAACCCTAAACCCTAAAACCCTAAACCATAAAGCCCTACAAGGCCCGACGAAGAGCCCCACCAAAGGCCCCCTTTTTTTGGGAAGGCAGGATGCTTGCGGTCGCCTTGGAAGGTGTTGCGGCCATGGAGCACCTGAGAATGCAGTAAAAGGGGTCTACAAGGGTTCCTTTAAAGGGATCTATAAGGGTTCCTTTAAAGGGATCTACAAGGGTTCCTTTAAAGGGATCTACAAGGGTTCCTTTAAAGGGATCTACAAGGGTTCCTTTAAAGGGATCTATAAGGGTTCCTTTAAAGGGATCTAAAAGGGTTCCTTTAAAGGGATCTATAAGGGTTCCGTTAAAGGGATCTATTAGGGTTCTATACAGGGCTTTAGGGGTTTGGGGTTGAGGTGTTACGTTAGGGTTTAGGATCCCAAATAGGGCTTAGGGTTCTGGGTTTGGGGTGAAGGTTTAAGGCTTTAGCGGCTTGGGGGTTTAGGTTTAGGGCTAAGGGTTTAGGATCCTAAAAACATATAGAACCCCAACGAAGGAATTCTAAAAGTTTGGGGTCTTGGGCTTAGGGTTTAGGACGTTTAGGACGGTTTGCAAGGCATACACCCCAGAGAACATCCAAAGTCTCAAGGTCCCAATAAGATACTGGTTGTGACTGGTGGAATAGTCTACTACTGTTGCTTCCATCACCACGAGCACCACCAGCACCACCACCACGGGCTCTAACACCAGGGATACTAACAAGACTCCTAACCCCCCAATCGAAGAGCTTTGAAATTTGAAATCGCCTGCCAACGCCGACTAGCCTGAGACAGCCGAAGGGGAACCCCCGAAATCAAGCGTTTTGAGTTTGGGGTTTAGGGTGTGGGGGTTCAGCTTTCAGGGGGTTTAGGCTGTGCCTCCAGAATGTCTTGAAGTCTGTGCAGCGTCGCACAAGCTTGCAGAGCTCAGGGTTAACTTAGTATTGGCTCACAAGCACGGAAGGTAATCCCGACGAGCCCTAAAAAGTAAACTCTAAACCTAGAACGAGCAGAGAAGCCTTCTGACTCAGTCACCCGATCCTGAAAGGAGCCATATGTAACAATGCAGACACGCAAAGCTCAACACCCAAAACCCTCAACCCTGACGGGACCCGGTAGTTGTCCAGAAGGACCACATCGCCCTTCTTCATGGACATCGTCACGATGTTTCGCTCGCACACCTTGCGGTCGATGCGTGGGTTTTACGCCTAAGGCAAATGAGGCTCTCCTCTTTTCGGTAGCTACTTTAGTTGTATTCTGCTTACCTGAAGACTGCTCGTCTAACGAATCCTCAAATCTAAGCCGAACATTCAAGATTGAGTTGCCTAATGTTGTCTAAACTCTACGCCCTCAACCGCAAGCTTAGTAAACAACCCCGCGCCCCAAAACCCGAAACCTGAAATCCCCAAGCTCCTCTAAAGCCTAACCACTAGACCCTAAACCCCAAACCCCTAATTACTCAACCCTAAAGCCTAAACTCGGCTGTAGCTTAAAGACCCGGGTTTGGGGGAGGCTGAAGGCTTGAGTTTTGCGAGGCACTGAGCAGCGGCTTCATTGAGGATCAACGGATTCCCTCTTTAAAGGCTCGTTTCAAGGTACCTCGAAGGGCTCCTAAGAAGGTCTTTCTGACGATTTTTGCAGTTAGGATGGAGGCTGCTCTACGTGAAGGGAGGCTTCTGTGCTTGAGGGGCCTGATTCTCATCTAATGAAGCGGTAATATAAGGGTTCTGTACGGGTACTAGAACGAGGGCCTTAGGGGGCTTACGGTTCACTATGAGAGCCTGAATAATTAGACTGAGGCTTTTGGTTGCGTGATATTTTGAACATATCCGAGAAAACCTAAGACAGAAAGCCTAAACCCTAAACTTATTATCTTGTTAAGCTCCTCCATTAAATGAACTTGCAGCCTTGCGCAGCAACGGCAGCCTAGATTAATGCATCTGCTGCGGTTCATAGGTAGTTCTAAGTAAGACAACCAGATACGTAAAACCCATATTCATGGACCATTACAATAAGACTGATAACTACCCATAAACCCCCAATTAAGCAGTCAAGTGTTCGGGCACTACATCCCGCGACCGTCGCCTCGTTGATGTGCCTGACATCGTCGTAGGGGATCGTGGAGAGGTCTCCGCTGTACACCTCACGGGTTCGGGTTTAGGGTTTAGGGCTTTAGGGACTTTAGGGCTTAGGATTTAGGCTTTAAGGTTTAGGAACCGAGATCATGGTCTGGAACTGCAGCGCTTAAACCTACATTGCATCTTTGAAACTAGCTTAGCCGCGCAAACCCATTCTGCCTTACAAACCCTTTCTTCTAGAGGCGGCGAGGAGTCCGCGGCCCGTAGGCCCTCGACGTGCACTTAATTACCATGGGTTTTCCATGGTCTTCCGCCCCGGTAGGGTAGGAGCGGGCATCGCCCGCAGGCGGAAAAAGGAAGCTAAGTCCTACGGGAGAGTAACCTCGTCCCAGATGTGCTAAGGAGTGCGAACAGTCCTAAGGGAGCGTAACGCGTCCCTGCTCTGCACTTCGGAGCCTACGGGAGGGAGCGTCCCGTCCCGCAGAGCTGCACATCAGAGGAGTGAGACACGTCCTCACCGGGAGTGCTACACGTCCCAAGGAGAGAGGCCGTCCCCTGCAGAGCAGAACAGGAGGCTCCCGTGTTCTCGCTCTTACTGAGCAGGGAAAAGTACCTGAGCCGAAACTCGTGCTGAGCTGAGAAGAACCGGGTGAAAGACAACCAACCAGAAGCTCTCCGAGCAAAGCTGGAGGATGAAGTGGTCGAGACCCGCCGGAGCGAATCTCTTAACCACCGCTACGCACCGGTGTCCCCACGCCACACGCCTCGAGGAAGGGCAGTGCCGCAACAGGCTAGCCCTGACGTTAAGGAGGCGGCCGGTACAGGCGCCCGCGGAGTAACCCTGACAGGCGTAAACCACCACGGGAAAACAGACACAACACGAGAGCGACGCCGGGCACACCGTACCCCGGAGGGGAGGCCTCCCTCAACTAAAAGCCACGTGTCGTGGCGTCCGGCAGAGCCCCCATCGGAGCAACAGGTCCTAACCCGAAAGCAACCCTAACCGCCCACGCCCTTCAACAAAGCGCAGGGCCAACGCTTACAAACCCTTTAAACCCTCTCTTGGAGGATCATGGGGCTTGGTAAGTATGGTTATAAGTACCCTAATTGGGGCCATAAGTATAATTAGTTACCTTCAGAATAACCGTACTTACTAAGTCTCATGATCCTTTAAGTAGACCCTAAACCACTCTTATAATAGAACCCCTATAGATCCCCTTAAAGGAGCCCTTTAAGGAACCCTAGTTACTAAGTCCCATGATCCTTTAAGTAGGCCTCTGGGAGGCGCGGGGCCGAAACACAGAAGCCGTCAGACACCGGGGGTCGCTACCATTTTTTTTTGGGGGGGGGGCATTCATATTCCGAATTGCGGTTAGTGTTTGGTGGTTAGGGTTTAGGGTTTTTTTTTATACGCGCTGACCCAAGTAACCCCAAGGGTTTAGGGGTTTAGGGGTTTAGGGGGTTTGGGGGTTTTGGGTTTAGGGTTTAGGGGTGGAGGTACACTACACTATAACACATAGGGACTCTATGATAACGGAGTGCGAGTTATGCACGAACTGTCCGATCCCCATATTCCTCAGACTTGCACCGCTGGCATGGACTCTACATCTGAGAGTTTACGGTTCGGAGTCGACGCCCTCGAGTGCGACTTCGTGGCAGGTAGATCATTCCACCATGTCGTCCAGATATGGGTAGTTGTCAAAATTAGGGTCCCTTTTTGACTCCTCCGGTTTACCCGTCGTCCCGTATCTCCGCTAAACCTTATACCCTACCCCCTTAACCCCTGTAAACCCCAGACATCGAAGCCCCATGCCGCCAAATAGCGTCGGTCATTCCAACTTCAGGAACTGTGCAGGGCCGGCGGTCGCGCAGGTAGCCTCAAATGTCGCCAAGCTCGAGTTTAGGGTTTAGGGTTTAGGGTTCGAATCTACAAAAGCCCGAAGCCAAAAGGCCTGAGCCGAAAGCCCTGAAAACCCCAAGGCCACGGCTCAGCATTTGGGGTTTGCGGTGCAACGTCGATGGAAGGGGCTTCACTCATCCTAAAACCCTTTGGAAGGACCTTCAGAAGAAGCCGGGCAGCAACTCCCAAATCCCTGAATCCCAAACCCAGAAAATCCAGAACCCTGAACTCCAAAACCCTAAACCCCAAAACCCAAAAATGTCACACCCTAAACCTAAACTCGAGAAACCGCAAAAGACCTCAGACCCCAAAACCCTGAAACCCCCCAAACCCCTAAAACCCAACAAATCCGGAACCCAACACGATACCCTAACTCGAAAACCTCAAACCTTAGAAACCTCCTGCCGTAAACAAACCCTTAGAACCCCAAGTTTCTCTGAAGACTTTAAGCCCAAGCTCAAAAACCCCCCAAACCCGAAACTTCTCTACCGCGCGTCTCTTCGGAGCCTAGAGACGGCTGTGGTTGTGCAGATTGCAGAACCACACTGGCTGACCTGTGTCATCGAGCGACGGTCTCAGGGTTCAGGGCTTCGGGGGCTTGGGGCTCCGGGTGCTTGGCGTTGTGTCGCAACCATCTCTTTGATCAACCATGCCAAATTATTTAGCCTGCCATGTGTGCTACATGCTGTGCTAAGTGTGCATGCATGCATACATACATACATACCGGCCTACCTACCTGCCTGCCTACCTGCCTGCATGCCTGCATGCATACATGCATACATGCATGCATGCATGCATACATGCACGCATGCATACATACATACATACGTATGCATGTAGGCATACACGTATGTATGTATGTATGTATGCATGTATGTTTGTTTGTTTGCATGTATGTACGCATGTCTGCATGTATGTATGTGCGTACGTGTGTATGTGCGTGTAAAAGTATACATACATATATATATATATATATACATATACATAAACATAAACATAGACATAGACATAGACATAGACATATACATATACATATATACATATACATATACATATACATATATATATATACATATACACACACATCTTTTCAAGTATCCATTTATGTATGCACACATACAAGATAGACTAAGGTGTATATATGCATGTACGTGCAGCTTTATGTCCTTACTTACGACATATTTTGTATTCAGACAAGCACAGACAAACATACCTGCAAGTAAGCATAGAGACAGATGTACATAAATGGCACACAGCAGCAGCACACAGTGAATGCCCGTAAAAAGGGGTTGGAACAAAAAACAAAAGCTATATTTAACATCAATATCAATAAGATTAGTGATGACACTAGCAAGCTAAGACCTGGGGCTCCGTATTATCAGCATGCCGGACATAAAACACCCCAACCCACCTATCTCTTCATTGCTGCCCCCTTTGCTAGAATCCTTCGGACCGATTCCTTAGAGCTCTTTTCAAATCCCTATTATCGTAGCTCCCACTGCACACCTGTCACCGGGTGCTTGTTGATGGGCGACTGCGCATGCTCGATGGCCTGCAACACCCCCTTACGACCCTAAGCAAGAGTAGTCACTCCCGAGCCTTCCGCCCTAGAACTTGAGGCCTCAGCCCCGGACACTCTACCCTCAGCCTGTTCAGTCAATGCCATCACTCAACCCTCGGTCTTCTTTGCCCAGAAAGCTGAACTGAAACCAAGCCTAAACGGTAAACGCCACAAACCCTCTAAAGCCCAAACCCAAACCACTTTACCTTAACTCCTAGGGAATACTTGAAAGGTGGATGTTACAACTTCGACCGTCCACAAATGCCTCCCTGTACGAACCTTGTAGAACCCACCCTATTACATGCCTGAAATGTTGGGGTATACAACCCCATGAGCCTGCAGCTTCATGTATAAACCTTGTAAGCCAATAACTTACAGTGAACCCCAGAAAGTTGGAACATGGATTAAGGATGATAGTACGGGATTCCTTGTATTTCGCATCAGGGTGATGATGTTCCAACTTTCTAGCTTCTACTGTAAGGTGTACATAAAACCCTGTGAACCTGCAACTTGATGTATGTTCCTTAAATGAAGTCTTAAGCTAGACCCAAGAGTAACCTAGGAATAAAAAGGGTGCCCTTTTTGGTTTAAAGGGGCTTATAAGGGGACCTGAACCCTAAAAAAGGGAATAAGGGCCTACTCCAGGTCCTAGTAAGGTAAATATTCCTCAATCGGTTCTCCGGAGGCTCGGCTCAGAAAAGGCTCCTGGAGCCGGTATTCGTTCGACTGATCGGCACCAAAGATCATCTCTAGGTCCATGTCGAACCTGGTTTAGGCTCTTGGGTCTTAGGGGTTAGGGTCTTAGGGTCTTAAGGCTCCTGGGGTATTAGGGTTCAGGATCTTAGGGTTCAGGCTCTTAGGGTCTAGAGTCTTCGGATCTTGGGTTCAGGGTCCCCTAAACGCTCAAGATGTGTCTGGCTTTGGTAGCCTCTCTCGGCTGTAAGTAAGGGTCTGAACATTCTTGCGGGATAGGGCGTTAAGGGTTTAGAACAGAGGTCGAAAGTTTCAGAAAGGCCGAGCGAAATTGTGGCTTCCAAGGTTCATGGGTAGTTCAAACGGGGTTTGTATAAGTAATTAGGCTAACTATAGTTGTAACATATTGTAACCATATTTGGGGATTTCTAAGGCCACTTATAAGTACCCATGAACCTCCAAGGAATGCTTCTTGTTCTGGAGTCTATCCGGCTTGGGATACTCAGGTTTGGAAAGGGCTGACAAAGCTAGAAAAAATGGGGTGGCTTCAGGAGCAGGGTGTCACGGAAACCGTCTAGTGTTGAGAGATTGTGGTTTCGCAAGGAGGCAGGAAGAGCTGGAAAGTTCAGGGCCAGTTGATTTGCCGTCATGGGCTTAGAGTTTCAGGAAAGTGTCTGGGAGAGCTGGCTGTAGCATCGGGAGATCGGATTGAAAGGCTTGGGGTCAGGGGTTTAGGGTTTAGGGCCGGCTTGGGCCCTAAACCCTAAGCCTCTAAACCCTGAAAACAGTAACCCCTAAACTCCCTAAACTCTGAACCCCGAACCCCAAGCAATGCTAAGACCGAGCGGCTTCGGCGCCACCACCTTCAGGATGAGGTCCTGAAGTGTGTAACATGGTGGCCTAAATAGGGTTCCGGGGGCGTTCCTTATAGTTACAGTACAATGGGCCCCAGAACCCTATTCTAATCATCAAGGCCCCTACAGTAGAGTTTCGGGGATTCCTTCAAGGGGCTCCTTTAAAGGATTCCTTGAACTGGCTCCTTCAAAGGGGTTCCTTGAAGCGGTTCCAACAGGGTTACTGTAAGGATTCCGCAAGAGGGGTTTGACTCTGAGTTTGAGGCTTTTGGTGGGTTCCTTCAAACGGGGGGAGGTGCGGTTTAGAGTTTAAGGTTCAGGGTCACGAGCGATGGGGTTTTGGGGTTCACTGCCATTTACGGGTTTGCGTTCAAGATTTCAGCTTCAGGATACGAAAAGCACAGTCCGTTTAGGGTTGAAAATTTGGGATTTAGGGTTGAGGGTTTCGGGTCTAGGAATTTTGGGTAAGGCGCTACAGTAAAGCCTGCCAGCATGGCCAAGGAAAGCCTTCCTACATCCCGAAGTCGAAACCTTGCACCAGTGACCTGTTCTCCCCAGGGGCCTCAACCAAAAAAATACTTTCTGATACCTGTAAAAACCGGAAAGCCCAAGGAACCAGTATCCACAAGGACCTGCAGGGGCAACATAAACATTTGCCCAAACAGAACTGTAGCACCCTAGAAATCCTGTTGACCCCCGGTCCAAAAACAAAACGATGGGTGTGTGTGCGCTTGTTTCAGAGTTCTCTGGCGAATCACCAGCACAATAGTAACAAGAATCAAGACAATAGCCGAAACAGCACAAAATGCAAAAATAGAACGACACTAACAGTAGTTAGACATGTCATTACTATATTCTCTCAACCCTAACCCCGAAACCGTGACCTAAAAAAGTAAGCCAGGCCTGCAGGAAGTCGGCCGTCTGCTCCCGGAAACCCTCTGGGAGGGAGCCCAGGAAGTTCAGGTCCAAGTTGCTCCTGAGCTGCTACTGTAGGGCCTTAATTATTAATTATTAGAATAGGGTTCCTAAAATGGGTACCTTATAGGGTTCCATAAGGGCTTCTAATATAGGGTATGCATTAATAATTGTAGCGAGTTTCCGAAAATTAGGGGTACCTTAGGGTTCCTTTTTGCTTTAAGGGTACTATAAGGGTGCCGTTAAAGGGCTCTACAAGGGCTTAGAGTTTCCGAAATTAGGGGTACCTTGTTTTGGAATAGGGTCCCCTGTTTTCGGAAACTCCCATGTAGGGTTTCAAGGCCTCGGGTTCAGGTGCATTTAGATGCTTTCCGCATTTTGCGGAGATTGGGTTTAGAGGATTTTTCCAGGGTTTAGGGTTCAGAGTTGTTCCTGGGGTTTGGGGGGACGGCTTTGGAAGTTCTACAGGGGCTTCTGAATTTATATACAGAGGGTGTTTAGGGCTCTGTTCTGAAGGGTTTAGGGCATTAGGATTTAGGGTTGGTCTAGGGCCGTGGTACTCTTAAGGCTTTGGGCTTAGAGTTTTTTCTTTGTGTCCATTGGGGTTTATAGAGCTTTCGTGAGAACGTTTTTCACAAGGTTGGATAGGGGACTACAACCAAACTGTACGTTTTTATCAGAACTCATAATGTTCCAGGGTTTGGGGTTTTCGTAAGGACTTCTACTTGCAGCTAGGGGATTTAGACTTGAGTGCTGTGCAAGTTTGGGATCCGGGTTTACGGCCCTAAACCCTAAACCCTAAACCCTAAACCCTAAACCCTAAACCCTAAACCCTAAACCCTAAACCCTAAACCCTAAACCCTAAACCCTAAACCCTAAACCCTAAACCCTAAACCCTAAACCCCAAACCCGGCTTGGCCTTAACGGAGAGGTCTCGAGACTCTTTAGGGCTTCGTCACGGCGTCTATAACAGATTCTGGAAGCCCTCTACAGAGGTCTGGGGCTGGGGTAGAGAAACACGGGACTTAGTAGGTTATAGTTGGGGTTATAAGTCCCCCGAAGTGGGGTTATCCTAATTATAACCTACCTATAGCCTTACTTACTAAGTCCCATGAGCCTTTGAGTAAACCCTAAACCCTTAATCCTTAAAGGGAGCCCTGTTATAGAGCCCCTATAGTACCCTTAAAACGGACCCCTAAGCCCTACTTACTAAGTCTCATGGGCCTTCCTCCCTAGACCCTAAACCCTAAACCCTTAAACCCTGAACCCTAAACAAACCCTAAACCCTAAACCCCTAAACCATTATTGAGGCCCGATAATGTACTTAAAGGCTCATGGGACTCAGTAAGTCAGGTTATAAGTAGGTTATAGTCAGGATAACCCCACTTAGGGGACTTATAACCCCAACTATAGCCTACTTACTAAGTCCCGTGATCCTCTAAGTATACCTAAACTACCCCTTATAGAACCCTTATATTATCGATCCCTAAACCCTAAACCCGTTAAGGAGCCCCTAAGTAGGGTCTCGGGCTCGGGGCCTTCAGGCACTAAGCTGCAAGGTTCCCAGAGCTTCGGCCCTCGCATCTCAAGGGCAAGGAAGCGAAGGATCGAAGGTCGCTTAGGTCTTTCCGGTGGGGTTTAGGGTTTAGGGTTCAGGGTTTAGGGTTTAGGGGTTCAGGATTTAGAGTTCAGGGTTTGGGGTTTAGGGTTCAGGGTTTAAGGTTTAGGGCTTTAACTACACCAGGGCCTAAAACGATCCGAATGGGCTTTCGAAGCATATCATACTATGCGGATCTCAGAATCAGTATAGGAACGACATACTGGGGTTGTTATAAGAATGACATATTTTCGGTTTGGGTTGGGTTGGACCCTAAACCTCTTGCCGAGGCGCACAGAGATCCGGACCTCGCGCGGAGGAGGGCGCAGAGGCCCTCTATCACCCTACAGATCTGAAGCCCCATAAGGTCTAAACTCTAACAACGCCTAAACTCTAAAGCCGCGTAAGGCCTGAACTCTAAAGCCCTCTAAGGACTAAACTCTGAAGCCCCATCAGGCCGAAACTCTGAAGCCCTAAACCCGAAAGCCCTACACAAGCCTGAGCTGTTGCACTCTTGACTCCGATAACCCTGGCATGCATCCGCGTTCGACCCCCTAAACCCTACTTGAAGGCTCATGGGACTTAGTAAGTATGGTATTATATGTACCTTAATTGGGGTTATAAGTATAGTTACCTTGATAATAACCGTAATTACTAAGTCCCATGATCCTTTAAGTAAACCCCTAAACCCTAAGAGCATCTGCCACAGGCAAGCTCGTTTGCAAGTCTTCGAAGGTTGGGGCTTCTCGGCCTATGGATGCAGATAGTCCTCCAAAGTCGGGTCCCTTCTTTGGGTCCACCGCGACCTTTTAGAAAGTGCCTGCTTCAAGGAACTACCCATATGTAATACAATATAGAGGCCTGGCTAAGTAGCAACACTAAGGTTAGTATTCGGGGTTGAGGGTTTGGGCATTGGGGCTGCCTAGAACCAACTGACCCCAAAGGCCCTCTTCGAATCGTCAAGGCCCTTGCATCAGATCCTGAAACTCTTCTTAAGCTGTGCCATGGCTCTACTTCCCACAGAAAGTTAAGCCTCAAGATCTCGTGTGGGCCATCCCTGTAAAGGAACCGATGGCCACAGTATAGAATAACAAGTACCACAAGAGCCTTAGAAGTCAAAAATGCGAACTCCCAAAACAGCCAAACTCATGCCCATGGGTTCTATAAAAGGGTCCTACAGTAGGGTTCCTTTTAGAAGCTTCGCTTTAAGGGCTCCTTCATCACGACTATAAGGGCCTTGGTGAGCTTACGGGAGCTTAAGTTAAGGCGATCACTTTGGCTTTTACATGGAATCCTCCGTTTGGCGGGGCCCATCCTGATACCCCAAGGGGCTCCAAAGCAGTTTCCTGCAGGAATAGACCCTAAACCATATGAAGTATGCCCCTATGCTTAAAAACAACCATATGAAGTATGCCCCTATGCTTAAAGGTATACGGCTCAATTAACAGGGCTTGGATTTACATCGGTTTTGCATGCATTTCGGCCGTAGATTCTCGCTGAAATCCCGACCTTGTTGTTATAGATGCGCTCCAGCACGTCCTTGTCCAGGTCGTTCACGATCCTTGCAGGGTTTAGGGTTTAGGGTTTGGGATCAATGTATCGGTATAGGATTTAGGATTTAGGCTTGGGGGTTGACTACATGGGGGTTTTGGAGAATCGTGATACATGATTTAGGGGCCTTTACAGTGAGGATCCTTTCATTTTGGGTTTGTATATCAAGGTCCTTCTTCTTGCATGCTTTCAGTGTTTTTCGTAGGGGCTTTGACGCTCAACAGATTCAACAGATTGCCTAAACATCGAATACCGCAAGATAAAGATTTTTGGATTTGTAAATCCTTCTAGAACTTCGCAGAACCCTTAAGTAAGGGCCTTGACCCTAGACACTCTGCCCATGCCCAAACCTCGAAGCCCAACACACCGGCACCATCCAACAGCAGTGACTGCCCTAAACCCCAAAACGCTAAACTTTCAGACCCAAAGACCTTCAACAACGCAAAAGTGTGAAAACCCGAAACCCAAAACTCCAGAACAACTAACACCCAAAAGGACCCTGTCAGGAAACCACCAGCAAGTCTACGAGACCTTTACGCAGCCCTTGCGGAATTTCTTTACAGGCACACTGTCAAGGAGCCCTCTCTAAAGTCGCTAGAGGAAGCCTACAATGAACCCCTCAAGCCCTATTAGACCCGACTTCAACGGAACCTGCTGAAGAAGCCTGAACCCTGAACCCCTGAACCCTGAACCCATGAACCCTGAACCTTAAACCCTAAACCCTAAACCCCTAACCCTGAGCCCTGAAGAAACCCTCAAAGGAACCGAACCCTAAACCCCTAAACCCCTAAACCCCTAAACCCGAAACCCTGAGCCCTGAAGAAACCCTTGAAGGAACCGAACCCTAAACCCCTAAACCCGAAATCCTGAGCCCTGAAGGAACCCTCAAAGGAACCCTCGAAGGAGGAACCCCTAATTTGGGGTCCTATACTACTAAGGGTACTTTATAGGAACCCCCATTCTTGGGGTAGGGATTCCTTAATATGAACCCTATTATGGGAACCCTAATCCCTACTAAACCCCCATATGCTAAAACCCCTTTTGGCCTCCTATGAGTAGAGAAGGGGAAGGCCCCAACCCCCTACACTAAACCCTTATGGTAGCCCTTATAGTAACTCTTATAGATCCCTTTAAAAGGAACCCTAAACCCTAAATCCTAAAACACTATAGATCCCTTAAAGGGACCCTTAAAGGACGATCCTCCCAAAATTCTGGGTAGTAAGGGATCCTAGAACCCTTAAAGGAGCTTATGGTCCCCTACTCTTATAGATCCCTTTAAAGGAACCCTAGGGATCCCTAACCCCCATAGGCTTTGGCCTCCTGTGAGGAACCCTCAAAGGAGGAACCCCTAATTGGGGGCCTTATACTACTAAGGGTACTTTAAATCCTAGGACCCTACAGATCCCTTAAAGGGACCCATAAAGGAACCCCCATTAAGGGAGGAACTGAGCTCGAGCTCCAAGGCGCTTGGCGCCGTCGGCCACCAGGAACTCCCCGCCGCCCTCGGACGCCGGCTCGAAGCACCTCTGAGCTCTGGGTTTAGGGTTTAAGGTTTTAAGGTTTAGGGTTTGGGTTTAGGGTTTTTTTTTGGGGGGGTTTAGGGTTTAGGGTTTAGGGTTTGGGTTTAGGGTTTAGGGTTTAAGGCTTAGGGTTTTAGGGTTTAGGGTTTAGGGTTTGGGGTTTTTAGGGTTTTAGGGTTTTAGGGTTTAGGGTTTGGGGTTTAGGGTTTTAGGGTTTAGGGTTTAGGATTTTCTTCATGATTTTAAGGCTTAAGATATCTTTGTAGGGTTGGCTCGAAGCACCTCAGAGCTCTGGGGAGAGATTTTCTTCATGGATGTAGTTATAGGGCTTATGAGATCTTTGTAGAGTTGGTATGTTTACGCTCGGAGAAGAGAAGGGGTTCAGGGTTCACCTCTCCTTTTGGGTCGGAAATTTTTTCGGGTTGAAGGCTTTAGGGTTCCGGGTTGCAGGGGCACTGGGT
The DNA here is from genome assembly GCA_905221615.1 of Symbiodinium sp. CCMP2592. Taxonomy (NCBI): domain Eukaryota; class Dinophyceae; order Suessiales; family Symbiodiniaceae; genus Symbiodinium; species Symbiodinium sp. CCMP2592. Next base: position 181,812 of record CAJNDT010000225.1, read on the forward strand.
TTAGAGGTTGGAGTTTAGGCTTGCAATGCATGTTGCGTGGTTTGTTCCTCCTGTGCTTCTGTCTGTTGGCCTTTTGGCATTTGAAGGCTTCTGAACGGATGCTTGCAAAGCCTTTACACTAGTTCTAGACTTGGGAGTCTTTCGCTGTGTCTTCAGGGCTTAAGTCAGATTTTATGAGAATCCTGCAGGGGGTACCAAGGCGTTTACGGATTTGAGGCTTAGCGCTGTGGATCTCCAGGATTGTAAGGTCTACCTGGTCTACCTGAACCCTTCCCATCCTGCCTTTCAAAAGCTCCTTACTATGATTTGAAACACAAGGCCTCCAAAAAAGTAGGTTTTCGGTGATCCAGGTCGGCTTGAAATGCAAGCTTTGCTAAAAAACACCCCCAACCCTGAGCCCACAAATCTGAACCCCAAGCCCAAATCAACGCAATCCAGGCGCACGAAGGCACCGTAGGTGGCCGTCTTCACGAAGGTCGACTGGCATCGAGCTGTTGGGTGGTGACCAGGTCATCAGCGATTTGACAACCAGAAAGCAGACTCAAAGCTCACGGCGACAGTCGGTCTTCGGACTGGGAGGTTGGACTACTGCTGCATTTCATTTCCTTACTCCTACGCACAAGGTGCTGCTGATCATCATCATGATTAGCATCCCACAGACTGCAAAAAAAAAACACTTCTGGGAATATTGCCCATCAGCAGGCACTTCAACACGGTATCCTGAATCCAGGGCCATCAGTGCCAGGCCTCATTGTGCAGGCCGACGAAATGCCTGAGCATAGATCTAAGCGGCAAGACACCTCGATTTAACAAATCAGTTTAGCGTGCACGTTTTGCCCTGGGATGAACTCTGAAGAAGGAACCCAACAAAAAAAAACGCATAGGGATACTACTGGGAGATTGGGTTCGTACAAAGGCGAGTATCAGGGCTACTAGAGGGATTGGGATTTAGGGTTCAGGGGCCTTAAGAATTACAACAGGGCTTTTGGGCCCATTATACTGTACTTAGACTAAGGAAGCCCCAAAATAGTATTGGTAATTATTTTGGCCCCTGCTTTAGGTTTCGATATTGGAGCTGAGGTCCCAGAGTTCAAGCTCCTCCTTCACAAACTAAAATTGCGACCCAGGTGCCCTGCCAGCGAGGGCTTGTTCACGGCCTCGTACACAGCATGCTTCCTTGGCTGCATTCTGATGGCGGCTATGGGCTTATGTTGGGCTTGAGTTGGGTGCAGAACAAAACAACTCAAAAAACATCGACCATGCGACCATGAAGATCTGAGACCCTGGCCAGAAACAAAGCTTAAACCCAAACGCTAAAACCTAAACCCTAAAGCCTAAACCCTAAAACCTAAACCCTCAACTCTAAACCCGAAACCCTAACATCCTAAACCCTAAACGCCCAAAGCAAGCCCCAAAAAGCCCAGAGGCCCGGTAAACTTGCAGCCTTTCGACGCAGCAAACTCGAAATGACAGGGACACGACTCTCGCCATGAGCCCTCTAAAGCCCGACATAGCTCAAGCCCCTAAAGCAAAGTGCCTAGCCTTTGAAAGTCTATGACTTCGAAAAACCTCAAGCCTCTAAAACAAAGGGCTTAACCTACAAAAAAAGTCCATGATTTCGAAAGTAGCATGGTCTTGTCAACCATTCGAGCTTGAATAGGTGCAGTCCTTCCTGCTTCTGGAGCCCCTAGTAATCCCCAAATCTGCCGGGCATCTGGACCTCCATTGCCCGCAGCCCGGAGGTGTGGATGGGGTCCAGGCAAGGGTTCAGCTGGAGAGCCTCACAATGCAGATGCTTGGGTTTTCTACAAGGGCTACTATAACGGTTAATTTAGGAACCTGGTTAAGAAGCCTTGGGACTTTATAAGGGTTCCATATATGAATCCTACTAGTTTCTTGATCAGGTTCCTACATTGCTGAAACCATAAGCCCTGAACCCTAAACCGAAGAATTCATGCATTTCGTCGACTCTTTGGCATCAGAACTATGGCTTGAGGGTCCCGGATCTTTGAAGAGCCGGATCTGAAGATTCACCGGCTCTGTTAAGGTCTTGGGGGAAGGGGGTGGCTTCAGAAAAGGGTCTAACGGTTTCTAGGCTTCTACGAAGGACGCATTTGGGGCTTACAGGTCCGGACCCCCAACATAAAAACCCAAAACAAGGTAGCCATTTTGGTGGAGCCAAGGGATTGAAACGCTAGATCCCAAATCCAAGGCTCGAAGCCCCAAAAGTGAAAACCCCGAACCGGAGGGGCTTGAGAGCCTGCTGGGCAAGGAGTCTACGGCTTGAGGGCTGCAGCTCTACTCCGTACTTAGAGGATCATGGGACTTCGTAAGTAGGTTATAACTGGGGTTATAAGTCCCCTAAGTGGGGTTACCCTAATTATAACCTACTTATAACCTTACTTACTAAGTCCCATGAGCCTTCAAGTAGTCAAAGACTCTAAAGCTATTCCAGAAAGCTCTCAGCCCGTTTTGCTTTGGAGACGAGCCTGATACATTGTCACTGGCCTTTAGGAGATTCTTTAAGGGATACCCTTAGGGTACTGCAGGGTTCTGGAATAAGACGGGGTCCCTGTACGGGCCCACTTCGGACTTCGATGAAGGCTCCAGAACCTAGCGATTTCAGCTCAATATAAGTGCGCTGAAGGCTCCCACAAAACCTTAGGGTTTAAGGGTTTAAGGGTTTAAGGGCTTCGGGTTTAGGGTTTAGAGTTTAAGGTCTAGGCTGGAAGGTTCTAGCATAAGGGTTTAGGCACTTAAAGCCAGGAGAAACCGCTTCCTCAAGACTTAAATCTCAAGCAATCTCAGACACTGGACTGGTCGAAGCCGTAACCTCCCGAACCCTGCACCGTGAATAGGGTTTAGGGTTTAGGGTGAAGGGTTTAGGTTTTAGGGTTTTGGGGTTTAAGGTTTAGGTTGTAGGGCTTAGGGTTTAGGATCATACAAAAAAAAACCCGAAACTCGAACCCCGAACACGACAATCAAACAGAACGGGCCCGGAGGCCTCGTAGAAGCTGCGGAAGCCCTCGGCATCCTCGCAGGGACTTTTTTGCGAAGGGTTCAGGGTTTAGGGTTATATCGCTTTCAGGTTTCTGTATGGGCTCCTTAGAGTTAAGGCTCGCCTAATTTTTTCAGTTTGTTGGGGCATAGGTCTGAGGGGTGTAAGGTGCAGTCCAGGAGCTAGGGCTTAGAGATGTTGGAGTTAGGGTCCAGGGCTTTGTGCCAAGTACCAGAGCTCGGGAACCGCGGGAAGTCTGCGATAACCCCTAAGGTTGTGTTGTCCCATCGCTGGCTCGTGGATGTATTCTACGGGCCAGAATAATCAAGAATTGCAACCCTTAAAGTTCTCGAATGCAGAGAAACCGTAAGCCCGACTAATATTATTATCTCTCCGTGAGGTTAAAATTAGAACCAAGAAGTAGAAAACCAGCGCTTGGGATTCCGTGCTGGGTTTGCGGCTGTGACGAAAACACCCCAGCCGTCCTCTCTCAAACTTCGTGTTCCCCATTGCGAACTTGTGGTGGCCAATGCAGCAGGTTTTCCCCCCCAAAGCCACGAAACCCAAAACCCCAAACCCTGAACCGTCAAGCAGAACTCCCCAAACCCCAGATTGCTACACCCTCACCCCCAAACCGGAGAGCACCAAATCTGCCCCAAACCGCGAGATTCCGAAAACCCTGAACCCTAACTCTCAAAACTCAGATCCTCCGAAGCCTCATGGAACCTTGAACCGTTGCAGAACCTTTCTATACCCTTGGTAGAACATTTATGAGCTCTCATCCCGCACAAGAACCCTTCTGGAACCCTTGCGGAAGCTTTATAGAACACACATTGATCCTTGCAAAAAAACTGAAAAAAGCCCGCCCAGCTCCTTGGTCGACTCGAAGTTGCGGAACCAGATGGCACCGTGCTCCTCACCGGTTCACGGAGATTCTGCTGCTACGACGATGACGACGATGGGTCCCTGAGCCTGAATCCCACAACACTAAACTCTGCACCCGAAAACCTGCTGCTGTGGCAAACGATAACAGAGCAGTTTGGTAAACGAATCTGCAAACTGGATAAATCTGAAGCTGCAACATCCTTTCAAACCTAACTCTACACCCTAGTAAGTAAGGTTATAAGTAGGTTATAATTAGGGTAACCCCAGTTAGGGGACTTATAACCCCAGTTATAACCTACTTACTAAGTCCCATGATCCTCTAAGTAGACCCTAAACCCTAAACCCTATAGATCCCTCTAAGGAACCCTATAGATCCCTTTAAGGAGCCCTTTAAGGAACCCTAAGTCCCATGATCCTCTAAGTAAACCCACATCTCACACTGAATCCTGCAACTGCGCCATGATCTTCTCCCTCTGGGCCAGGAACCACTCCTTCTCTGCGCCCTTCTTCCTGAGCTTTCTTTGGGGGAGTTTGAGGGTTCAGAGGCCTTTACAGTCTACGGTTTGGGGTTTAGGAGTGTTTTACATACTTTATAGGTAGACAGATAGATAGACAGACAGACAGACGAATCGAAAAGGTGTGGAGTTCTGGGGGATCAGGTCAGATTCGGGATTTCGATTTAGAACACAAGGCAAGGGAGCTGATGTGACGCCTCACATGAGAACAGGACTCACCAGTTCCTTTTTACCGCCACCTCAACCAAACCCTACTTAAGCCCGCACTGTAAATGATACCGGCGATCCCTCAAGGAAAAATATCCGAAGCTGTACAGTTCTGTCAGCCAGATTTTCCTAGGCATGGCTGCCCTGGTTCAAGTCCGCAAGCTCGGCGGCGTCGATGATCAGCGGTGCGGTCTTCTTGACAGGAGGGAGCCTCCAGATGGTCACCCCACTCAGTTCGGGGGACTCCTTTAAGGAGTCTGGGGCTGACTTGAAGGCTCATGGGACTTAGTAAGTAAGGTTATAGGTAGGTTATATATTTAGGACAACCCCACTTAGGGGACTTATAACCCCAATTATAACCTACTTACTAAGTCCCATGATCCTCTAAGTAGGGTCACTACATTGGTTCTCTCTGTTTCCCCCTTTAAGGCAAGGCGTGCACACTCACACAGACGTTTTTCAAGAATCACAGACTCCTCCACAAATCCTGAACCTCTAAACTTGAATTTTAAACTCCGGTAACACCACCGTTATAATCGCAAAAGACTCCCCTTATAGAAACTCTGCTTCCACGCCAAGGAGGCTTCTGGATGTTGATGTCATCGGCATTCCAGATGGTGGCTGGGCAGTCGGGGAGCGCGCCGGAAAGGTCTCCTGCCTGAGGGTAGTGAGGGGTCCTGAGCGGGTTCCTGCAGGGGTTCTTTGCAGGGCTTCGCAAGGGTTCTATTATAAGGGTTCTAGGGCTTAGAGTTCAATCTTGGGGGCCTCAAAATTTAGAGGCAGGGCTAATGGTCAAGATGCCAATTCATTTGGATGAGGACCCAAAAGGGGCATCACTGCTAACCATTTCAACCTCGATGGCGTCTAAAGGTCTATGGGTATTCCATGATTAGTTCGGTCACAGGTAGGGAAGAAGACAAGTGTTCACGGGTTTTGTTGGCTTCATATTCTTCGTTCTTACGAAAGTCCCTCATGCTTTCAATCGCTGGTGGACCCGCACATTAAACCCCACAAACCGTATAAGACCCCTCTAGAACTCGATCGAAGTCTCTAAAACAACCCTAGGAAATTCCGCGTGAAATCACCGGGTTTTCTGCCTTTCGCTCCGCCACGGCCGTCTGGCTGGGTGCCTGCTGGCAGCGGGCCACCTGCGCACCGGAAGGGCTGAGGGTGAAAGGGGTTTTCTGTTTTGTTTAGACGTCCCTAGAATTTGGGGTTTTGGGGGTTAGGGGTTCTTGGTGTTTGGGGCTTAGGGTAGGGTTTTTGGGACTACCTGAACTGAAGGCTCATGGGACTTAGTAAGTAAGGCTATAGGTAGGTTAAATTTAGGATAACCCCACTTAGGGGACTTGTAACCCCAATTATAACCTACTTACTAAGTCCCATGATCCTCTAAGTTTTCTTGTTTGTTTAGACGTCCCTCTTCCGTCGCCAAGGTCCAGCAAGCGGGCTTGGGTTTAGGGGTTTAGGGGATTCGGCTTTCGGGGCTTCAGGGTTTAGGGAATTAGGGGTTTGGGGTTTCGGGGGTTGGGGCGTTTTGTTTGGGGGGTTTAGGGGTGTAAGGAGCACAGGGGCTTAGGGTCAGGGGCTTGGGGTTTAGGGTTTAGGGGATAGGGGTTAGGCATTAGGGGTGGAAGGGGTGTAGGGTTTAAAGCAAGAGCGCTCAAGGGTGTTTATGAGGGTTGTATACAGGATCTTAGGAGTTTGGTAAGAGTGTTCGGTCTTGAGGGTTTACAGTTCAGCTTTCACAAAAGCATGTAGGCTTTTTGGGGTTGCTGCTGGGGGCTAACATCAGGGTTTAGCCTGTAGGCCCTCAAGGTGTCTGGATTTAGGATTGAAAGCTTTTCGGGTTAGGGGTTCAAATGCAGGGCCACAGACATGCAGCTACGAGGGAGCCTAGCAGAGACCAAGGAAAACAACAACGACAGTGCCGCTACAACCGTCACCAGCGCACCGTCGCCAAGAAAAGATGAGGAGGACCTTTCTTGCGATTGAACCCTCAACCCCAACCACAAACCCTGAACCCACCCTCAAGTTCAGGGTCACTGAACCCTAAATCTTCAACCCCAAACCATAAAACCCTTCAGCTCTATGTAAACCCTACCTGGCTGCGCACGGACCGCTGCTTGCGGCTTCCCGCGCAGCCGACAAGGCCGGCGACCGCGGCGGTGGCGGCACCCAGGGCGACGGGAGAGCTGGTGGAGGCCTGAGGGCTGAAGATGTTGAGGTGGTTAAGGGTTTAGGGTTTGGGGTTAAGGGTCTAGGGTTTAGGGCCTTAGGGCTTAACATGTTAAGGGTTTCGGGGTCCAAATTATTTTGTAGGGCTTCTTGGGGCTGAGGGGTTTGGGGTTTAGGCTTTAGCGGTTTAGGTTTTAGAAGTTTAGGGTTTGGGGTGCTTAAGGCTGAGGGGCTTGGGTTTAAGTGGCTTGGGGGTTTGAGGGTTCAGGGGTTCAGGGGTTTAGGGGTTTAGGGTTTGAGGGTCTAGCGTTTAGAGTTTAGGGCTTGTCGTGGAATCCCGCAAGCGCGCATAGGCGACAGTATCTCCCGACAAGGCTGAGTCGAGTGTATCGTACTATGGCGATGAGCTGTGACAGCAAGTCTATGAAAGGCTTTTCCTTCGGTCTCCCACCCCATGCCGCGAAAGGCGGCCAAACCACTGAAACCTATTCCTCTCAGGGTGTAAGCTTAAACTCATGCCAAAACCGCTCTTCTGGCGACTGCGAGATTAGGGAAGGACAAGGCAAAGCAAGGGGCAGGGCAGGGGCACCAGCGGGGAGGGGGGCAGGGGCAGGGCAGGGTGTTGGTTATCAAAGCTTGGAGCATGTTTAGGTCTAGGGCTCAGGTCTGAAATGGTTGAGGTTTAGTTTAGGGTTTAGGGCTTCAGGGTTTAGGGTTCAGGGTTCATGGTCAGCCTCTTCGTGACTTCATCGAAGCGTGAAACCTCCTGAACCGCAGGCGCGAAACCTCAAACAGCTGAGAACCCAGGCAAAAAAAACTCTGAATCCATAAACCACCAGAAGGCTGCCCTGAACCCTAAACTTGAAAGCAAACAATCCCCACACCCTAAGCCCTACAATCTAAACCCTAAGCCCTTGAAAAACCTCGCCTTCGCTTCCCTTAGTCATTTCATGTAGCCTGCTAAACGCCCTCTTGAAACTTCTGCTTCTCTTACTGGACCTTCAACAGGAAAGCAGCCCTGCAAGTACCCCATACGCCTGAACCCTAAGATCCGAAATCCTCCAGTCGTAAAGCTAAAAGTCCTACAAGCTCCCTGAACCCTGTATGGCGAGAGCTCTGTCATCCTGGAAGATCCCTAAACCCCCGCCCCTCCACCCAGACCCTAGACTCCAAAACTCCAAACTCCCAGGAACCCCAAACCCCTGAGCCCGAGGGATCACCCTTTCCTGCAAACTAGCCTGAACCCTAAGCATCCGACCTGAGAGGAGACCGATAAAAGCCCTTATGAAATCACCCTCAACCCTAAACCCTAAACTTTACGAAAAGGGATCTCTAAAGTCCCAAGACGCCTTCATCCCAAGAGCAGGGGGAACCCCTAAAAGAACCCTTGAAAAGGAACCCTCAAACGAAAAAGGGTAAAAGGGTTCTTTAAGGGATCCTTCATGGCTTCCAATAAGGGATCCTTAAATTAAAGGGTTCGTTTAGAGGGGTCTTTCAAGGGAACCTTAAAGGGGTTCCTTTAAAGGGAGCCTTTTTAGGGTTCCTTTAACGGGAGCCTTTAAGGGTTCCTTTAAAGGGAGCCTTTAAGGGTTCCGTTAGAGGGAACATCTACATCTCCAAGGCCCACCGCCTTGGCTGCCGACGCGCCCGCCGCTGGAGAGCCCCTGAGCGCCGGAGCGGTCGCGGAAGGCCCCGAGCCCACGAAGGCCTGGGCTTCTTTGCTTACCTTTGGTTAGTAGGGAATGGAAGAATGGTAGTAATAGTAGTTATACGGTAATAATATGATAGTAATATGGTAGTAATATGGTAGTAATAGTAGTTGTAATTGTACCCCACTCCTCCATTCCCTACTATGGTAAGTTTGGGGAGGGTCTCGGAGGTCGGGTCTAGGATAGTTTGGAGTAGTGTAGCATAGTAGAGTGTAGTATAGTGTTGTATGGCTTCGTATAACATAGCAAGGTATAATACAGTATAATTTGGGTACAGTACAGTACAGCAGAGTATACAGCATGGAGTATATAGTATATAGTATACAGTGTAGTATAGTGTAGTGTAGTGTAGTGTACCACACATGTTATATCGGGGAGATTGATAAGCCTCTCCTCGGGAGATTTAGGTTACGCGTGGGATTTTGTCAGCCTCTTTGTCGGTTTTCTACGATTCTACAAGAGTCTTGCAAGGGGGTGCGCAGCGATGTTCTGGGTCTCTGTGTTTAGGGTTTAGGGTTCAGGGTTGACATAAGGGAGTCAGGCTTTGGAAACTTAGAGATCTGGGATTTTGGGAGTGTGGGATTACTTGGAGGTTCATGGGTAGATCTAAGTGGGGTTATAAGTCCCAAATATGGGTTACAAGTATAGTTACCCTACTTAGAACCCAGCTTATAACTAGCCATGAACCTCCAAGTAGTCTTGAAACAAAAGCACGTTGCTTACGATGCAAGCAACACAAAACCCACTTAACACACAAGCCCAGAGGCTGTGCAAGCGACCGTGGCCGCCGCCGCTCCGACCTTGCTCTTTATGGTCAAGGCTGGGCTTGTCATCAGCACGGCACGACTGTCACGACCCCACTCTCAAGATAGTTCCAACACCGACGCACAAATCCTCAAAGCACATGCAGAAACGGATTGAGCTGGAGCACCGTCAGAGCTACTGCACGTCGCTCGGTCATGGCTTTCCGAATAAAAGGCTATCACGCGCCTCGCTACACCTTAAAAACAGCTGCGCCGACCCGAGGTCGAGCCCAAGAGCATCAAGCGAGAGGTTTGGGATTTGGGAATGAGGGTTTAGGCTTAGGGTTTAGGGTTTAGGGTTCAGGGTTTAGGGTTTAGGGTTGAGGGTTTAGGGTTTAGGGTTGAGGGTTGAGGTTTTAGGGTTGAGGGTTTGGGGTTTAGGGTTGAGGGCTTAGGGTTTAGGGAGTGACATCTGGTTTACTGTACGGGTACCGTTCTCACTTCTGCTGGAAACGCCGCTCTTACTACGATTACCACTGCTTGCACTGGCCCTTCTCTACAAATTATTACCAATGTCGCTGCTGATGGGACTGCTGCCGCAGCTACTGCTGCTGCCACCTGCTACTACTACTAATGCTGCGAATGCGACTGCGACCGCTACTGCTTACTGCTGCTCCTGCTAATGCTCGTGGTACTGCACTGCTCCTGGTTCTGCAACTGCAGCTGCAACTGCAGCTGCTACTGCTACTGCCACTGCCACTGCCCCTGCCACTGCCACTGCCACTGCTACTGCCAGTGCTACTGCTCCTGCTCCTGTTGATGCTGCTGCTGCTGCTGCTGCTGCTGCTACTGCTACTGCTACTGCTACCGCTACTACTACTCCTCCTCCTACTACTACTACTACTGCTGCTGCTGCCGCTGCTGCTGCTACCACGACGGTCTGAAACCAACACTCTCGTCCGAGATAGGAGACCACAGGTTTCGGGCTAAGTCCATAAGTCCTGAACCTCATGAACCTTAAACTCTAAACCGTAGAAACCTTGTGGCGCGGGCATGCGACCAGGTCTTTTCACGGCATTCGCTCTTTTGTCGGACTGTGCCACTGCACCTTGACCTCTGCGTTTGAGTTTTAGGCTCTGTGCATCCTAAAACTCTAAACCTTTGAGAACCCCGAGCCCTGTAAGAACCTCACAAGAGTCCCCTTACGAACCCTATAAGAATCCTAAATCATAAAGCCCTTAGCGCTCAAAGCTCTGAAACCAGAGAGCAGTATCCCAGAAACCCGAATGCCCCAAACGCTAATCCCTACCTGTAGCCGAAAAGACCTACCTTTTTAAGGAACTATATATATATATATATATAGATTTATATATATATATATATATTTATATATATATAGAAACCATAAGGAACCCTAAAAAGGTAGGTCTTTCCGGCTACAGGTATGGGAACCCTTTCAGGAAGCCTGTCTACAACCCCGAACCCCTGCAGGCCGTCTCATGGCCGCTCTGCCGCGGAGGTCCTGGCAGCTGTTCAGGTGCCGCGATTTGTGGAATCTTTGTTAGGAGAAAAGACAGTGCTTTAAAAAATAGAAAAGGGTTTTGGGGCCATTATACTAAAGTTACATGAAGGAACCACCAACATAGTACTGGTAATTTGGGCCCCTACTTGAAGTCTCATGGGACTTAGTAAGTAGGGTTATAAGTAGGATAGAATTAGGATAACCTCACTTAGGAGACTTGTAACCCCAATTATAACCTACTTACTAAGTCCCATGATCCTCTAAGTAGAGTATGTTCTTGCTTTGGAAGTTCGCGGACTCAGGCCTTGCAGCTTCTGGAGTTCTCTCTCAGTCCGCTTATGAGTTGCATTGTTGTTCGTGTTGCTGCCCTTCTTGTTGCTACGAGGTGGGACTTAGTAAGTATGGTTATAAGTACCTTAATTGGGGTTATAAGTATAGTTGCCTTAATAATAACCGTGATTGCGTAGTGTCTATGATACAAGTCACGATGCCTGCGCTAAATCCCACCAGAAAGCACAGAAAGACGCTGCTGATGATGGTGATGGCGAGCAAGATGAAGGCGATGCAGGCTGCTGCGGTAACGAGCCGTAGAGAAAAAGGTGCTGATGATGATGACGACGATGAAAACCACGATCATGAAGATGACGATGATGGTGATAAGGATGATAATGATCATGGTGATGATGATGACGATGACGACGGTGCTGATGATGATGATAATGACGGCGATGAGAACCACGATCATGAAGATGACGATGATGGTGATGAGGATGATAATGATCATGGTGATGATGATGACGATAACGACGCTGCTGATGATGATGATGACGGCGATGAGAACCACGATCATGAAGATGACGATGATGGTGATGAGGATGATAATGTTAATGGTGATGATGATGATGATGACGATGACGACGCTTACTTGAGATTCAAAGTGGTGATCACGACCATCATCATAATCATCATCATCATCATCATCGCTGCCTTCATGGTTGTTGCTATTGTCATTGTCAAGGGTTTGTTTTTTGGCAGTCAGTCGTCAGACTCTCTCCGTGTCCCTCTTGAAGCAGTGTGTAGTAGTGAATTTGCCCCTCAATCTTGCATATGAAAGCAACAAGTCTCTGTTTCCCTGCTTCCACCACCTTGGCTGCCTTGTCTCTCCGTTGGAGAGCCATCCAAGGCTGTAAATGCGAGACTTAAAAACTCAATCCGAGGGTGACACCCGGTCTTGGACCGTTTGGCATCGCCGATGCAGGCCTTTGGTACAGGGTGCGTCTGAGCGCTTGGCTTCAAAACATTAGCCAGAAGCAGCGTACTTCACTGCTGTCAGGGACCTCCAAACATGGCCCGTTCGGGAGACAAGATTGAGGACTACTTACTGAATACCCAAACCCTAACCCTGAATACCCAAACCCTAAACCCTAAACCCTAAAACCCTAAAACCCTAAATCCTAAACCCTGAATACCAAAACCCCAAACATGTCTTCCCTTCGGGACTTCGTCCCAGCTCCCGGGCCGGTGATGCTGCAAGGCGTCTCAAGGCTGCAGCTTGCAGACTAGGGTTTAGGTTTAGGTCTTAGGGTTTTAGGGTTTAGGGTTTAGCCTAAGTAAATGGGAGTTTCCCAAAATTAGGGGTACCTTATTTTGGGGTCCTTATAATGAGGAATACTATTGTAAGCTCCAAGATGTTGGAAACCTCATTAAGGACAAATCGTGCTGGGAGTCCCTATACGTTGCTCTTAGGGATTGGGGCTATCGGGTTTCCAACTTTTAGGCTTCTGCTGTAGTTGGGCTTACTTGAAGGCTCATGGGACTTAGTAAGTAAGGTTATAAGTAGGTTATAATTAGGACAACCCCACTTAGGGGACTTATAACCCCAATTATAACCTACTTAGTAAGTCCCATGATCCTCTAAGTAGGGTTTAGGGTTTGGGGTTCAGAGTTTGTTGGTGAGCTCCAAGGTTCAGACTTTAGGGGTTAGGTAGGGTTTAGGGTTTAGGGTTTAGGGTTTAGGGTTTAGGGTTTAGGGTGTAGGGAATCCTCGTGCAAGCCCGTGATGAACGTACTTTCTTTCAAGGCCCGAATACGAAGATCCCTACTATAAACCTTGTTGAGAGACGTGGGGTTCTTGATCAGGGGTCTGCATAAAGTGTCAACTTCATACCTGAACCTCGTCAGTTTCGCTTGCTAGGCTTAGGGTTTAGGCTTTAAGGTTTAGGTTTTGGGGTTTTCGGGTTTAGGGTTTAAGGTTTTGGGTGTAAGGTTGACCCAGTAGCCTAGTTTACGGCTACTCATCATGATTTCTTCTTCAGAAATGGGAGTTTCCGAAAATTAGGGGTACCTTATTGTGGCGTCCTTTTAATAAGGACCCTACTATGTAGGGTACTACATTAGCGTCCCCCATTTTCGGAAACTCCCAAATCACTTATCCTCCGTCGACATGGCAGCTTTTTTAGGGCTACGTGTAGGGGTTTAAAGTTTACTCGTTGCATGACTGCAGACCAGGATCACAAATCCTGTGGGCTGGCAGTAGAAAAGAGTCCCCAGAGACCCGAACACGGCTTCGCTAACGAATAACTCCTCAGACATCAAATCAAGCCCTCCATCACTTCAGCGATATTCTGACTTCAGGAGTTGGGCTCTCTGGGTAAGTTCCCGTGATTTTTCCGATTGCGGTGCGCCTGATACTCCAAAATTGCCGCGTTTCAAGGGTAAAATAAACCTACTAGATTACTAGATGATCTAGGTTTGCCGAAGAGTTTTCGTTGAGGATTTCGGAGTATCCGGGTTCTGTGAAGCCATTCCAGCTTCGTCTTGGTGTGTCTTCGTATGTCTTGGCATTTCTTGGTTGCGCAAAGTTCTTAAATGCAAGCAGCCTGCCTGTTGCAGGGCCGACTTCCGGCAAAGGCTGCACACACGATACTGGAGGCTGTACACTCGCCGTGTCCCGCAAACTGGACCTGTATTGTTTGAGTGCAGGTTTGACTTTGACCCTAAACCCTAAACCCTAAACTCAACAGTGCCCCGGTCAAGCAGCGTTGGAACATAAGGCAAGCCATCGGAAAAGGGCCTTTTGAGGACAGAGACTCACTGTAGTCGCTGGATACACTAGAGTCCGATCACTGAGACCTTAAGCACCAAACTCTACTCAAACCCTAAACATGAAACTCTGCCTTCTCTACTCCACCTAAACCCCAAACCGCAGATCCTCAGATCATTGAGACAACTCGATTGGCAAGTCTGTCAGGGCGTCCTCAGCCGTGCTGTTCAAGAGGCCCACCGCAAGCGCTGCATACCTTGCGAGTTCCGCCGCAGCCTCCTTGCAGACCTTTGGGTTTTAGCGGTGTTCAGGATTTAGGGCTTTAGGGTTTAGGGCTGTAGCAGCTTGCGCTTGTATGTGTTCCTTTGACGGTTCCTTAGTTTTCGAAAGGGTTCCGGGTTGGTTTCTTATGGGATTCCCATAGGCGTTCCATGAGATTGGGGATTCCAGGTCTAGGGTTTAGCGTTTAGGCCTATATAGTAGAAGCCAGAAAGTTGGAACATGGCTTTAAGAGGATTAGTACTAGGATCCCTTATACTTTACCTTAAGGGCATGGGGATAGTGATGTTCCAACTTTGTGGCTTCTACTATAAGCTTATAGGCTTTGGGTTTCCGGTGTCAAAGCCTTCGGGCTTAGGGTTCGGCGTTTGGGCACACAATCCACTCAATTGAAAGATGGAAGATGGCCGTGCTCCGGTTGATATAAATCCTGGATTACCTTACGGACTCTAAACTATGGGAATTATGGTATATTATCTTTTCCTGATCGCGGTTAATGCAGGTTTAGTATCATCAACAGTCCCAACACCTGCCTGGGCCAGCTCACACACTTTGTCGCGGCTTAGGCAGAGCATGTCGGCTCCGGAGTCAGCGCGGGCTTGTCCCAGATAGTTCCAGGTTGTCCAAAGGCAGTGCTCGCAGAGCCAATCACCTTCCGAAAGACTTGAAACCGACACCTGGGGTCCCGAAGTGGGCAAGATCTGAGCCCAAGCAGTGTTGGAGATGGAGCCTGTCACTGAGGGCAGGCGAGCCGTGCTGTAGGTGACGCCACCGCGCACTACAAAAAGCAGGCTCTCACATTGTACTCCAGGTAGAAAGAGTGTCTCTTGTGCCATAACGTGCCACTCCACAAAGCAACGGACGCACAGCTCACGCTGGAAGGCTGAGTACTTGCTACAAAGGCTGTGCAACAAGGCATGGCCGCTGACGATGGGCGTGAAGGCCTCACGGCACAATTCCTCGTAGAGAAAGTGAGGCAAGGACCCCGCGAGCTCCTCTTTGCCCGGCGGCGCCACCCTTGACATGTGCCGGCGTGCGTAGCTGCTGAGTTGCTGCTCCAGTGTATGCGGCACCGGGTGCGCCTGAAGCATCGACCCTGATCTCAAGCCTCTAAGCTCGCTCAATACAGATTATGGCAAGGCCCATAGCAACATATTGTACAATATGATTGAAAGCTACGTAAACCCTCAGCTAGAGCCTAAACTACCCCAGCTGTCTCCTCGAGAAAATCGCAGAGCTTGTCCTCTGCCTCCTTCCTGATCCGTCTCAATCGACGCAAGTCCGAGATGTCGTTAGTGACCTGGAGGGTTCTCGCTTGTTTGGGACAAAACCCCTCATCCGAATCCTGTGTGTGACACAAAACAGGATCCCGAACAGCTTCTGCAGCCGAGCTGCCACCGATGTGAAGATGGACGCAAAGAGTACAGCAAGCGCTGTACTGAGGACCGCGAGTAGCCGCTCTGCCTGGGTCTGTAGCTCCATGTTCTCGGTGATGCGTGACGGCGGCAGCCTTGACAAAGCCTGCAAAGCAGTGCAACCTGCACCTACGCCATCATGATGAACACTGAACCCGACGCCCGAAACAGGCCTAAGCCCTAAGCAGACAGGATGCCCACTCCATGCTTCGGACATACTGCCCATGCCACGCAAGGCGAGCCAACTCAGCATCTTCAGTCCAGCCACCCACTTGTGAGCCAACGCCGAACCACGCACAGGTCAAGCAATGCAGACAGAACAGGGACACCAGCCCCATCCAAGATACGTTCCAGGTGGCACGCACTTCCCGGCTTGTCTTTCGAAGCACGTTGTGGGTAAAGGCAGCTACCCCGGAATGCTCGTAGTAATACGGAAGGGTGCAGAGCCGAAAAAGCTGCAGCGCAGAGACGCTGCCTCAGGCAAGTGGAGCTGAGGAGGAAGTGGGCCTCCACAGCGCCAGGGCCATTCTCCCGACCACCAGGAAGGCCTGCAAGCTGCTCCGGCTTGGGGTTAAGATTTAGATTTTTTCTGTTGGGCTTTGCAGCGTGTTTTGGATTCAACAGCCTCCAAAATCCACGCGGCGAGTCGCTTCCTCGACCTCTCCACCAGCTTCGGGCCTTGGGCGACTAGAAGAAGTGACCAAAAGGCGATCGTGATGCCGTCAAAAAGGCCATGTTCCAGGCCGAAAGCATAGAGGGGAAGCACCATCAAGTCCAGGAAGATGAAGACCACGCTAAGGAAGGACATGCCCTTGGCACACCTTGCGCGAACTCCACTCTGCCTCGGTCCCAACGGAGCATGCACGAGTTCGAAAGAGCTGCGGCGGGTGATGGCGCTCCTTCGTTTCTGCGAAGGTGATGCAGAGATCTTCTGCCACTCGGGATGCATCTCGAAGCGCTCTTTGCAGACATCGTCCTCTGCGCTCTCCTCCTGCACGGGGCCGGAAGACATAGCCCGGGAGAAGTCCTGCATCTTGCGGAGGGCGCTGTTGAAGGAAGCATGCTGCCTTGGCATTTCGCGCGACGACTTGGAAGAGCTCCGATCGGTGTGCCCGGTCGGGAACAGGGTGCCTATGCTGACGATGCGCGCTGACATGCCGGTTGAGGCCGCCAACTCCGGGGGTATACCTTCCGGGGGAGGCACTTCCTCCGTCAGCAGGACATCGTTCCCGGAAGCCTGCACGCGCTGCGACTTCGGGAGACACCGGCCGAACTGAAAGCTTGGAGAAAGACTCAGCAATCGAAAATCTGGTTGACGAGCCAGGACCCGAAGACCAAACAGCAGGAGACGCGAGAGTCACGGACAGCAGCAATCAGATTCATTAGACACGCCACTGGAATCACAAGCAACAGGGTGCACCCTCGAATCACGGAGAATCACAACCACCGAAGTGTTCTGCAAAAAACAAGACAATCCTGGCCTACGATGTGAACCCGGATGGAAACTAACCAGTGAACACTCCCCAAGCAATCTTGTAGAATAGCTGATGCTGCTTTGAGCGATCCCACAAGCTTCCTCTCCCCCCAATCTTACAGCCCAAACCGCTAATCCCAAACCACTTCGAAACCCCTACAGTAGAAGCCAGAAAGTTGGAACATCATTGGCCTCATGCCCTTAAGGTAAAGTATAAGGGATCCTAGCACTAATCCTCCTAAAGTCATGTTCCAACTTTCTGGCTTCTACTATAAAGTCTTGAGCCCATTCTCAAACCCTCCCAAGCTTGCGACTCCAGCAGTTCGACAAGCAGCCCTTCGATGTGCGCCAGAACTTCTGGCAGAGTTCGGATCGCCATACCTAGGCTCTTCTTACGGAACTTAAGCGGATTTAGGGTTTAGGGCCTAAAGCAAACAAAGCGGTTTCCAAAAAATTGCAAATTAAACATTCAATGCCTTAACAAGGACATTAATACTCATGGCGGAAAGAACGGTAGCGCTTTATGGCAAGCAAAGGGAGCGAGTCCGCGCCATTCTGAAGCCGAAATGTTATCGAAGCTTTCAATGGGAGCACATGCAAACACATGGGAGTTTCCGAAAATTGTGGGTGCCTTATTTGGGGGTCCTGAAAATCAGTATCCTACTATTTAGGGGTGCTGTATTAGGTCCCCTATTTTGGGAAGTTCCCACATGTCATCGGACCATGCAACGTCCAGCGAAAGCTCGGCATGTATCGATGCTGCAGATCCCCGAATCCGAAATCGGAAACCCCAACCCCTCAACCCTCAACCCCGAAACCCGAAATCCAAAAAACATCCAAAAAATGTACCAAAACAAAAAAAAAGCACACTAAAGCCAAAGCAAAGCCATGGGCCTGGGCTCAGAAGGCCTAGGCAGCGGACCACGACGCCGGCCTCGGAGCAGGCTGCGAGTGCTTTCGGTGATTTTAGGATTTAGGATGTAGGGTTTGGGGGTTTAGGGTTTAAAATTTTAAGGGT
This sequence comes from Symbiodinium sp. CCMP2592, assembly GCA_905221615.1. Taxonomy (NCBI): domain Eukaryota; class Dinophyceae; order Suessiales; family Symbiodiniaceae; genus Symbiodinium; species Symbiodinium sp. CCMP2592. The sequence continues at coordinate 199,798 of CAJNDT010000225.1, forward strand.
TGAGGGTTTAGGAGTTTGGTTTGAGGGTTCAGGGTTTCAGGGCTTTAGGGTTTAAGGTTGAGGGGTTTAGGGTTTAGGGTGCAAGGGGCCTCTTCAGGTTTTGGGCTGTTGTTTTGGGTCTGAGGGCTTAGGAAGTTGAGGGCTTGCAGTTCGGGGTTCAAGCTTCAGGGTTATGCGATTTACGACTTACGGTTTAAGGATTGAAGGTTGGGGGTTAAGAAAGGTCGTCATGGAAGCCCTGAAGCTCTCCGAGTCGGAGCTTTCGGGATTGAGGGCTTCGGGATTCCGATGTTTTGCTCGGGACTCGATGAGGATTTCAATCTCGGGTCGTTGAAATCTACTTGGAGGTTCATGGCTAGTTATAAGTGGGGTTATACGTAGGGTAGCTGTATTTTTTAGCCCTGTTAAGGGACTCATAACCCTACTTATAACTACCCATGAACCTCCAAGTAGCAGCTTCACCCGAAGCGCCACCACAAGTGGCTCAGGCCCAAAGTTCGGCTCGGGACATAAGTTTCAGGGTCCAGGGTATGGGGCTCGGGGCTTAAGGTCTAGGGTTTGGGATTCAAGCCTTAGGACTATCGATGACGTCGGGAGTTGACGATGAAGATTATGCTTGCGATGGTGATTGTACAGACCGCTGCGATGGAGTTTGCGGTGATGGATGCGATGATGATGACGAGGATGGTGGTGCTGATAATGATGGGGGTGGTGGTGATGACGATGACGACGATGATGATGCTGATGATGATGATGATGATGATGACGATGACGGGGATGAGGATGAGGATGATCATGATGAAGATGATCATCATGATGATGATCATGGTGATGATGTCGAAAAGAGTATTACCGACATCATCCCTTCCATGCGGGCCATCATCTTCTTAGTCTTCGGCATTATCAACCTCATGTACATCATCACCATCATTATCGTTATCCTTGTCAGCTCCAGCAATCTAACTGCTATGACTCTAACCATTGCAAACCTCCTGCGACTAGGATGACATCAAGCTGCATGTTGCCTCTTCATCTTGTGCTCTGTCTGAGATTCTCTCTCTCTCTCTCTCTCTCTCTCTCTCTCTCTCTGGTATCTAGGGCGTGAGGCGGGCGGCAACGTCCGGGCTACCCTCCTCAATGCCGAGCCGGAGGGTGTTCGCGAGCAAGCCGAGACCGCCAAGGAGGCCGATGCCGTGCGCGAAGGTGCTGAAATGGGAGACTATGCCGACCCGCCCGAGCACCGAATGAGGTTCGCAGGCCGCTCGAGACCGCCACTGACGCCCAAGCCGAACCGGGGTTCCCAAAGCAGATGATTGAGGAGAACATGATCCCACGGCGAGGGGGATCAGATGGACATCGTTGTACGGCACGACCGCCAGTCAAGTGGGCAACATCATGACCAACAGTCCCCAAGCTAAGGCGGCAGGCATGACGCTAGTACCTGTTCCTGATGTAGCCTCTTTGATGGCCTCTATAAGACCATGCACTCAGCGGGAAGCTTCGAGAACCTTGTGGTGGGACTGCCCTGGGCGCCCTCGTCGCAGACGATGACGACGGGGGGAGCCACCGTAGACGTAGACTCCAGGGTAGTGGCAGGCACGGCCCATACTGAAAGCTTTCTATCCCTGTCTCGCTCTCACTCTCACTCTCGCTCTCGCTCTCGCTCTCTCTCTCTCTCTCTCCATTTTCGACCTCTCCATCTCCCTCTCCCCAGGTGCACCTGTTGCCACGGAGTGCCCACCCGTCCTACAAAGGGCCTGTGACCACTTTGTGTATGTTAAAAGGCAAATCTGGTGCTCGACAATGGAGAGAACTTTCTCTCGGAAAATGCCTCTGGCAAGTAGGCCGTGCATCGGTGCTGTAGTAGATTCCTTGTGCAGCCTGCAGCGAGACCTGTAAGCTTGCATTGCTTCTTCGCCTAGGGCGTAGAAGAAGGAGTTCACAAAGGGACCCAACTTAGCGGGAGAGATCTTAGAGTTGGGCCCGGTGCTTCCAGAAATCCTGCACTGCTGGACTTCCTGCGTTTATGGAGTCGTTCGGGCCCCTTTGCACTGGTACAGAACCATTCGGATAAAAAATGTCAGCAGCTGCTGTGCACACTAGGCTCATCACAAAAAAGGTCCTGCTGGTCCTCACAGTCACTGTGTTACTGAGACAGCTCTATCGGCAAGTCTGACAGTGCCTCCTCGGCCGTGCTGTTCAAGAGGCCCACCGCAAGCGTCGCATATCTTGCGAGTTCCGCGGCGGCCTCCTTGCAGACCTTGGCTACGCGCCGCATGACATCTCCACACACTCCGGTGGCTCTCTTCATCTTACCCCTTTTCTCCAACCGTGCCTGAGCCAGCTCGCAGACTTTGTCGCTGCTTAGGCAAAGCATGTCGGCTCCGGAGTCAGCGCGGGCTTGTCCCAGATAGTTCCAGGTTGTCCAAAGGCAGTGCTCGCAGAGCCAATCACCTTCCGAAAGACTTGAAACCGACACCTCGGGTCCCGAAGTGGGCAAGATTTGAGCCCAAGCAGTGTTGGTGATGGAGCCTGCCACTGAGGGCAGGCGAGCCTTGCTGTAGGTGATGCCACCGCGCACTACAAAAAGCAGGCTCTCACATTGTACTCCAGGTAGAAAGAGTGTCTCTTGTGCCATAACGTGCCACTCCACAAAGCAACGGACGCACAGCTCACGCTGGAAGGCCGAGTACTTGCTACAAAGGCTGTGAAACAAGGAATGGCCGCTGACGATGGGAGTGAAGGCCTGACAGCACAATTCCTCGTAGAGAAAGTGAGGCAAGGACCCTGCGAGCTCCTCTTTGCCCGGCGGCGCCACCCTTGACATGTGCCGACGTGCGTAGCTGCTGAGTTGCTGCTCCAGTGCATGCGGCACCGGGTGCGCCTGAAGCATCGACCCTCATCTGAAGCCTCTAAGCTCACTGAATCGAGAGACTGACCATGACGTAACAGCACATAACATAACATAGAGCAACATATGCAAAGTATATGTGTACATGATGTGCATGTGCATATACACGTATAATCACATATATAGTATGTGCCGCATAATATTGTCAAACTTCAGGGAAGTCAGCTAGAGCCTAAATTACCCCAGCTGTCACCTCGAGAAAATCGCAGAGCCTGTCCTCTGCCTCCTTTCTTATCCGCTTCAATCGGCGCAAGTCCGACATGTCGTTGGTGACCTCGAGACCACAAGCTTGTTTGGGCCATAACAGAATCCTGTGTGTGACACAAAACAGGATCCCAAACAGCTTCGGCAGCCAAGCTGCCACCGATGTAAAGATGGACGCAAAGAGTACAGCAAGCGCTGTACTGAGGACCGCGAGTAGCCGCTCTGCCTGGGTCTGTAGCTCCATGTTCTCGGTGATGCGTGACGGCGGCAGCCTTGACAAAGCCTGCAAAGCAGCGCAACCTGCACCTACGCCATCATGATGAACACTGAACCCGACGCCCGAAACAGGCCTAAGCCCTAAGCAGACAGGATGCCCACTCCATGCTTCGGACATACTGCCCATGCCACGCAAGGCGAGCCAACTCAGCATCTTCGGTCCAGCCACCCACTTGTGAGCCAACGCCGAACCACGCACAGGTCAAGCAATGCAGACAGAACAGGGACACCAGCCCCATCCAAGATACGTTCCAGGTGGCACGCACTTCCCGGCTTGTCTTTCGAAGCACGTTGTGGGTAAAGGCAGCTACCCCGGAATGCTCGTAGTAATACGGGAGGGTGCAGAGCCGAAAGAGCTGCAACGCAGAGACGCTGCCCCAGGCAAGTGGAGCTGAGGAGGAAGTGGGCCTCCACAGCGCCAGGCCCACTCTCGCGACCACCAGGAAGGCCTGAAAGCTGCTCCGGCTTGAGGTTAAGATTTAGATTTTTTTCTGTTGGGCTTTGCAGCGTGTTTTGGGATCAACAGCCTCCAAAATCCACGCGGCGAGTCGCTTCCTCGACCTCTCCACCGGCTTCGGGCCTTGGGCGACTAGAAGAAGTGACCAAAAGGCGATCGTGATGCCGTCAAAAAGGCCATGTTCCAGGCCGAAAGCGTAGAGGGGAAGCACCATCAAGCCCAGGAAGATGAAGACCACGCTAAGGAAGGACATGCCCTTGGCACACCTTGCGCGAACTCCACTCTGCCTCAGTCCCAACGGAGCATGCACGAGTTCGAAAGAGCTGCGGCGGGTGATGGTGCTCCTTCGCTTTTGCAAAGTTGGTGCAGCAGCAGAGATCTTCTGCCAGTCCGGGTGCATCTCGAAGCGCTCCTTACAAACATCGTCCTCTGCGCTCTCCTCCTGCACTGGGTTAGAAGAAATAGCCCGGGAGAAGTCCTGCATCTTGCGCAGGGCGCTGTTGAAGGACGAAGTCTGCCGTGGCAGTTCGCGCGACGACTTGGAAGAGCTCCGCTGCGACGAAAGGCAAGCGCCAAAGCTCACAGAGCGAGGCGCAGCCGGTGAAAGCAAAGCCGGGGGTGCACCTTCGGGAGTCCCAACAGGAGTGGCATCTCATCAAGCTGTTTTTTTTTTTTTGGGGGGGGGGGGGGGAATTCTCATACTTTGTTCGTAGGTGCCTTTCTGGGGTTTACGGTTTTGGGTTTATTAATTTGGGATTTTGGAGTATGCTTCTTTTGGGGAGCCGGGCCCTTTCCTTCCGGGACTGGCAGTGGCACGTGCTCATTCGGATGGACATCGTTTCCGGCGGCCTGCAATCTCAGAGAGGCTTCCTTTATGGGATCCTTTCAAGCTTCCTTTAGGGGATCCTTTAAGGGTATCTTTAAGGGTTTCTGTAAAGATTCGTGTAAGGGCTCCTTGTAAGGTTAAGGGTTCCTTCAAGGATTCCTTTACGAGATCCTTCAATTTAAAGGTTCTTCTAAGCAGGAAGTTCGCTTGACCAAAGGGGCCTTCTTAATTGTTTGGGGCTACAATGGAGTAGTAGTAATAGTAGCAGTAGCAGTAGCAGTAGCAGTAGCAGTAGTAGTAGTAGTAGTCGTAGTAGTAGTAGTAGTAGTAGCCGCAGCGCAGTAGCCGTAGCCGTAGCCGTAGCCGTAGCCGTAGCCGTAGCCGTAGCCGTAGCCGTAGCCGTAGCCGTAGCCGTAGCAGTAGCAGTAGCAGTAGCAGTAGCAGTAGCAGTAGCAGTAGCAGTAGCAGTAGCAGTAGCAGTAGCAGTAGTAGTAGCAGTAGTAGTAGTAGTAGTAGTAGTAGTAGCTGACAGGAGCAGCAGCAGCAGCAGCACCACCACCACCACGGTAGCAATAGAAGCAATGAATGGGGTTGGCAGTGGCAGCGGCAGCAGCGGCAGAAGCAGCAGTATCAGCACTGATGGTAGCAATTTCATTCTGCACGTAAATATATTTCTCGCCGATGCGTGTTCGCTCGTTTTCGTCGTGCCTGGGAGTGGAGGAGCTCCACGAGCAACCCTTCGATTTGCACCAGGACTTCCGGCAGCGTCCGGATCGACAGACTCATGGCAACGGCCAGACGCTTGCGGCACGCAATGGGCGGATCCACCCTGAAGCCGAAAGGCCATCGAAGCTGTCGGGCATCAGCCATCGGGCGACCAGTCTGAGTTCGGGCTCCAAGGGGTTCTTGCTGCAGAAGTACTTTGAAAACACGAAGACCACGTATTTCTGGGAGGCACCTTACAAACTGCAAGCTCCTGTCTCCCGGCTCACAACACCCTACGCCGCGAAAACCTGAACCTGCAGACTCCAAAGTCCCCAACACGGCACAAACCCAAAATGAACACCACAGCAAAGGCACTGAAAACACACACACAAAGCCGAACGCCCCAAAAACCGAACACCCTCACAAGCTGGTACTGAAGCTAGTATATACAAGGGTTCTTTGCCCAAGCAGTTAGATGGACTTGTACTTATGACAGCTGGGGCTGAGGGAGGTGGATTTTTGAAGGCCAGAAGGATGTCAGGGTTGAGGGAGTCATGCCGGTTGTTGAGCTTAACCCAAAACCCTAAACCCGAAATTCTAAACCCTACACCCTGCCCTAAACTTTTCGTGTGAACCCGAACCCCTAAACTCTGAGTCGGCAAACTTCCATTCAGTAGGGCTGGGGCTCAGCCCCATGCCTGAAATCTACAATCATAGGGACCCTTAGGGGGGTATAGGGGGCCTTCATAATTAGAATAAGGACCCAATAAGGCATATGAGGAAGTAAAGTCCCCCACCCCCCTCCACCCTACCCCCCCCATAAGGGTCCCTATGGCTACAAAGTCATGTCAAGGGCTCCACAAGCGTCCTCTACGGATTCGCCAAGGGGTTGGCGGGTTTAGACGTCCGGTTTGGTGTCCGACAGAAAGCTCTAGTGCCTGCTAAAAAATTGCAGTCTCAAAACAACACCTGGTCCTTGGCTTCGGAAACTGATACGAAGGAGAAAAGACACACATGAGAAACATCAAGATACAACCACTGTCCAAAGATTACCTGTACGTGGAAGCGGTGACAACGCCAGACATGTCTTTCGATCGTTCACTTCAAAACCATAGCTTGGTGGCGCGGGCAAGTTTTGTTGATTGCTTTCTACAGCCCCAAAAGAATGAACAACAACCGCAACCCGACTGACCATGCCCTTCACCCCAAATCCTAAGCCCTTCTTGATGCCAAGGTACAATGAGCAGAAACCCGGAAACCTGATGATGTTTTCATGGCCCTTCCGTGTTGGAAGAATAGATGCTGGGTGTTTTCCAAACATACATAGAAATTTGTCGGCAGGAACGACATGCCATGCTACCGAAGTGCAAATGATAAGGAATCTTGTTCAAGCACGGTGGAGACACATGTCACTTAGGGTTATGCTGTGACCAAGTATGCAACCATCTACATAACCCGCCGCATCTCTATGAGTCACACACAAGTACACTGAAAGAACTGACTGAGTCTCGTGCCCTTGCGGCCACTGCAGCTGGGAAGGGCGCCGCGGCTGAACCCAAAGTGCTACAAGTACCATGCAGAAGGTCTTTTATGCGACCACAGTATCGACCAGTCGACTCCTTAAACCCGGAAAGGAGCAAGCGGATACTCCACCCTCTTATCTTGTCGCATGTAAGTTAAAGATGGGGAGCTTTAGCGTTCGGCCTTCGGCTTTTAGTATTATCGTATCCCTTATGGTATACCTTATAGTAGTCCTTCTATAGATCTCTTTAAAGGGGCCCTATTCTACTTATTCAGGCCGCTCTTGTTCTTTGCTTGTTGCTGTCTGTTTGTCGACAGGGACCCTTCGAGCCCGAGCACGGAAGAAGGAGCTTTGACCGTGGCTCATGTGGGGGGCCTTAGTAGTTCTATAGAGTAGGGTCCCTTTAAAGGGATCTATAGAAGGACTAGTGTAAGGGATACTATAAGGGTACTATAATGGCATCTAATTTGCGCTCGAGTCTTTGCCACCAGCGCTTACCAATCCATCACGTCCTTTGCCTGCTCAGCTTTGGGTACATTGGCGTGCCCATAAGGGCAATGCCTGCAACCAAAGCCACAGCATGGCCTCTTCTTGAGGTACGTCGAGGTGAAGACAGCATAGCCACTAGCCGGATCCTCGTATTGGTATCTTCCTTGCAAGGTGGCCAGCCGATGAAGCATGGACCAGGTTGCTTGCGAACGCTTCTCCGATGAGAGGCGCTGGAGAGCCGTCAATGCTTGAGTCGCTCGGTTGTCGCCGGCATCTGCGCTGCGCTTCACTTCATCCAGAGACAAGGGATCCGCGTCGTCCCACGCTGGCAGTCCGGTTTCACTAACACGGGAGGGAGAGGTCATGGCCGAGCCCCCACCTCTGCCCATGGCTGATGCCCACAGCTCCCTGTACGGGAGCAGCCATGCGCAAACTCTGCCATCTGCATCTTCCTGCTGTCTGCAACTCCAACCACCAAGGAATAAAACGTTAGAACTTTCTCAAAAGGGACTAAAAAATAAAGACAAAAAAATGAAGTTTTCTCCCATTGGCTGAGAAAGATTCTGTACCCTCCGAGCTCGACCAGATGAGCACGCCACTGTCTGCCGCGACTAGGCCGTGCTCACACACTGGCTGGCCAAGCCCAGGCAAAGACAACCACTCGCGAGTGCGCAGAAGGAACATGCCCGCCTCTGCAAGAATGCCGTCTGCTGCATGACCACCCGTGATAAGCAACGCGTCCCCAATCACGGCAGCTGCATGACTAAAGCGAGGGCTGATGACAGCGTTGTCATCAAAGAGCTTCTCCCAAGCCCAGCACTGAGCTGGCCCGCGCCAGCGTAAAAGCCACAAATCTCCCAGTTCACTGTGTGCTCCGTGGCCCCCATGCACAAGCATCCCTTCCGTGCCCCACGCGCAAGCTACGTGGCGGCCTCGTGGACAGGGACTAGGACCACATTCTACTTGCTCCCATCGCCAGGCCGCGAGATCCAGAACATGAATGTCGGCCAAGTATGCGCTGCCGTCTGAACCTCCAAAAATTACAGCACGGGATCCTCTGTCATCAATGACCAAACTGGCATCTTCGCGGGGTGCTGGCTCTGGCCCGGTGGTGCTCCCATGGGTCCAGCAAAACGTCTCTAGATGCAAGAGTTCCAGATGCGCGAGGGCCTGCCCGCTTTTGGGGCACCGGCCGCCGAAGACCAAGAGAACGTTGCCCCATCTAGCCTCGGCTGACTTGGGAGTATCCGAAAATAGGGGACCCTAATGTAGTACCCTAAGTAATAGTATCCTTATTATAAGGGCCAAAAAATAAGGTACCCCTAATTTTCGGAAACTCCCACTTCTGAACCCCTCCGAAAGGTGATACTTGTAGCCCCAATCCTGTAAAGACTATAGCCTATGGCAACCTAAGTTTTAAAGTCCCGGTTAACAGCTAAGGAGAGGACAGCCAAGCAGCCACACAGTGGCGACTTCGCGGAGTCGGCCCAATCTCACCGCTGACTTTGGAGCAAGCCTGCTGCTGCCAGATTATGCCTCCAGACGCAAGCTTGCCGCGCCATAAATCGCAGGGGCGCGATCCGGAAAGCTGGGAGAGCACCAGCTCACCCTCCAGAACGCCAGAAACAAGGGTGTGGGCTGCAGAAGTCGGCTGGCCATGTTGGCATCCTTCCCTGTTGCTGCAGATTGCCCTCCAAGTTGATTTGGTGGCATGTTCCCGCGGAGCTGCAGCCGGGTCAAAGTCCGGACATACAGCTAACCAGTCCACACCGTTTATGCCTCCCTGCAGCCGTAATGCATCTCGAGCGTGGTGGACTGGCAGACAGCCAGGGTGTATCAGACTGGCTAACTGCTCGATACCATCAATAATCCGCGGTCCTGGGCGTGAAAGAAGGGCATGCCCAACAACATAGAATCCTTCGTCTCCAGCACCAAGGAATGAAAGAGTTCCAACTTCTTGAGAGGGACCAAATAAGGAAGACAGACCATTATAAAGTTCTCCCATTGGCTTAGAAAGAAGCTAGCAGGCGTGTGCCGCATTGCAGGCAGCTGCCAGAAACCAGGCCTGGCCACCAAGTGATTCACGACGTCCTCCGCTGCCTCGGTCGCACTCCGGCCGCAGCAAGACACCACGATGACGTCGGCGTCGCAGCCTGCTACCTGGATATTTCAGAAAAACAAAGGTCCTTCTTGAGGGCGTCCTCGAAATGAGCACCCGCCCACTATTAGGGGTCTACGGTCGGGTCCCTAATTTCTTGGGAACTCCACCTCGTCCCAAGACAGTCGCCGAGGCTTTGCGCCAGGTGCATCCCCAAGGGCATCCGATCCACCAGCACGTTGCCTCATATCTGGCAGCCACTGTCCAGAAGCCACGAGGGGACAAACGCTCTCCAAGCCCAGCACGCGGGGAGCACCCATGCCTCGCACCACTTGGACCACACGATCCAGTCGGCGTTGGAGGCCCTGTGTGACAGACATTGCAGCCGCCTGTTCTCCAATGACGTGCCCAATAATTTCGATAGTAGCTAGAATCTCGTCTACTGTGGTCGCACCCACGGCAACCGACCTCTTTGACTCGAGGCCTGCAGCTGACAAGGCACGGCCCACGGCCGATGTACTCGCATCGCACGTAGGGCAGCTCTCCTGCGACAGCACCACCCCTGGGCGGGCAGAGCGAAGCCAGTCCACGTCGATGGGATGGAAGTCTGTGACGCCGTCTGCTAGCAGCTTCTGCACCTGCTCCTCCACCTCTTCAGAGCTGCGCCCGTCGATGTGGATGAGATTGCGTGTGGCTTTGCGCAGCTGAAGGACATCTGCTGGGTAGTCGCAGTGTGCACTGACAGCCACCAAACGTTCAGAGGCGCCAGGGATAGAACACAAGGCTTCCGTGCCACTTGGCAGGAGAGACACCACCGTCAAGCAGCGCCGTGCTGCAGTCACCAAGGCCTCTGCCAATCCTTCGGCGGCTCGGAAGTGGACATGGCAATAGGAGGCTACAGTGGAGCGGCAGAAGATGCCCTCTGGAACAAACTCAGCACCTGGGCGCTCCATGCGAGTTTGGTAAGCGGCTAAACCGACGCCGCACAAGCCCATACTGCGGCCATCGGCATCAACCAGCTCAGCTGGCTCTCCGTTCAAAGTTACTTCTGAGAAGTGATATTGCTGGCATCGGAATTCCACGAGGCTCGGTATCTGCAGCAGCGAGGCAACTGCAGGACTGGGTCTTGAGGTGCAGTAGCCCATGACCATGCGGTCAGTCATCGAGACGTCAAAAGGCAATACGCCAGCCATCTGAAATCTCCGCCGCGCGCCACTCGTTTCATCCTTGGCACGCACAGTCATGGTCTGGGCAAGGTACATCAGACCTCCACACTCTGCCCAGCAAAGACCACCTCGTTTGCAGAAGTCGTGCACAGACTTGCGCAAGCCGGCGTTGCCTTCCAGTTTTGCTCCGTGCAGTTCTGGATATCCACCTCCGAAGTAGAGTGCTTGCAAGTCTGCTGGCAGCACAGGGTCTGTAAGCGGAGAGAACCTCACCAACTCTGCCCCAGCCGCTTCCAACAGCCGAAGGTTGTCCTCGTAGTAGAAACAGAAAGCCTCGTCTTTGGCAACTCCAATGCGCACCGGTGGAGATCGCTGGCTGGGCAAACTGCTTGCTGGACGTGTTCGCCATGTCTCAGGTATACCCTCCTTTGCCATAAACATGAGAGCCTCAATGTCCATGTTGTTGGCCAGAAGATTGCCCAGCGCCTCCAAGTGAGGGGCATCCCCCTCGCCAGGCATGCACAGGCCCAGATGCCGCTCTGCAACACGCACGCTGGCATCCTTTGGCAAACAGCCCAACACGGACAAGTGCGACACAGCCGGAGTGGAGCGCATCGCCTCACGCAGCCACTCTGCATGTGAATCACCTGCCACACGGTTGAATACCACACCCTTGACAAGCACCTCAGGGTCAAACACGGTGTAGCCCAACACCATCGCAGCTGCACTGCGAGAAAGGCACCATGCATCCACCACCAACACAACTGGCGCGTGGAGCCACTTGGCCAGCTCTGCAGTGCTGCCGGCATCGCTACGGCCGTCCAAGCCGTCGTGAAGGCCCATGACCCCCTCTACAACCGCTACATCCGCACAGCTCCTTGCACATGCCGCTTGAAAGGACTCCTGGCAGCCACTCTTGCCCAGCATCCAACCGTCCAAGTTGACCGATGGCACACCACAAGCAGCTGTGTGGTGCATGGGGTCCAAAAAGTCAGGTCCCACCTTGAAGGGCTGTACCCGAAGGCCTCGCCGACGGAGCGCAACCATCAACCCCACAGCCACAGAAGTCTTGCCAACACCACTATGCACTCCTGCAACAACGAAGCAAGGTGGTCGTGTCCATGTCGCCGGCTCCTCGTGCAATGCCATGGGGTGAACGCCCAAATTGCTTGATATAACAGCTTCAATCAACTTGGGCAAGAGTTAGTAGCAAGGTGGCGTGGGAATGTAAAATTTCTCGGCTCATGTCCACTTAGCACGGACATGCTTCAATGCCGCAGTGGTGCTGACGCTAAGTGCAGCTGCGACGGCCCTGTGTCGGCAAAAACTCTGCAAGAAGCCTCACAGTCGGGAAGGGGAGCAAAGCGCAGACCTGCGAAGGGGCAAGAGTTCAAACGTTTGAGTTTGGGCTTAGGGTTTAGGGTTTAGGACAAGATGTCGTTTTGCTCTTTCTAACGTCTGCCAATGAGTTCAGATGTTTAAGCTTTTGGGCTTAGGGTTGGTTTCGGGACTAGGGTGAGGTTCAGGTTCTAGAGTTTGGGGTTCGCAGGATATACTATACTGTGATATAAAACAATACATATGTATACGTATGTATATATATATACATATATACAAAGTTTACAGGGTGTGCCGGGTGTACACTAAGGCTTACAGGGTTTATATAGTTTAACCTTTTACAATTGCTTGTATGATTTTGTCATAAGGGTTTGATGAGGAGCATCTCGGTGTATTGTAACAGGGTGCTGGCCTACGGGCTTAGAAAGGCTGAATGGGCTGTATAAGTATAAGGTCTTGCAAACAAGCTTTGTATGGGTTAAGAGAGGGTCTGGCGAACTGGGAGGAGCAGGCCTTAGCGACATGGTAACAATGTTACTGCATGTACGTGTTTCTGTAAACTCAATTCTCTTGAACTCAAGTTGTTCTTGTAGTGTTGTTCGTCGTGGCTTGCCGCCATGTGGCCTCCATTGCGCGCCCGCTTGACTCAGCACTGACGCGCACCTGCTGGCACTGCAAGCCTGTCGCGTGAAGGTGAGCAACAGTGCAGTGCTTTCCGATCGTTGGCGATTTGCTGTGCGAGAGAGAGAGAGAGAGAGAGAGAGAGAGAGAGAGAGAGAGAGAGAGAGAGAGAGAGAGAGAGAGAGAGAGAGAGAGAGAGAGAGAGAGAGAGAAAAAGAGAGAGAGAGAGAGAGAGATGGAGGGAGGAAAGGAAAGAGGGAGAGGGAGGGTAGGAGAGAGGGAGAAAGGCAGAGAGGGAGAGAGGAAGAGAGGGAGAGAGGGAGAGACGGAGAGAGTGGAGAGGGAGAGAATAGTAGGATAACAAGAAAAGCCATAGACAAGTACATGAGACCAAAAGACAGAGTGGCCGCTGGGTCTGAAGATTCATCCCTGCGATCACAAACACAGGTGCCTAAACCCAACGCGAACCCTATGCCCGAAATCCTGAACCGGCCAAATCCAGGAATTGCCTGCATGTCAAAGGATGCCGAGGCTGAAGCCGCAACCAAACACACCTGACCAAGCTCCACATGGGGGTTTCCGAAAATCGGGGGGTACCTTATTCTGGGGTCCTTATAATAAGGATCCTACTAATTCGGGTACTATTTTAGGGTCCCCTATTTTCGGAAACTCCCACATGCCACAAGGCTTCGTATAGTTATGCATCGAAGCGTGACAAGGGCTTTTCTGGGTCCCATAGCATCGTTTGCACGGGTTATTAGAGCTTTAGATTCGCAACTGGTTGGAGTTCGGGCTCCAATCCTGTCTTACCGGCATGAATACTTTCAAAACATCCCTTGATTCTGCGAGGTACCATGCAATTTAGAAACTCCTGTCTCCTAGCTCTAACACCCTAAGCCGCGAAAACCTGAACCTGTAAACTCCAAAAACCCCGGACCGCATCGAAAAAAACAGGAACACTAAAACCCCAAAACCGTAAAACCCACACACGTTGGTTTCAAGACAGTACGAGGGTCCCCTCAATCGTGGCTAGATGAGATAGTATCGATAACAACTAGGGTTGACGGTGTCAGGGTCGAGCACGTGAAGTTTTGGGCCTGGGCTTAGTATCAAAAGCCATGAGCCCCTTCTGAAACCCTATGGATCCCTATGGATCCCGGTAGAGCTCTTGGAAAGCCAGACTAACCAGGATAGTTCGCCTGAAATATTCCGGAGTATGGCCCCGAAAATCGGCCAGCCCGGAGACATCAATCTATCTATTCAGGACTTTCCCCTGCAGTTTCTGTTGCTGACAGGGCAATTGGAATCTCTGCAAGCTGCCTTCTCATTATGATCTAGCTGCCGGGCAGCCAGAGGAGTTCCAGTTAAGGGTTTCGGGGCTTCGGGGAACTTTGGGGTTCAGGCTGTTGAGTTTGCATGTTCGGGTTCCGGAACGACCACTGTCAGGTTGAAGTTGTGACAACATCCATCAACGCTAGACATGGCTTTGGACTGAACACCTCAACCCTGAGTCTTACAATCGTAGCTTGATCTCTCCACAAAACTCCAGAGCCCCGCTGACTCTGCATCCACCAAAAAAGAAGGTGTTTTGGTGAAATGGCCAACTAAGGGTGTCCGGTTTTCGGGCGTGCAAGGACTTAAGGTTGGTTTACGGTTTGGCATTGAATGGTTCAGTAGGTGCACCTGAAATCCCAAACGTGGCTCCAGCTTGCATTGTTGACAGCGGTTTCTAAAGCTTCAAGACAGTGAACTACAACCGCAACGCGATTGACCATGACCTTCACCCTAATCCTTAAACCCTTCTTGATCCGAAGTTGGGATTAGCCGAAACCCTGAACCCTCATGACGTTTCTTTGGCCTTCTGCGTTGGAAGGAAAGAGGGTTGGCGAATTCGGGGATCGTGCGCCTAACGCCGCGTTTCGATGAGATGACACTATACGGGATGCTTTTCAACCAACCGTTTCGTTCAAAAACTGATGATGCGCAGTTGTCTGATTGGTTTTCACTATACGTTCCTGTCGTTTTTTCAAGGATCCTGGAATCAAACCGGCCGTGCGTGCTTAGGTACGCAAAAACCGAGCCGCTGTCTGAACAAAGGTCCCCTACCTAAAACTTGTTTGCAGTACCATCGTCGCCTTCACGAGCAGAACCATTCGTGCTAAAGTTGATTCATACTCGTCACGAACATGGTAGCAACATCAAGACTCATCAATAGCCATGCCATCATGAGTGCTGTTGTCATAATACCGTCGTCATCGTCATCACCATTGAAGTTCATCACCACCATCACCGGAACCACGATCATATTCTGCACTATCAACATCGTCAGCGACATGGTCATCGCACCGTCGCGTTCATCGCATCACCACCACCAACCAGCAGCCATCATCATCATCATCATCAATGTCGCAGTGCTGTCCTCCGTAAAAAAACCAGTTCATGGAAACCAACAAACAAATGTGAAACCAGAAACATCTTTGCATCCAACTGGATTGTGCTCAATGTAGCTCAAATCATCAGTGAAAGCCGGATCTAAAGCACTAAGGTACTGCTTCAAGCTCCACAGCCACGACGACCATTCGCCGTGCTTGGCTTCACGTTGCAGGCTTAAACACATCCAGCTTCGGCACAAGCGGGACATGTCGCCTCCACCCAGACCTGACTTGCGCTTCTTGGTTGCTGCGACCAGCGCTGCTTGCGGCTGTACTTGCTGCTGTTGTTGCTTCCATCATCTGTCTCCTCATCAAAAGACCTTGCGACAAAACGGGTATAGTGGTGGAGAAAGTGCTTCGCACTGCGGAAATTGACGACATTTGTGTTTTCTGAACCCACACGCCCAATGCTGTGGCGAGAGGCAGATTTGGAAGCACGGGTGCTTCCAAAATGGCAGAGCTAACGGTTCGGAATTTGTGCACGGTGCTTAACTCCAAAACTCCCATGCATGGGGACTCAAGTGGCTCTCGCCAGTTTTTTTGCTCTTTTTAGCACAAACTATTTGCAACATTCCTTCCCTCGACCTTGCTTCTGGTTGCATTTACTGTTTCTAGACCGGCTGGTTGCTTCCTCAAAACAAACTCCGAACTGCACTTTTTGCTCGCACTGGTTGGGCCAGAACAGATGCAAGAGCTGTAAAACTTTCAAACCCTGAACAACCCGTCAAGGTCTGCACAGACTTTTGCTCGCGCAACAAACCAAGTGTTCAGCTGTTCTTGCACTGCACTGCTGTCACCTAAAGCTTTGCTTTAATGAGCCTCAGAACTTGTTTCATCATCGGCCCATTCTTTCATCTTTCAACGAGCTTCAGTCTCAAAGCTTTCCAGCCTCGAGCCACACATAAAGCGCGGCACTCCGGATTCACATGTGCTTCAGCACATGCCCAAAACAAAACTTCGCTTCAAAAGCATGCCGTCACAGCTTCTCTACACGCTCCACGCTGGCAAACAAACTCGCATACACTACTGCTGTTTGAGAAGGTACCTTGAGGCCTTCGAGAACTCATGCGGACTCTAACCATTCTAACGGTTCACAGCATTCACTCAGCTCACTCAAAAGCACAAGCAACTCATGCCACATGGCGAAAACTGTTCTCGCAGCTGAAAACCAAGGTTCCATGCCATGAAAACCGCAGCTCCCAGTGAAAACTTTCCAGGGCTTTGAGAAAACCTCTGCAAAACCAAAACCATGCAGAATATATCCAGATAACCATTGCACCTCAGAAAATTTCAGGAATCGCAGGAAAATTGGCTTGCACTCCAAACTGCAGTCAGCAGCCTGATGATATACATATCGCAGCCCATCACACTGAGCGGCTCCACCACTCAACAGGCAGCTCAGAGACACAATTTTTCTTGCGCCAAGCTGAAAGCCGTCCGAGACGCGTGTTCGCGAGTGAATTCGGCATGCATTCGGGTGAGAAACCTCAGCCCCCTTGGGCGAGGGCCGGCCCTGCGACCTGCTACGCCCGCCAAAACCTCAATCCGGGTCCAGGCTTCACAGCCTCAGGGAGTCAACCTCAGCCACGAGGGCGAGGAGCCTCGACCCGTAGGTGAGGAGCACTGGACAAAAGCAGGGCTCAAGGGCCAGACAGGCGCTCAAGAGCCTGTGATGCCTCCTGAGCGGGCACAATTTTTCGTGCGTCGAGCGCGGAGGCCGTCGTAGACGAGGTCTCAACACGTGAATTCCATGCAGAAGGGTGAGTACCTCAGACCCCTATTGGGTGAGGGGCTACAGCAACCTCGGCCACAGTTGGGCGAGGGGCGGAGGCCCTACCTCTGTACAGGGTTTCAGTACCACCTTAAGGATGCCTTCGGCAAGTCCCGGGGTAAAGGCGGGGTCCTGGCTTCTGTAGCCTCAGAAAGGGGTGAAAACTTGGTGCTGGCTCGAAGAGCCTCAGAAAAGTGACGAACCTCAGCCTGGAAGGTGAGGAGCCTCAACCCAGAGGTGAGGAGCCAGAGCAGCTGCCCTTTGCCTGGGCGAAGCCAAGCTCAAGAGAGGGGACCCTGAGGGAGCGACTGGAGAGGAACCTTCAGGGGCTCGTAAAGAGTATCCTTAACGCCACCAATCGCAACCAAAAACGCCCTTAGGAAAGCGAACGGCGGGGAGAAGTGAAAGTACGAAGTGAACCTTAGCCAGAAGCTAGGAGCGCTGGGCCCAGGGGCGAGGGACAGGGGCTACCTCAGCTACACTGCCACTGGGCTGCACATCACCACGGCCCACCAAGTGCACAGGCAGGTTGAGTGGGCAGATCTGGCCGAAGCGAGACCGAAGGTGCGCGACTCCCTTGGCCGCCAACTGCCTATCCGCAGCCACGGCAACAGAGCTGCCGCCCCTCAATTTGGACTTAAGCGCAAGGCCCACGCATTCCCCTCAACGAGGCGCAGGGAACGACGCTTTCCCTTCAATTCTCAAGCGCAGGGAACAACGCTGTGCCACGGAAGAGGACGGGCAGAAAAGAGACCTGCCCCTGAGGGCCTGCAACCCAAAACCCAAGGCAGGTAAACAGAAAGAAAGGAGCCAGGAAGCCAAAGGTGCTGCAGGGAGGAAAGCCAGGGACTGCTCAGCCCACGGAGAACAGCATGACTGCCAAGCGGAACCTTCTCCGCAAAACAGGCAAGAGCGAGCAAATCCTACCAAAAGCAACAAAAGCCAAAACAGCTCCAGGCCAGCGGCGAAGTGTCGCAAAAGCTGCGAGAGTTACGCCAGGGGGAGAGACGACACTGCATCACAGGCAGAAAAGCTGAGTGGGAGCCCGGCGGCACAGGCGCCAATCCTCGGCGCTCATCCTCCATCTGCCGACGGGCAATGTACTCAGCAGTAAGAGGTCATGATGTGCCCTTCCATAAGCTGCTGGTTGGCACAAGCAATCGAACAGGCATAACATCTCAGGAAGTTGTCCGAGATCTCTTCTCTCTCAGTCAGCCCTTTCAGCTTTAACGCAAAACTTCTAACTAAGCCTAGAATCTTTTTTTGGCTTGACAGGGCCTCGTCGACTACGGCTGTAGCACTCGGTCCCTACAAACAAGCGAAGCTAACACAAACTACAGACTACAAACTTCTTATTTCCTTAGTGTTGACCGCGTGGGAGTCTCTGAAAGTTAACTGTTGTTGAGCACATGCGAAAGCTTAAACAATGCAACACACTCGGACAGCGTCTTCGTTTTCTCTCGAGAGGGCAAAGGGGTGCAGTAAGTCTCGAGTTTGTTCACACCTTGCTCGCCCTGCCACAAACGGCAGGGGTAGGCACAAAGATGTTACTTCAGCAAAAGGCGAGGGAGGGCGGGCCAAAATTTTCATGGGCCAGAGAAAGCTTCTACCTCCACATCCCTCCCATCTCGAGCAGGCGACATCGGATGGTCGAGGGATTCCACTGTTCAAACACAAGGCAAATGACATGTGTTGAAAAGCTGAAGCATGAAAAAGGGCAATCAAACCACGCTTGAATTTTGACAAAGAAAATTCATCAACACACGGAAATAAGAGCATCGTTCCTCCGGGACCGTAACTTTATTTCCTTAGTGTTGACCGCGTGGGAGTCTCTGAAAGTTAACTGTTGTTGAGCACATGCGAAAGCTTAAACAATGCAACACACTCGGACAGCGTCTTCGTTTTCTCTCGAGAGGGCAAAGGGGTGCAGTAAGTCTCGAGTTTGTTCACACCTTGCTCGCCCTGCCACACCCCATCTGAGAGCGAGCTCGGTAAGCAGATGCCTCAAACCGGCCAAGCGCACGGAGCTTGAAGCCTTTGCACACCATCCCTCAGTAAATGACCGAAGACACTACGACTGGGCTCGTCTGCTGGATTAGAGCTGGTTGGCACCCGGCCATACCACGGACGGATCCTTGCTGAGTCCTCCAAGTCGAGAACCGAACTCACTATGGACTGACCAGGGAGAGTCGACGACTTCCCGGATACCAAGGCTCCCTTTGCAGCTTCGTTGTCCAAGTAGATCACTACAAGGCAACGGGTAAGTCGGTTCATCCACAGCTTTAAGGCGGCCCAGATGGCCAGCAACTCAACCTCGCAGATTGGGTGGCTCGAGGTTTCCTTAAGTCTGTTCAAAGCGTCAAACGGAAGGCTGGCTGCAAAGAAAGAAAGAGGTTTACCGAGTGGGTCGTACAAAATGCCGCCCACACCGGCTACATCTCCTTCAAGGCTTCCGTCGGTAAAAACGTAAAAGGTTTCTTTGATGTCAGGAGTGAGCTGCACAGGTGGCGACTCCAGAGCTCGATCACGCAGGTACGTGAGAGCATCACGAAGGTCACTGCTCAGCTTCCTACCCCTATCTAAACCTTTAGCCCTAAGACCTAAGACTCTCAAGGCTTGGCAGGGCCGGCGGCCGAAAAGGAAAGAGCTGAACCAGTGGAGTCTGCCTCGAAGGGCTTCAGCCTCTGACGACTCAAGCAAGCCGGAATCAAGAATGCGTGTGAGGGTCTGCCTCAATTCCTGAATGCGCTCTGGCGTGTGCTTGATGTACACGACTCCATTTCCGAATTCACTCAGATCTATGATCAGGCCAAGGGCCCGACATTGCTTGGAGAATTCGGTGGCTTTCTTCCCTTCCCTTGCGAAAGTTATTCCAAGGATGTCAAGCAGGGCCTCCGCGCATGATTCGGCACAAGGGCAATGCTCGTCCAAACTGAAAAGAGGAAAGTCGTCAAAGTAATTGCACCAAGAAAGGCCCAGCAGGGCTGAGCCGCTGTGCCACGTGGCCGCGGACGTTCTCAGAAAACCTGCCACGGATCCCGTAGTCCCGAAGGGGAGCGCTGCCGCTCCGAAGAATTTGGGTTTCCTCGAGCAAGTGTCAAGTACAAGGATTCTGAAGATTTCTCGATCTGAGGGATCGACAGCATACTGTTTGTACGCCCATTTTAAATCAATAGTTTTCCCCGATACCTGCTTCCCTTTAGCCCGTGGGTCCATCATGGCCCAAACCAGGAAGGCTGAGATGAAATCAATGTTGTGTAGCCTAAAACGTTCAGGCAATCCAACGGTCTGATTGATTCCGGCTGCCTTTCCGTCGTCTATCACTCTAGTCTTGGCACCTTGGATGATGCCGAACCTTCGGGCAACTAGGACGGACGAAAGGTCCGGAGCCGGGTCTTCAAACAGCCAGCCTTTTTGCTGTTCCTCAAGTGTTTCGGACCAAGCCTTTTCAGCAACAGCATCGACCGGCTGAGAAGAGACCCTGGCCAGCGTGGCAGCATTCCTGGCGGAGGCACATCTAAGCTGTTTGTCCAGGCTGGTCCTAGGGGGGCGAGGTTCGGTAACAAACAACCCGGTCCTAGGCATCCATCCGGTCAGCGGAAAACCCTTCCTAAGGTCGGGGACTAAGGACTGGTCTGGAAAGGACGAGTCAGCGAGCAACCGCTCGAGTAGGAAGGTTCTCTTCCCATCGATGATCTTGCTCACCAAAGGATCCAAAGATTTCCGAGCTTGTTCCTCCATGGGCTCAAGTTCCTTGGCGATCTCGTTCCACTCGGCCAGTCGCGATTTTCCCAGATCCTCGCGGGCTGCACGTCCAGTCAAAAGGTTATCTACAAGGAGCTTGGTTCGTTCATCGATCTGAGCCTCGAGTATCCTTTTGGGGTGGCCCGCCAACACTGCTTGCTGCACGAAGTCTGACGGGGTGCGGGGAATGCCTATCCAGAGTACCTCGCACAAATCTTCAAAGGTCGAGTCACTCATGAATCCACAAACTTTGCAAATGGGCTGGTCCCCTTCCTCGAGAGGGGGAGCATGTGAGTCCATACTCCATTTCCAGTTGGATCCCAAAGTGGATTCAAGCACGGCGAAATCAAGGCTAGGAAGAACGCAAGCCCGTATCTGACCCCAATGCAAAAGCTTGCGACGGACAGCACGAGCACCTTTAGGATATGCTTTCAACAAGGCGGGCGGACAGGCAGTCAAGCCCAGCGGCACAGCCCAAGCATCGTAAGCGCCGAACTCACTGACTAATGCCCGTTGCTTACGGGGCTGTTTCTCATAAGCCAGCCGTGTGACGGAGCTGGCTGGCCCCAACAAAGATGGGGCCGTAGGAATTCCGCAGACCTGAGAAGCAACTAGCTCGGCGACCCTAGCGCACAAGAGAGGTGGATAGGCACCTTTGGTTCCTGCATCGGATGCTGCATTTGAGGGCGCATGCGAATGCTGGCGGTTACACGAAAGCCCCAAGGGCTTGAACCATGGAGCCGAGCAAAGCCATCGAAGCTTGCGATCTCGATCACCACCATGCATGCACTCGTGAAAATCTACGACATGATTATCGGCACCTGTCCGACGCTCCCGGGGTCTGGGACGTGGCAGCGTCACCAGGTGCGCAAGCTTCGACAGCAGGAGTGGGACAACCTCCGCGGCCCACCGCCAACACAGTCGGGGACAGTCCAAACCGGCGGCAGAGTTGCGAGTCCCCAATGGTGCTCCCGCCTCCTTCGCCATCACAAGCGTCCACAAAGGCCTGCCAAGACCCTGGACAGCGCATGTGTTGCGGCAAAATGCCAACTTCCGTATGAAGTCGGCCTGGCTCCTTAGCAAAGACAGAGAACCCTCCCTACGCATCCGTGGAAGGCTCTGTGACAAAGATGACACCAACGGATTCACGCGAGCGCCGACAGCAAGGGCTGCCTTGGGCAGGCACGGTGGGCGCAAAGAACCATACTGTATCGTCCAGGGGCATTCCAACACTAGAGAAGGCCTGATCCTGCGTATCCAGGCACAGATCCTGCAAGTCAGCAACCTCGAACAGCGCAGTCGGGGCGCATCGTGGTCCGATAGGATGATATGTTTGCCTGGGAGCAAGGCTTTGAGCACCCATAGCGCGTTGCCCTACCAAACCACCGCTCTACGCAAGCCTGTTTCTTGTCGTAGCGGGAAGAAGACACAGGCGTGCCGTTCATCATGCCGACCAGTCCAGCAGCATCGGTTTTGAATATGAGGCATGTGTGGTCGGTGGTCAGTACAGAGCCACACAGCGTATCGAGCGAGCGAACCCAGGTTAACCGGCACGGCTGGTTCGTACTCGCAAGGGACTGCTGGGATTTGGGCGAAGGGGAGCAGGGCCTCGCTGATCGGCAGCTCCTGGAAGCCATAGATCGAGCTTGCGGCGTCGCTGCTCTCCTCAATCGGAGCACGTCGCGTCCCTTCTGACCGAACACTCAGTCGGCTGACCAGAAGGCCCACAAAGCTGCGCCCTACCCTGCGATCGTGCGAACAAACAATCACCGGTCAGCTGCCACATCGTGCCATAAAGTCGAAGGCCTCCCGCAATGGAAAAACGAGTGTCGTCCGTTTGCAGCGGGTCACCTTGCTTGCATGCAGCCGGATGTTCAGTGAAGTCGGACGCGTCCACGAAGCCTTGGTGCAGGTATCCACACATTTGAAGAGCTCCATCCCCGAGATCGCATGCTGAATGGAAGCGAAAGCCAGAGAGATGAGCCGATGGATTTCTGTCTGGCAATGCGAAAGTGCTTGCGTCGTGTTGGCTGCCAGCATCGACATACGTCGATGCACATTTTGTGATCTCTGGGCGTCTCTCGCCTGCTTGGCTCCATGGCGAGTGCGTGGAGTGAGATGCCTGCCAACCTGGCTATGACATGTTCCAGATTACCTCATCTAGTGACATCGCCGACAAGTCGAATGCTGGTCCAGGCGCTTCCACACCAAAGACAAGGCAGAGGCCGCCATCGCGGTAGCAGAGCGGAAGGAGAAGGAGAGCGGCTGCGAGACACAAAGTGAGAGAAGTGACGTATGTCGCCGCAGGTAAGCACACAAGATGAGAGCAATGAGCAGCAAACCGAGCAAGAAGTGGGCTTTTTGCTAGAGAGGGAAAACAGCCAGAACTCTGGGTCACGGTGGCGAACCACTGATCCCAATTAAAAAAAAAACTCCGATTAGGCGGATGGCGTGCCGTCCGACACTCGGCTCTTAGCCGTGCCACATGGCTTCGTTCTATCGAGCGGCAGAGTTTCAGCTCACCCCGAGCGACACCGACATGATTCTCATGGCGGCGGTGGGCATGCGAGCCAATCTGGTTGTGATCGAACAACACCATAACTGGCAGAAGGTGGGATACAAGACTGTGAAGGTGTAGTTTAAGCACGTTGCCAGCGTGGTGGAGCAAATTGCTCCCAACCCTTAACCCTCCTGGCAATGCGAAAGTTCTTGCGTCGTATTGGCTGCCAGCATCGACATACGTCGATGCACATTTTGTGATCTCTGGGCGTCTCTCGCCTGCTTGGCTCCATGGCGCGTGGAGTGAGATGCCTGCCAACCTGGCTATGACATGTTCCAGATTACCTCATCTAGTGACATCGCCGACAAGTCGAATGCTGGTCCAGGCGCTTCCATACCAAGGCAAGGCAGAGGCCGCCATCGGTAGCAGAGCGGAAGGAGAGCGGTCGCAAGACACAAAGTGAGAGAAGTGACGTATGTCGCCGCAGGCAAGCACACAAGATGAGAGCAATGAGTAGCAAACCGAGCAAGAAGTGGGCTTTTTGCTGGAGAGAGAAAACAGCCAGAACTCTGGGTCACGGTGGCGAACCACTGAGCCCAATTGGAAAAAAAACGGCTAGGATTAAGGGTTAGGAGGCCTGCAGGACCACTCAAACACAAGAAATGCGCATGAAGAATGGAATTTGTGGTGCAGGAGGCATTGGAGAGTGATTTGCGGGGGGCGAAAAAGATGAGGGGTGCATGTGCAAAAAAATTGTAGGTAGTCGACTGTGGAGGGCCGACCTGGCGAAGCCAGAATTGCTTGTGTTTTGCGGGCCTTAAAATGGGGTCGCCCGACAGCCTCATAAC
This sequence comes from Symbiodinium sp. CCMP2592, assembly GCA_905221615.1. NCBI lineage: Eukaryota > Dinophyceae > Suessiales > Symbiodiniaceae > Symbiodinium > Symbiodinium sp. CCMP2592. Next base: position 223,706 of record CAJNDT010000225.1, read on the forward strand.
TGTGCAGATCGTACAAAGACAGGGAAATTGTTGCAGAAGTGACTCTGCATTTCTGAACAGAGCAGATCAAGCTATGCAGAGTTATAGTATCGAGAAGGTCGGCCGGAACAGATCATACAAGAGCGGCGGAATTTTCTGGAAGGTATCTCCACCAGATCAAAACAGGACTTCTGGAGTTGTGCAGAGTTGTGGTATCGAGAGGTGTGGCTGACGGTTCGGAATTTGTGCACGGTGCTTAACTCCAAAACTCCCTCATGCACGACATGGGCTCACCTGGCTCTCGCCAGATTTTTTTTGCTCTTTTAGCAGAGACCCATTTGCAAATTTCTTGCCTCTGCCTTGCATTTGCTGCCAGACCGGTTGTTGCGTTCCCTCAAAAAGAACAGTTCGAACTGCACTTTTCGCTGTCGGAGGTTGCACCTCTACTTCAATTTCCCTTTTTGCTCTTTGAGTCAGTTCCATCGTGTAATCGGAGTCTTTTATTGCTTCATGGTTGCGTGTCTCTTTGCGCAGGAGGTGCATTCGGCTGTCACAAACCACAGGCGTTGCTCAGCAATTCCGCATCCCCGCGCAACACAGACCGTTCTCCCCCCCCGCACACAGGCCCGTGGTGGTTTCTGAATTTCTGGAAACATGTGGACGAGCAGGATTCTTCCAGACGCTGTTTGTGTCAACTGGCATTTGATTTTTGCTGTTTTTCAGTCTGCCTCAAACTGTTAGAAGTGCTTTTTGAGTCAGATTACTGACCACACTCGTTTTGTCTCGTTTCCTTCCGTATGCTGTCAGCTCAAGAAAAAAATCGAGTGCTGCACACTCTGTTTTTTTGGTAGCGGACTTCTGAGGGCTGTCAAGCGCCGCGGCCTCACCCGTACAAGATTGGAGTTGAAGGTTCTCCCAGAAGGTACCTGTGCCTGAGAAAGACATGGACTTTGACTTGTTTAGACCAGATCCTGCTTGTCCTATGAGTCCGCCTGCAGCTCAAAGGTGGAAGTGTTCTTGCTGCTGTGTCTGGAACGCCTGTTCGGCCACCAGTGCCGCCGACGTCCACTTTGGGTGCGGACCAACTGCAGCACACGCGGCTCCAAATGTGGGGTCGAACAATCCAAGCAATTTTGGCTTCGCTTGAGTGGCCCCCCTCTGTTCTCTCATGTTTATCACTTCCACCGGCAAGCTGTCTGTTGGAAATTCTTGTTCTTGGAGAATGATTTTTCCACACTGGATGCCTGCCTGTGGGCGGGTCGCCTTGATGTAGCAGTTTGGAACGTACGGGCTTGGGTTTGGGCCCCAGAATAGGAATTCGTGACCCCAAAATAGGGGCCGCCAAGCGGCCCCGATTTTGGGGTCCTCTAGTTGCCAGTCAAAATATGTTAAAGGAGGTTGGCTGCATTTCGCGGCGGGTCGCAAGTTTGATTCCTGCACCCACACCGGCTGAATCTCGTCAGCTGCGCATGTCATTGATTGTATTGACTTTGGGGAGCGTCTGGTGGAGGACCGTTTGGAAGGTCGGAACTTGTCCAAAGCAGCTTTGTGCTCGCCCTTAAAAGTGCTGCAGCCAGCGGAATGCAACTGTGGAGGGCCGACCTGGCGAAGCCAGAATTGCTTGTGTTTTGCGGGCCTTAAAATGGGGTCGCCCGACAGCCTCATAACTGTGCAGCTTTGAGATCGTACAAAGACAGGGAAATTGTTGCAGAGGTGACTCTGCATTTCTGAACAGAGCAGATCAAGCCATGCAGAGTTATGGTATCGAGAAGGTCGGCCGGAACAGATCATACAAGAGCGGCGGAATTTTCTGGAAGGTATCTCCACCAGATCTGAACAGGACTTCTTGAGCTGTGCAGAGTTATGGTATCGAGAGGTGTGGCTGACGGTTCGGAATTTGTGCACGGTGCTTAACTCCAAAACCCCCTCATGCACGACATGGGCTCACCTGGCTCTCGCCAGATTTTTTTTGCTCTTTTAGCAGAGACCCATTTGCAAATTTCTTGCCTCTGCCTTGCATTTGCTGCCAGACCGGTTGTTGCGTTCCCTCAAAAAGAACAGTTCGAACTGCACTTTTCGCTGTCGGAGGTTGCACCTCTACTTCAATTTCCCTTTTTGCTCTTTGAGTCAGTTCCATCGTGTAATCGGAGTCTTTTATTGCTTCATGGTTGCGTGTCTCTTGGCGCAGGAGGTGCATTCGGCTGTCACAAACCACAGGCGTTGCTCAGCAATTCCGCATCCCCGCGCAACACAGGCCCGTCCTCCCCCCCCGCACACAGGCCCGTGGTGGTTTCTGAATTTCTGGAAACATGTGGACGAGCAGGATTCTTCCAGACGCTGTTTGTGTCAACTGGCATTTGATTTTGCTTTTTGAGTCAGATTACTGACCACACTCGTTTTGTCTCGTTTCCTTCCGTATGCTGTCAGCTCAAGAAAAAAATCGAGTGCTGCACACTCTGTTTTTTTGGTAGCGGACTTCTGAGGGCTGTCAAGCGCCGCGGCCTCACCCGTACAAGATTGGAGTTGAAGGTTCTCCCAGAAGGTACCTGTGCCTGAGAAAGACATGGACTTTGACTTGTTTAGACCAGATCCTGCTTGTCCTATGAGTCCGCCTGCAGCTCAAAGGTGGAAGTGTTCTTGCTGCTGTGTCTGGAACGCCTGTTCGGCCATCAGTGCCGCCGACGTCCACTTTGGGTGCGGACCAACTGCAGCACACGCGGCTCCAAATGTGGGGTCGAACAATCCAAGCAATTTTGGCTTCGCTTGAGTGGCCCCCCTCTGTATCTAGAACTTTACGGGGGCCTTGGCCATGCGAGGGTTTAGGGAAAGATCAGGCAGGACTTCGGGGAGGATCTATAACGAGACTTTATGAAGGAGTTATGGTTTTTATCGAGTGCAGCAGCAGTCAGTCATTGACAGTCTTCTTGTTTGCATATTCAGAAACCTCCCCCCCGCCCCCTCAATTTCAATGTGTGCCGCAATGTGTGCCGCAATGCTCATTGGGCGCTTCTATGTAAACATTGAATTTGGGGGGAGCGGGGGGTCTGGAAGGTTTCAAGATTTGTGGACAAACAATTCCAAAATTGTACTATCGCGCGAGGCCATTTTCAGTGTTCGAAAAACCACGAAAACTGTAGGACGCATTAAGGTACCCCCATAGTCAGTTGCCGCCTTGCTTGCCATGCTGTGGTATTTATGACAAGTAGTTGTCATGACATCATGGTCAACAGTCTCAAGCTGACCACGCACAGACCCCGCGCATAGCTACAAGGTTGTTTTTCGAGCAAAGTTCCAATCCAATTGGGAGCGTCTTTGTCCAAAGGTTTTCGATCCATTCTAGAGCCCATTTTCGAGCTCCAAAAACGAAGCCCAAAATGGGGTCTCCCCTAATAGTTTCCAATCAGGCGGTCTCAGCTTTGGGAACCAATTTTTGGCTTCAAAATGGGGACCAACCCGAGCTCGAAAACTGCGGAATTCTGCGAGGGAGACGTGTTTGAAGCTTTACCAAAGTTTTGCCCGACATGCGGCGACCAGTGTCGCGAGCGACCGCGTCTGTTGAAATCAATCAAAACGCTCCGTTGCTACCCTGGTGATTGGGCTTGTGCTGCTTAAGCACCGTTGTTTGCCACTGTAACTGTGGGGGTACTCTGATGTGTCCTACGTTTTTTGTTGTTTTCCGGGCCCCGAAAATGGGCTCGTAAAGCTCGTCGAAAGTGTGACAGGGTAGGGAAGCCCTGGACGGAGGTTTTCAGGCCTGGAGAAGTGTTGGGAGGGACTTGGCAAGGCTGCGGTGCATGAATAGTAGACGCCTTCAAATAGTGCCCGAATAGTGCCCGAAATAGTGCCCGAAATAGTGCCCGAACTAGTGCCCGAATGAACCCTTCATAGTGCCCAAATGATTTTTCGCGAAGAAAACGGAGATTTTCCTTTATTTCGGGCACTATTAAGAACTTTTCTCAGTAACTGGTGTTCCCAGCATAACTGGTGTTCCTGGGTTTTGGTTGGTACGCCTGCTGTGATATGGCTTGTTTTGGGCTGAGTCCTGAAGCTCAGTCACGGCACGATCGGCAATTGGATGCGGCTGGTAGGACATGGCTGCTCATTTTGGGCGCCCCCTGTGCGAGCAGTGCCGAAGTATCACTGTAAAATTGTCACTGAGTTTGAATTGTACAGTCTGTACAGTGTCTTGTAACTTGTAAACTGTTTTTGGCTCAAAGTTCAAGGCTGGGTGTGACTGACTTACTTTGTAAGAAAACACCCACCTTGATTGTACAGTCTGTTTCACAACTTGTATAATATGTTCGGCTCAAAGGCTCGGTCCGCCATGCGGGATTGAAAGCAAAACAAGCCCTAAACTCTAAACCCTGGCCCATGTTATATGAAAGACGCAGTAGCAACCACTGCCAAACTATGTTACCAACTATTATTTGCCGCTGCTATTATTATTATTACTATTATTATTATTATTATTATTGTTATTATTATTGTTGTGATTACTATTGTTATGCGCCGCACGTTTTCTGAATGTCAATGTGCCCAGCCTCAGACTACTCAGTCAGTGAGTGCGAGAGAGACTGAGAGTGGCAGTCAAGTTTTGCTTTTTTTTGGTTGTGCTGAGCCTGGACACTGAGTGCAGCTGCTCAAATCAGATGCCCGCGGAGTCACAAACATCATGTGGCATTTAGAATCGGGTTCCGGAGCAGGCTGAAGGGTGCAGGGCCTTCGGGGTTCGCTGTGCCGTGCCATCATACAGGAGTCAGTCGGATTCTGAGTTTTAGCGTGAGTGATGGCACCCAAAGCCATTATGGAGTTATCTGATTCAGATGCAGAAGCCCCGCGGTCCGCGGCCTAGCGTCAGGTTTCATTCCCAAAGTGTCCATGATCAGACCATCATTATGATATTATTACTGTTGTCAGTTCTGCCTTCAAGGCCACAAAAAAGACCGAGCATGATGAAGTCCAAGGCCTGCGGTAAGTCTAAGTGTAGAGGGCAACTTTCAGTATGATTGCGTAGGTCGTACTCGCTGTGAGCAGGAGAGTGCTGCTGCCAACGACTCGAAGGCGCCGTCACTACTAAATCTTGGGTCATGAGTCAGTCATCAGCAGGACAGCACAGACAGTCGCCGTCTGGGTTCAGTCGGTAGGTCCGCAGTGGAAAGCTTCAAAAGGCAGGGCCAGGGTCGTTCACTGTCATACCGGACTTGGCCAACGAGTTTTGGTTCGTTGGCAGGCCAACGAACCAACTTCTTCGAAGCGGAAGGTGGGCCAGGAATGCCGTTTGAGACCCACGTTCAGAATAAAAAGCCACTGGCAGGTGAGGAGTGAAGTTGAAGAGCGGAAGGTGGACCAGGAATGTCGTTTGAGATCCATGTTCAGAATCAAAAGCCACTGACTGGCAGGTGATGAGTGAAGTTCAAGATGCTCTTTCAAAGCAGAAGTTCCAGGTGCGACGCCCCTCGGTTCCTGGTCCGTTCATGGAGCATGTCTTGGACAGGCCACAGCAGAGAAGGATACCACTGCCAAGAAGCTTAAGGCAGGACCGGCGCAGTGGTGATCATTATTGGAACTTCTCTTTAATCATGTTGTGGCCCGATGCAGGTTCAGAATCAGGAGGGCGCTTCCGCCGCCGCCGTGAAGGACCGGTCACACTGTACTTTGAGCATTTCTTGAATTTATATGCTTCAGGTACAGAATCAGAAGCAGAAGGCCGCCTCCGAGGGCCACTTGAAGGCAGGGACCGGTCACCTTGAGTTTGATAGATTTTATTTTATCTAACCTATGGTTTTTGGGTTCCCTTAGCTCTTTAGCTCCTTATTAAGTAGGGATTATCATCACCCCGGGCCACTTGAAGGCAGCAGCGGTCACTGTAATTTGAGCATATCTTGAATTTACATGCTGCAGGTACAGAATCAAAAGCAGAAGGCAGCATGCGCCAAGGGCCACTTGAAGGCAGGGCCTGTCACGCTGATTGACTCTAAGCATAATTAATAAGACCGATTCCATTGGCACGCGACGGCTCAATCAGTGCAGTCCAGTTTCAAGGAGTCCAATGTCAGCCCTGAGTCCGTAGCTAGTCACAGCTAGTCTAGTACACTGAGTGACTTTGAAAGCGGCGGGCAAATTGCTTTGAAGACTTTAAGATTTAATTTATTTAGTGGTGGTAGCTAGCCGGGTCCGTGATGAGACTTCGCATTGGTCGCTTTGCTCGCGGATTCCGGAAGTGGTGGCGCGAACATTCTGCTCATGCTGCTCTCATGAAGTCATGGGGATTAAGCGCAGTCCCGACGGAAGAGGAGTTTGTCATGACGCCTGAGTCGACTGAGTCGCAGCTTCTGAAAGATGTCAAAGCTCTCTATGCTAAGTGCGAAGGGCTTTTTGAGCTGATAAAAGATGTGAAATTCCAGCAAGACAGGATCCATATGCAGCTTATAGCCACTACTCAGAAACTGGACGAGGTGAAGGAGGAGTTCGATAATTTATCTTTCGATGTTGGCGAACCCAATCATGGCGCAGCATCGTCGTTGCGGCAACAAATTCAGGAGCTGCAGACCGACCTGGAATCCGTGAAGTGCCGAGTGGATGGCTTGACGCGTCTCGGAGTTCACATTTTGCCATAGGGCAGCTAGCCGCTAGCCTCGTTCTGCTGTGGCTTGGGGACAGATCCTTGAAGGTGCTGTCCTGTTGTTGCCGCGAGCTGACTGGCACCGCAGTTGAAACACTTGCTTGCTACTGAGGGTCTGTGATGCACACAACACATGACATGTCTCTTCCCCCCTTGAGGCTGTTGCACGCTTTTGCATTCAGGGGACTTGATTAATATTCTGATGTTTGTTCGTTAGGCTCCGAAGCTGTCACAGTGACAGGGACAATGTAATGCAGAGCAGAACAGAAACAGCCGTAACGTGACATGTCATGCCAATCCTATTCGACTTGGCTTTTAAATTGCTAGACTAGAAATTTGATTTGCAGGCTAGCACTGACTGTCTGGATGGAGGATGGAGGGCTCCGAGGCTGCAGCTGCAGCAGCTGACTCTTCCAGCGAGGTGGACTCCTCTGAGACCTCCACTATGAGCATGGTGTCCCGGCACGTCTTCGACTTGCAAGTGCAATTCGATCGTCAACGCGAGGAGCTGGTTGCCTTGAGGGCTCGTTGCGAAAGGCTGGAGGCTTCACTGGCTCAGCAACAGTCTCGACTTACATGGCTTGAGCGGCTGATGCAGCGGATTAACCTTGCTTTTCTCGAGTGTTGATGTATGGGACTTCGGAGCCAGACGCCTCAACAGTGAGCGAATCTTCCAGAGGTGGTGTGCAAAGCTGACAGTTTTGAGCAGTGCACGGCTTGCTTGGTCGGCTTGTGTGAAAAAACGATGGGACTGACAGGGTCTTGAAACTAAGAGTCGACACGGCCGGCCATCATTTGCTAACTTAGCACGGGGTTGCAGGTTCTAGGGGTTTAGCTTAAAATCTTTGGGTTCATTGGGTTTGACGTCTCGGTCAGACAAAGAATATGAAAGCAGAATGCGGCCAGTCCCGCCGGTAATCAGAAATCCCAAACCTTGCAAAATACTTTCCCATGTTCTAATAAAATAGGGAAACTAAAGAAGTTGTTCAATTCTCGTAAAACACCCTCTGAAAGACCCATTGCCATATGAAAGACCCTTTGCCTCATCCGCGGGATTCCCTCTCCTCCCTCCCTGCTTCATTACCAGTCTCCTGTAATAACTACTAGCACTTGCCTTTCGCTCTTTGCCGCTGTCAGGTGCAGAAGAAGGAGGTTTCAAAGGACGAGGGATTGACAAAGAAGAAGAAGAAGGACACACAGCAGCAGCCAGGTACGTCTGTTGCATTTGTTTTCCAAATTGACATTGAGGAACAGTCGCGAGCTTCGAAGACACTTCAGGCCATTGCCGTGTGTTGTTGGGTTGCAAGTCTTCGTCGAGCCAGGCAAATTGACAATTCAGTCGCATCGCGTGGGATGTACAGGCGATGCTGGTGAATGCCCAGAAGAAGCTTTCCGTGGGAGAGATGCAGATGTTGGGAAGTTTTCTTCTCACGAGAAGAGATAGGTTGCCGCCTTGTGCACGCGCATGTCTCCGGCCCCACAGAGGGGTTGATGTTTCGGCATATGCTGTCCGATTTGGGCAAGCTGCTGCTTTGAATCTTGAGGTGGCCCATTCCTGAGTTTTCTCTCCTGCTTTCAGTGTGCAATGGCAGCCGTAACCAGTCTGCTCCCAGGAGGTGCCTGGGCGTGGTAAGGATGCTATTAAAAGCAACGGGGCCTTGAAGTTTCGGGGCACGAAGATCTTCAAGTCTTGGAGCACCGTCCGTCCGGTGCTCAGTGCGCATTACAAACTAAACCCACCGTTGTAAAGCTCGTCTCAGTCAGGCTGCTTCGGTGCTACGTTCAAGGCCTGTGATCCTGATTCCGTGTCGCAACGTGGCATCCGCGACACTGGGCTTCTGACATGCAGCACTTCAAGCCGTTGAGTCTGTAAGACTCAGACTCAAAGCAAGGACCTGGCCGACCAAGTGAAGCACAGCGTCATGTACAAGGAAGCCATCGGTCCGGATGGTGTTAGCGGCGACTACCTGAATGTGGAAGCAGCAGAATGGTTTTCAGGCCTTGTTGGACCGTTCTTAGCGGAATTGTTTCAAAGTCCTGCTCTGGGAGGCCTGCCTCGCGGCTGGAGCAGCCCATGCACCGGCAGCGTCAACAACGCCGTCTTCCGGAGCATGTTCCCACATGCTCTGAAGGACCATCACTGATTGTCAGGTCATTTGACTGAATCTGAATCCTGGTAGTCATGGGACGTCGTGTCAGGACGAAGCCCAGAAGTTGCCCGTCATCAGCGTTTTCAGTGGTGTTGGAGGCCTCGAATTGGGAATGTCCAAGCCCGCTTCTCAGCAGGTTTCAGATGCACCGTGCTTTGAACGGCTTGAAAATAACATCACTTGTCAGATACTTCCGAGTCACCGATTACGCCTGGGACTCAAACTCAACATCCAGCCTGTCTGCTTGCGCTTATTATACAGTGTAGTATTCTGGTGTCCGTGCTGAGGTGGAGGCTGACGAGTTCGCTGCAAGCATCATTGCTGCAAGACAGCAGGACGGCTTGCTGCCGCAGGGACCCGTGCATCATGACATCCGTGCCTTTTCGGCTACAACTACCCACCCCGCTTGCGGCGTGGGAGGTGGTTTCCCATGTCAGGCCAGACTCTACATGCTCGGACTCCGGACTCCATGATTGACTGAATGATTCACAGAGCGAGTGGACAAGTGATGCAGTGATGAAGCGTTCTTGCTCCTGGTGCTGTCAGGGCATCAGCCGAGCTGGGCACCAGCGGGGCTGGCGAGACGAGCGCACGAAGTTGCTTGCGCAGGTGTTCAGGGTGTATGACACCTTGAACCCTGAGAGGCCAGCTATATCGCAGCATCGCTGTCTCTCTCTCTCTCTCTCTCTCTCTCACTCTCTCAGAATCATTCTCTCTCCCTCTATCTCTCTTATCTGTGTCTCTGTCTCTCAGTTAAGATTTAAAGTGAATGTCAAGGCTCGAAGCTCCGATTTGGCCGTGTGTGTTTGTACCCAGGAGGAAGATCATTTATTTGGAGAATACAGCGGCCATCCTGTCGCCCGCGCTGCGTGAGGTCCTCCTGTACTTGCTGAAGGACTATAGATTTCGGTTTGATTTGTTGTCGATCTTGGGTGTGCTATCCGGAGTCAAGCAGTCAGTCCCAGCAGCAAGGAGTGTGGCAAACGTGACCTCGAGGTCTTCTGGTGCCAGACAAGCCTTCAAAATGTGGGTTTGCGAGAGACTTGCCTGACTGCAGCAATGATTATAACAGTAACAGTAAGGGTGTGAATTGTGTTCTGCCCGGTTCAAGTTCACACCCAAGGGGTCAAGCTTTATTTATCCCGCTTGTGTAAATTTTCTTTATCTTGGGAGGTTATCAGTCTGACTGAGCCATGGGTTGGGTTCATGGGTTGGTTGCTGTTTTCAATTCAAGGGCTTGTCTTGTTTGGGAGGTGAGGCCCCAGAGCTCAAGAGTCTCCAGGAGTAGGGGGCCGCCCGGTTCGTTGGGCGTGGGACCGCAGTGCAGTAACAAGAATAACATGCCAAGCATCTTCCATCTGAGGCCAGCCGGAGCAGAGTTTTCTTCTGGGCCCTTCGCAAAGGCTGCACATTCTTCGAGGTGTGGCTGGGTGGGATTGGGCCCCGGAACCGGGTAGTAATTGTGGGTGGGCTGGAGAGTGCCTGCGTCAAGAGAGCAAATTTCTTGGCAGGGCATGGCAGCCGGTGGCATCGACAAGTCGGTCGGTCCATGGAATCCGTTGAATGCGCTTCCAGTGGAGCAGTGGTTGGTGCCAAACGTGGAGGCACAGGACCGCTTCAGGCTTCATTGCCTCGGCAACTTGGCAAACCCGCAGTCAGCTGAGCTGGCGTGCGACGTGCTGCTTCGCATAGTCACAGGGCAGGACTAGTAGGCAAGCCCAGGATCAGCTGCGCAGGCGTGCAACGTGATGCTTCAAATGGTCCGAGGGTAGAGTTGAAAAGATACGAACGGCAGCAGCACGTGCAATGATGCTCGTCTGAAGATTCAGATTCTTTGGGCAGGAAGCTCTGCATACATTCATTGTTGACTTGTCAAGTCAGCTGCCATGGACACACTTCTCAGCCATGCCACTTGCTGGCGGGCTCCCCAGGTGCAGTTACAGAGTCAGATTCCGTGAAGAATTCCACCCAATTAAACATACCACTATTTATTAATTGATCCCTATGCAGCATGGGGTGCTCGTAAGTGATGTTGATACAGGCGTTCTGACCTTCAAGCTTCTACGGAAGCTTACGACTCCGTGTATAAATTATACACGGAGTCGGAAGCTTCCTTAGATGCGACCTTGGAGCCTGCGCTGCCTCACTGCTGATTTACTTCTGATGTCAGCGGGTGCTCCAGATGCAGTGTCTTGTCCTGATATGGGATGTCTGTTTCAGGATGCAAGCCAGAGTCTCCATATGTGATGATAGTGAAATTGTCTATACTTGCTATATAACGATCGAACATCGTGGTCGTGGTATCGGAATTGAATTGGCATCGGTACTAGGACGTGACAAGTGCTGACTATAAAACTACTAAGACCCCTTATTAATTAAATCGGAGGTTGGCGCCCGTGAACGATATCGAGTCCGGTGCACCGGCAAGCAGCAGCAACCAGGAGAAGTGAAGTTGGGTTGTTGGATTTCAGCCTTCAAGTGTCAGCTGTGCTCATTGAATTTGGGATGTGGGCGTGTTTCAGGTGCTGACTGCTGATGTTACCTGTTGCCTCTTACTCCGTGTCTGAGCGCGTGCCTGCAGTTCAAGCCCATGTCATGACGAGTCAATATTGGTTTCAGAAGGACAAAATACTTGGCTCAGTGAGTCAGTGCAATCCCAGCCATCATTTACAGGGTCGTGATTCATAATTTGTATCATGCTTAGAAGTTCTCTGGGCAGGAAGTCGGAAAGTGTTCAAGTGCATCCAGAGTGGTTAGAAGTCCCGCAGCCTGATAAATTGATTCTGTCACGCATTTGTACTTTGAGCACGATTGTCATCTTAGAAGTCCTGCACTCCAGCAGTGCCTCTGTTGCACTTGATGGTGGACCGCTCGTTCTGCCTGGTGCTGTATGATTCTTGGTGATGGTAGGCCGTGCTGACTGTGACGTTGACCATGCCTGCCAGACTTGATGGGGCATGGTTCCTGGTGATGGCGGGCTGCCGGCGGATGTCAATGAGCTGTCAGACAGCTCTGAGAGTGCATGTCGTCGGCCTGCGGAGCCCCTGTTAAAGAAGGCAAGGACAGCTGGCTCTGCTGCAGAGAAGGACAAGCGACGAGCTGCGGCCGACGACCAGTTGCACTTGAAGCGCATGTTGGCCAAATCATGCTACAAATCGTGCAAACGAGGTTGCAAGCGATGGTTCCAAGCTAAGAAGGGCTTTGATGAATTGCTGGCCTTCCGGAAAGAGTGGAGGCAGTTCCACAAGACGGATCAGGATCAACTCGTCTCCCGACTCACTAATTCAACCATGATTCGTCCAGTAAATATATTATAACGTATTGTGTTGGGTTTTTAATGACTGAATCCAGAGATCTGGCACTATTAGTATAGTATTAATTATTCTTATTCCACGACTGTCATTTGTAGTTAAAGCTAGCATTTTCAAAGTAGCAATTTAAATTTAGCGGAGGTACAATCGAAAACAGTAATCGAAAACTTGAAGTCTGTCATTATCATATCATGTCATGAATTCAATTTTAATGGCGGCTGACAGGTCTTCGAGCGGGTCCGAGAAGCCTTGGAGAAACCAGTGTGCAAACGCTGGGTGTTTCTGGGCCGTTCTGTATGTCTGCGAGCGTGGCTTGCGCTTCATGGCTTGGGCGCCTTGGCAGCCGTTAGTATTATTATGTTAGTTTGAACATGTCATTCTCAGACTGCCTTCACTATCCATTATCGTCATCATCCTTAGGCCCACTGCTAAATTTGTTCCTAAAGGGTCATATTAAAATTAGTAACCATTCGTTGTGATTCTGTTCGATAGACATCAATGAATTTCGAAGGGGCAGCACGGTTCAAGAAACTGCGGAAAGCTGTCAACGACGGTCTTGCTGGCCCACCTGCCGACCTCCGGTTTCTGAAGAAGTGCAAGCCTACACAGGAAGGCGTTTCGGAAATATTCTCGTTCCTGGAGGAGATTTACAACAGTGTGGCAGAGAATATGCCAGATGTCCGAGATTCTACCATGGATCCAGACCAAGATCCTTACGCAGCGGCCCTTACCAACCCTGACAGAGAGCTGGACTTGCAAGCGGAGGCTGCTGCTGCTGCTGCAGGCGATGCCAGGAAGACTCGACAGCGATTCAGGAGTGTCACAGCTTCTGAGAAGACGGAAGACCAGGAACCAAGGTTTCTACCGCCTGGCAGCATGAAGGAATACTTCGAGCAGTTCCTTTTGCAGTCCAAGCAGAAAGTTGGTTTCGCCACGTTCTGGCGGGCAGCTCAACTTCAACATCAGTTAACAGTTTTAAAAAACATAGTATCATAAATAATTAATTGTGAAGTTAAATACAACTAATTTGGTAACGGACCAATCACAGCCGCGAACCTTGCAATCCAGGTCTGGCGCCGGCACTTCCCACGCATGACATTCAGGCCGACGAGCTCCCATGCAGTGTGCACCACCTGTGTGCGTCATAAGAGTTTGATCGAGTCCTTGAACCATCACCTGAATGCACGACGACACCAACAAGAACTTTACTATGCTCATATTCGTCAGCAGTTCAATGACCGTTGCATTTACTGGTCCATGCGAGGCCTGGCACGGTTGAGAACTGACACCGTCACGATGATCTGCGACGGCATGGATCAGTCGAAGTTCTGTTTGCCAAGAAGTCCGTTCATGCGGGCGAAGGCATTCGACTCATGGGCACGGCCAAAGCAGCACGTCTATTGCTGTCTGGTACACGGACACTTCATCGCAATGTCCGTCTCCGAGCCTTGTCTGCGCAAAGACTCCAATACTTGTGTGGAACTGGTCGGGTCTTGCCTCCAGCGCTTGAAGGATCGGGGAAAGCAGCTCAGCAGGACCCACGTGAATATCCAGGCAGATAATACGTCTCGGGAGATGAAGAACGGACCTGTCCTTCGAATGTTGGCAGCTTTAGTCAGCAACGGATCCTGCTTATCGGCTACGGCATCCTATTTACGCACGGGGCACTCACACGAAGATGTAGATCAGCTCTTCGGCCAAGTTGCTAAGCATTTAAAACGTGTGAGACAGTGCCAAACTTCGGAGGAGCTGGTTTCGCATGTGCAATCTTTTTTGGATGCCCTGCCGCGCCCGTACGAACCGGGCCGCTTTGCATTCAAGGTGGACAACACCCGTGAATGGCGGCTGGGAATCAATGGTTCTGATGCGGGAAATCAAACTTAGTTAAGTCAGAGTTTGAGTCTGAGTTGATTCCACTCCAAGTTCAAGTTGTTTTCGTTCCATCCGACTGACTGATTTAATTTATCTCCATATAATATACAGGTTGAATGCGAGCCACTTCTTCTTGTACTGTGGCCGTAAGGGTTGCCGTGTTTTTAGTTTGTCACAGCTGCTGTGCTAGGAAAGGCTTCTACCTCAAGGCCGTTCCTGTGCAGCTCACTGGCATCGCTGGCCCTGGTGCCCCGCATGTCTTCCGGTTCGAGAGACGGTGTGATGCAGGATCGTGATGTCACATTTAGATTATTACCAATGTGCACAGGCACAATGACAGTGTGCAAGTAACAGAACAGTAACAGTAATTAGTTTGTCACCGGCATGCCATTTCATTATCTTCGCTATGAGCCTCGAATGCAGGACTCGACAACAAGAGCATCAACGACGACTTCTGGGGTTCAAAGTACCCGGAGCACCCACACGACGTCATCCTGCGGTTCCGTGTTTGCATGAATCATGAATTATAGGTTTTCTGAGGTTTTGTTGACTCTGCTCTCGTTGTTACAATAATTCCGGTTGACATGGGCGTGCAGGACCAAGCAGTGGATGGCAGACAAAGATTGGTCGGACTGTTTTCGCTTTCTGCCCCGCGCGGTAGCTGTGGCAAAGTTTCCCCATGGACTTCCCCAAGGCAGCTCCGGCACATAGTTTTCTTTTTGTTCAATACATGGGTTAGTTTTAAGGCTGGAAAACGAAGCTTGATGGTCTGAGGGTCGCACGGCGGGCTTCAAGTAATCTAAATTATGTAGACCCCGAACCCGGAAACCTTCTATGGGTCCTTTAGTTTTTTGTGCAAACCCGAAGATCGTCATGGGGGAAGGCTTGGCGGTTCAGTTTCGCTTAGCATTGAATCTCAGAACCAAAGTGTGCCAATCTGTTACCTTCTGCATCATTGCCAGTTCTGGCTGTGAAGAACCCCATTGACACCACCACGCGCGATCACATTGCGAAGTACGCGCCGATGCTGCGTGACCGGGCTTTTAGGCTTGACAAGGCCGCTGACTATTTGGAAAGTTGGGTGGCCGGGGTTCTCGTGGAGAAGCCATTGCTCAACTGCGATGTGACACCTGCTGTGCATTCAGTGGGCATCAGATTGTTATTTCGCATACAGCAGAACGAACGTTACAGGGACCTTCAACGTCAGACTGTCTGAGGATTCGCTTGGATGGAAATGCTGCTTCGAGCAGTGACGCTCCAGCCCCACCACCAACAGTTCTGGAACCGACTGCAAACCCTCTCAGGCCCGTGAGTTTCTGAGATTGCAAATTGAGAGCAGCAGCAGCAGCAGCAGGAGCAGTAATAGTGTACTCCTCCTCATCATAATCATATCATAGTACAGTAGCAGTCAGTAGCAGCAGCAGCAGCAGCAGCACCAGGAGTAGTAGTAGTAAAAATAACTATAATGTAGTAGTAGTAATAATAGTAATAGCAGTAGGTACTAGAAGTAACAGTTTAATAGTGGGAAATCATGGCAGTAAGTAGTAGTGGCAGTAGTAGCAGTAGTAGCAGTAGTGGTGGTAGAAGCAAGTAGTAGCAATACTATTACAGTTTGTTTGTTCTTGTTGTTGTTATTGTTCTTCTTGTTATTGTTATGTGACGGTGGTAGTGGTGGCGGCGTTCTCGATCGTATCTGCTAAGGAAAGGCTTTCAGGATGATGTTGTTGTTGTTGTTGTTGTTGTTGTTGTTGTTGTTGTTGTTGTTGTTGTTGTTGTTGTTGTTGTTGTTGTTGTTGTAAGCCTCTCGGCTCAGGAAAGGTCAGGCTAGTACAGTTGCCTTTTTCCTTTCTTGCCATGGCATTTGTCAGCGCCTGAGCAGTCCCGGTCCCAAGTCCGGGAGGGAGTATTAGATTTACAGCTCTCTAACATCTCCCAGAGGTGAGGGTTGTCGGTATTGCGAAGCCGACAGGAGCCGTACTCAACATGAGTGCTGCGAAACAGCCTAGTGGTTCGACCAAGCATCAGCCCGTTCCTAAAGGGAAGGGTAAACGCTCTTATCAAAGGGCAGCACGTAAAGCTCTGCTTGAAGGTAGTGCGGTCTACAAGGGAAGGACGATGTCGTCAACAGAGCTTGGAGTTGCTCCGGCACATGTAAAGCCCACCAATCCCGGCAGAAGGACTCGGCCTTCAAAATTTACAGAAGATAAGAATCTCAGCTATCTATCCTGGAACGCAGGATCTCTCACAACAGCAGTTTGGGAAGAGTTACTCTCCGTACTGCAAAGTGCCGCATTTCAGGATGTGAAGCTGGTAGCAATTCAGGAAACACACTGGAGGGGCTCATGGCAATTCAGCAAGTCAGGTTGGCACGTGATCAGCTCTGGTTCCACAGGGGAGAAGGGAGCCGGGGTCCTCATAATGGTGCACTCCACGCTGTGCAAGTCACAGGATCTTCGCTACAACGAGGTTGTTCCAGGAAGAGTTCTCCAGGTCCGGGTGCCGAGCAACGGCATCTCACTGGACGTCTTCAGCTGCTATCAATACGTTTGGCGCTCTAAGGAGACAGTCGCTCAGAATAAGGAAACCCGGAAGCAGACCCTTCACGCCCTAAGTAAGTCCATCCGAGCTGTTCCCAATCGCAACACTCTCCTTGTGCTAGGAGATTTTAACTCCTCGCTCAAGACCGACAACAAACACGTAGGGCCATGCACGATCCAGGCTTGCAGACTCGGGCATCGCGGATCTAAGGATCTCCAGACCCTACTGTCGGAGCACCAGCTAGTCGCAACCAACACTTGGGGAGTGCATAGACCAGCCACCCACGAACAAGGCAACTCTGTTTCACAGATTGACTTCTCGTTTGTCAGGATTGCACAGTCCCAAGGCCCTGCCAGGTTTTGCCGGCCACTAAGGACCTTCCCAGTGGCATCCTGGAGGGATGGTAGTAGGCATTTCCCCCTTCTTGGTAAACTGAGGCACAGCAGGAGATACTCCGCCCAAGCCTCAAAACCCTATGACCAGCAGGCAATGGAGGACTGCTACAGACACCGTTCCCCGAAAATACAGGCATTTGCCAGGGAGGTAGACTCCCTCCTTCAGGATCATCCCCAAACCTGGCAGAGTCTCCATCAAGCAATGAACTCAGCCCTCGCGACTCACTTTCCCAAGAGAAAGGGAGCAGCACAAAGATCAGATCTCAGCATTTGGGCAGAGCGCACAGTGTTGCGCTCACTCCCAATGTCAGTCAAGGTCTTAGCAGAGTTCTTGCCGGAGTTGCAGGTCCGAATGGTATTTCGCTGCTGGCTGTCGCTGTCTCAGCAAAGTGCACAGGCGAGGGTAGCAAAGCGTCAGAAGCAGGAAAGGCGACGACAGGAAATAGATGAACAACTCGAGCAGGCAGAGCTTAAATCCAAGCAAGACGGGAGTCATTCCCTCTACAAGGTGATCAAGCGCTTCCGGTCGGGGAGGCCTCAGGAAAGAGTTCAGCTACGTGACTCAGAGGGTCGCTTCCTAACAGCCAAGGAAGAACGTAGACAATTAGAGGAATACTCCATTGAACTGTTTGGAGCAGGGGACGACTTCCCGCTCACAGGGATACAAGGCAGCCTGCACATCACCGAGCAAGAAGTTCAAGAACAGCTAGGCACTATAAAGCTTGGCAAAGCAGTTCCTAAAGAAAGTCCTCCCATAGTAGCTTGGCGCTCCCTAGGCCCCAACGCTATTCGGCTCATCTCGGACACTCTCAATAGGGAAGTCACTGCAGGAAGGCTTTCGGACAGCGTCACCTCGTCACAGATCTCTTGGCTCCCAAAGCCCCCCAAGAAGCCAGATAAGCCAACATCACTCCGTCCGATCGGGGTGATAGCACCTGAGGGCAAGGTCCTGGCAGGACTTGTGAGGCAGAGACTCAAGTCCACCCTCCATCAAGCAATGCAAGGAGTCTCTCAGTTTGGCTTCGTACCAGGTAGGGGCACAGAGGAGGCGATCTGCAAGGCCCTCACACATGTGGATCAGGCCAGGTTCAGGCAGGCCCTTACAACTAGAGCGGCTGGTAAGGGACAACAGGGGCTCAAGCTCAGGGGCAGTCTCACGATGAGCGTTGACATGAGCAAAGCTTTTGACACTGTGGACAGGCTACGATTAAGAGAAGCCCTGGAAGCTGAACAAGCAGACCCTCTTCTTATAGAGGTGGTGGGCCATCTCCACATCAAAGCCTTGTACAAGATGACAGCCAGCGATCAGAGCTTTGAGATAGCCACACGCAGGGGAATCAAGCAGGGATGCAAGCTTGCACCTTCCCTATTCGCCTTTGCATCCGGGCTTCTCTTTAGGAAGCTCTCTGGAAAAATCAGCCCCCCCGAACTAGTTAAACTTCTCACCATGTATGCGGATGATAGCTTGATTCAGTCGCATTTCGAGTCTGAGTCTGGCCTCATTACAGCACTAGGGTACTGCGACCTTCTTCTGGATCAATTGGTTGAACTTGGGTTCAAGGTCAATCCGTCCAAGTCAGCAATACTGCTGCAGCTACAAGGAGGTTCAGCCTCGACAATTAGGAAAAAGCTATTTCGCCAGGTAGATGGAGAGAAGTTGTGGAACTCCCTTCGGGCAAGTTGATATCGCTGCGGTACCAGGTCCCATACCTGGGGGTCATTCTTTCTTATCATGACTATGAAATGAAGACCCTTAAACATCGGCTGTCATCCAGTAAGCTAGCAATGTCAGAAGTCGCCCATGCAGTTAGGAACCATCGAGTCCTATCAGACAGACGTCGTCTGTCAATTTGGACAATAACTGCGTGGGCCTCTGCTCTGTATGCCCTTCACGTGGTAGGACTGACACAGCAGGGATTGCAGAAGCTCCACTCACACATGATGTACCAACTTCGGTTTGTCCTGCGGAGCTACTCCCAGGAAACGAAGGAATCCAACCAGGAGTTACTCCGGAGAGTACGGATTCCTCACGTGAAGGAGCAGCTGCAAAAGAGGCTGACACAGTTCATTAAGAGACAGCAACACTCAGATCCTCAGCTCCTCCCACACTACAAGCTGCGCGCTGAGGCAATCAGCCAGGCTCTGGAAGGCCTTGCCATTGACTTCTCCTCGCAATCAGTAGAGGATAAGATCCTGACCTGCGGCGAGTGTGGAGCATGTCTCTCTGGTACCGGGGCACTCCGTCGCCACCTGCAGAAGGCCCACCCAGACTCGCAGCAAAGCTTGAAAGGACCCAAATTTGACCCTATTTTGCATTCAATGCCAGGGTCAGCAACTTGCATCGCCTGTAGAGCAACATTCCGAACAGTGTTCTATCTGCGCAAACACGTCGAAGCATCTACATGCCCTCGGGTAGAGCTCTTGCTTCGACAGCAGGAAGAGCTCCCTCTAGAAGCCCAGAACCGGATTTCACTTACAGAAAGTCTACAGTCTGATGCTCAGGAAAATCCAGAAGGAGCAGCTCGAAATCCGGTGTTCCATGATTACCTGATGGAGCACTGTGCACTCTGCGGTCAGGTCCTTGTTGGTCAGAAAGGAGCCAAACAGCACCTAAACAAGCAGCATCCTGAAGTGATGGCCAAGCTTGAGAAAACTCTCCAACCAAGACTTGCTCAGTTCAAGGTCTTCTTTCACAAAGGAGATAGCTGTCGTTATTGCAAACTCCGTGTGGATGCCCCGGGTAGACATGCTCAGCAGTGCGTTCCACTACTGCAGGTGCACGTACTGCAGGAGGTAGCGCGTCAGCAGCTCAGTAAGCAGCCCCGAGAATATACTCGAGCAAGGCCCACGACCTCGGCGAAGACAGCCACAAAGAAGCCCACAGATTCAATGCCAGGTATTCCCCTTCCCGAATTTAGACTGGAAGGCTTTCTCCTGCTAGCCAACACTCGCAACCACTGCTATGCCAACTCAGGTCTACAGTGTCTGCACTGGCTATCTGATCCCACAGAGGCGCCTTTTCACGAGGCATCTCGGATCAGTCTACTCGCGAGAATAACCCCTGAACACAGAGTCTTCTCGGAGCTCACCACGGGCTGGCTCTTTGACGGAGGACAGCATGATTCTGCAGAGTTCCTGCAGCAAGTGTTTCGGAATCTCTCTGCATCAAAATTTGGACAGTGGGAAACTCGAGCATCAGTTCCAGAGGGTGTGATAGTCGATGAAGAAGGGGGTTCTCCCATTCATCTCGCCACGGCGATCAAGCCCAACCTGCAGGACATGCTAGTGGCATGGTCGTCTCAGGAGCGCTCATGTGCTCTCATAGAAGCTGCACAGCAGGTGTGCTTAGCCTTGCCGAGATTCGCAGGTGAAGCTAAGGATCACACTCGCATCACAATCCCACAGCAAGTCCAGATCCCTGTCTTCCTGGACCACACATCCCGAGTTTCGTTCTGTACCTACACAGTAGAGGCAGTGATCATTCACCTAGGAATGGAGTCCACTAGTGGCCATTACCGTGCAGCTGTACGCACAGCAGATGCCTGGTATGTTGGTGATGACTCCCACCCCCCTAGTCCCTGTACCCTCGAAGATCCCCTGCTTCAAGAAAACAGCTACGTCATCTTCCTAGCTCGTGCTGTCTCTCACGAGCCCCAGGACGTAGCCAATCTCCCGAGTAATGTCTCTGCAAGAGCTCTTCCAGCGAGCATCGATGCATGAGAGCTCTGCCCCTAAACGGGGAGACGCAGGTCCGTCAGGTGGAGATTCTCCCCTGAAGCGACAGCGTGGTGGAGGTACTCCCCAGCAACGAGGCAGAGGACAACAGCGAGGGGGCAAAAGCAGGGGACGAGGAAGCGGAGGCCGAGGGAATGGAGCAGCCAGAAAACAAAATGGGAACAGTGGCAACACTCAGCAGGGACAAGATTGTCTCATGGCAGCCTCTTCCTGAGCCAGACGCCTTGCGGAGATGCTCCCTTAGGAGGAGACTCTCCCCAACAATCGGAGGAGTTTCTCCCCTTGCCATGTGTGTACAGGTGGTGGAGTTTCTCCCCAGCAGCTGAGTGCAAAATGATCTGCTGCCAATCAGCCAGTGATACATTGCACCCAACCCGGTTAGCTCCAGCAAGTGCCGAAATCGTAACTCGCATAAGACTCTATAACATAGAGCTAGTGGTTCGTACCGAGCCTTCACAGCGAGGCTAGACACTCTCGCGAGACAGCAGTGTGCAAAATGGATGTCGCCAATCAGTCAGCGATACATTGCAAATCAGCCGGTTAACTACTTCATTAGTGCCAGAGTCTGCAGCTCGAGTCACTGAAGACACGTCCGATTCCGACTTCATTGCTTGCAGCCTTGAGGGGCGGAGCGTGTGCGAGTGCTGTGTTAAGGCACGGCTCGTCATGAAGTGACCGCGCAAGTAGCAAGCAGAGCAGCAGGTCGATCCCTCGCAAAGCGTGGACGTTAAGTTTCACCTCAGACAGTATCCTCCCGCTGCGTGTGAATGAAATGTTGTTGTTGTTGTTGTTGTTGTTGTTGTTGTTGTTGTTGTCGTTGTTGTTGTCGGTGTTGGTGTTGGTGTTGGTGTTGCTGCTGCTGTTGATGTTGTTGTTGTTGTTGTAGATGTCGTTGTAGATGTTCTTGCTGTTGTTGTTGTTGTTGTTGTTTTTTGTTGTTGTTGTTGTTGTTGTTGTTGTTGTTGTTGTTGTTGTTGTTGTTGTTGTTGTTGTTGTTGTTGTTGTTGTTGTTGTTGTTGTTGTTGTTGTTGTTGTTGTTGTTGTTGTTGTTGTTGTTGTTGTTGTTGTTGTTGTTGTTGTTGTTGTTGTTGTTGTTGTTGTTGTTGTTGTTGTTGTTGTTGTTGTTGTTGTTGTTGTTGTTGTTGTTGTTGTTGTTGTTGTTGTTGTTGTTGTTGTTGTTGTTGTTGTTGTTGTTGTTGTTGTTGTTGTTGTTGTTGTTGTTGTTGTTGTTGTTGTTGTTTGTTGTTGTTGTTGTTGTTGTTGTTGTTGTTGTTGTTGTTGTTGTTGTTGTTGTTGTTGTTGTTGTTGTTGTTGTTGTTGTTGTTGTTGTTGTTGTTGTTGTTGTTGTTGTTGTTGTTGTTGTTGTTGTTGTTGTTGTTGTTTGTTGTTGTTGTTGTTGTTGTTGTTGTTGTTGTTGTTGTTGTTGTAAGCCTCTCGGCTCAGGAAAGGTCAGGCTAGTACAGTTGCCTTTTTCCTTTCTTGCCATGGCATTTGTCAGCGCCTGAGCAGTCCCGGTCCCAAGTCCGGGAGGGAGTATTAGATTTACAGCTCTCTAACATCTCCCAGAGGTGAGGGTTGTCGGTATTGCGAAGCCGACAGGAGCCGTACTCAACATGAGTGCTGCGAAACAGCCTAGTGGTTCGACCAAGCATCAGCCCGTTCCTAAAGGGAAGGGTAAACGCTCTTATCAAAGGGCAGCACGTAAAGCTCTGCTTGAAGGTAGTGCGGTCTACAAGGGAAGGACGATGTCGTCAACAGAGCTTGGAGTTGCTCCGGCACATGTAAAGCCCACCAATCCCGGCAGAAGGACTCGGCCTTCGAAATTTACAGAAGATAAGAATCTCAGCTATCTATCCTGGAACGCAGGATCTCTCACAACAGCAGTTTGGGAAGAGTTACTCTCCGTACTGCAAAGTGCCGCATTTCAGGATGTGAAGCTGGTAGCAATTCAGGAAACACACTGGAGGGGCTCATGGCAATTCAGCAAGTCAGGCTGGCACGTGATCAGCTCTGGTTCCACAGGGGAGAAGGGAGCCGGGGTCCTCATAATGGTGCACTCCACGCTGTGCAAGTCACAGGATCTTCGCTACAACGAGGTTGTTCCAGGAAGAGTTCTCCAGGTCCGGGTGCCGAGCAACGGCATCTCACTGGACGTCTTCAGCTGCTATCAATACGTTTGGCGCTCTAAGGAGACAGTCGCTCAGAATAAGGAAACCCGGAAGCAGACCCTTCACGCCCTAAGTAAGTCCATCCGAGCTGTTCCCAATCGCAACACTCTCCTTGTGCTAGGAGATTTTAACTCCTCGCTCAAGACCGACAACAAACACGTAGGGCCATGCACGATCCAGGCTTGCAGACTCGGGCATCGCGGATCTAAGGATCTCCAGACCCTACTGTCGGAGCACCAGCTAGTCGCAACCAACACTTGGGGAGTGCATAGACCAGCCACCCACGAACAAGGCAACTCTGTTTCACAGATTGACTTCTCGTTTGTCAGGATTGCACAGTCCCAAGGCCCTGCCAGGTTTTGCCGGCCACTAAGGACCTTCCCAGTGGCATCCTGGAGGGATGGTAGTAGGCATTTCCCCCTTCTTGGTAAACTGAGGCACAGCAGGAGATACTCCGCCCAAGCCTCAAAACCCTATGACCAGCAGGCAATGGAGGACTGCTACAGACACCGTTCCCCGAAAATACAGGCATTTGCCAGGGAGGTAGACTCCCTCCTTCAGGATCATCCCCAAACCTGGCAGAGTCTCCATCAAGCAATGAACTCAGCCCTCGCGACTCACTTTCCCAAGAGAAAGGGAGCAGCACAAAGAACAGATCTCAGCATTTGGGCAGAGCGCACAGTGTTGCGCTCACTCCCAATGTCAGTCAAGGTCTTAGCAGAGTTCTTGCCGGAGTTGCAGGTCCGAATGGTATTTCGCTGCTGGCTGTCGCTGTCTCAGCAAAGTGCACAGGCGAGGGTAGCAAAGCGTCAGAAGCAGGAAAGGCGACGACAGGAAATAGATGAACAACTTGAGCAGGCAGAGCTTAAATCCAAGCAAGACGGGAGTCATTCCCTCTACAAGGTGATCAAGCGCTTCCGGTCGGGGAGGCCTCAGGAAAGAGTTCAGCTACGTGACTCAGAGGGTCGCTTCCTAACAGCCAAGGAAGAACGTAGACAATTAGAGGAATACTCCATTGAACTGTTTGGAGCAGGGGACGACTTCCCGCTCACAGGGATACAAGGCAGCCTGCACATCACCGAGCAAGAAGTTCAAGAACAGCTAGGCACTATAAAGCTTGGCAAAGCAGTTCCTAAAGAAAGTCCTCCCATAGTAGCTTGGCGCTCCCTAGGCCCCAACGCTATTCGGCTCATCTCGGACACTCTCAATAGGGAAGTCACTGCAGGAAGGCTTTCGGACAGCGTCACCTCGTCACAGATCTCTTGGCTCCCAAAGCCCCCCAAGAAGCCAGATAAGCCAACATCACTCCGTCCGATCGGGGTGATAGCACCTGAGGGCAAGGTCCTGGCAGGACTTGTGAGGCAGAGACTCAAGTCCACCCTCCATCAAGCAATGCAAGGAGTCTCTCAGTTTGGCTTCGTACCAGGTAGGGGCACAGAGGAGGCGATCTGCAAGGCCCTCACACATGTGGATCAGGCCAGGTTCAGGCAGGCCCTTACAACTAGAGCGGCTGGTAAGGGACAACAGGGGCTCAAGCTCAGGGGCAGTCTCACGATGAGCGTTGACATGAGCAAAGCTTTTGACACTGTGGACAGGCTACGATTAAGAGAAGCCCTGGAAGCTGAACAAGCAGACCCTCTTCTTATAGAAGTGGTGGGCCATCTCCACATCAAAGCCTTGTACAAGATGACAGCCAGCGATCAGAGCTTTGAGATAGCCACACGCAGGGGAATCAAGCAGGGATGCAAGCTTGCACCTTCCCTATTCGCCTTTGCATCCGGGCTTCTCTTTAGGAAGCTCTCTGGAAAAATCAGCTTCCCCGAACTAGTTAAACTTCTCACCATGTATGCGGATGATAGCTTGATTCAGTCGCATTTCGAGTCTGAGTCTGGCCTCATTACAGCACTAGGGTACTGCGACCTTCTTCTGGATCAATTGGTTGAACTTGGGTTCAAGGTCAATCCGTCCAAGTCAGCAATACTGCTGCAGCTACAAGGAGGTTCAGCCTCGACAATTAGGAAAAAGCTATTTCGCCAGGTAGATGGAGAGAAGTTTGTGGAACTCCCTTCGGGCAGGTTGATATCGCTGCGGTACCAGGTTCCATACCTGGGGGTCATTCTTTCTTATCATGACTATGAAATGAAGACCCTTAAACATCGGCTGTCATCCAGTAAGCTAGCAATGTCAGAAGCCGCCCATGCAGTTAGGAACCATCGAGTCCTATCAGACAGACGTCGTCTGTCAATTTGGACAATAACTGCGTGGGCCTCTGCTCTGTATGCCCTTCACGTGGTAGGACTGACACAGCAGGGATTGCAGAAGCTCCATTCACACATGATGTACCAACTTCGGTTTGTCCTGCGGAGCTACTCCCAGGAAACGAAGGAATCCAACCAGGAGTTACTCCGGAGAGTACGGATTCCTCACGTGAAGGAGCAGCTGCAAAAGAGGCTGACACAGTTCATTAAGAGACAGCAACACTCAGATCCTCAGCTCCTCCCACACTACAAGCTGCGCGCTGAGGCAATCAGCCAGGCTCTGGAAGGCCTTGCCATTGACTTCTCCTCGCAATCAGTAGAGGATAAGATCCTGACCTGCGGCGAGTGTGGAGCATGTCTCTCTGGTACCGGGGCACTCCGTCGCCACCTGCAGAAGGCCCACCCAGACTCGCAGCAAAGCTTGAAAGGACCCAAATTTGACCCTATTTTGCATTCAATGCCAGGGTCAGCAACTTGCATCGCCTGTAGAGCAACATTCCGAACAGTGTTCTATCTGCGCAAACACGTCGAAGCATCTACATGCCCTCGGGTAGAGCTCTTGCTTCGACAGCAGGAAGAGCTCCCTCTAGAAGCCCAGAACCGGATTTCACTTACAGAAAGTCTACAGTCTGATGCTCAGGAAAATCCAGAAGGAGCAGCTCGAAATCCGGTGTTCCATGATTACCTGATGGAGCACTGTGCACTCTGCGGTCAGGTCCTTGTTGGTCAGAAAGGAGCCAAACAGCACCTAAACAAGCAGCATCCTGAAGTGATGGCCAAGCTTGAGAAAACTCTCCAACCAAGACTTGCTCAGTTCAAGGTCTTCTTTCACAAAGGAGATAGCTGTCGTTATTGCAAACTCCGTGTGGATGCCCCGGGTAGACATGCTCAGCAGTGCGTTCCACTACTGCAGGTGCACGTACTGCAGGAGGTAGCGCGTCAGCAGCTCAGTAAGCAGCCCCGAGAATATACTCGAGCAAGGCCCACGACCTCGGCGAAGACAGCCACAAAGAAGCCCACAGATTCAATGCCAGGTATTCCCCTTCCCGAATTTAGACTGGAAGGCTTTCTCCTGCTAGCCAACACTCGCAACCACTGCTATGCCAACTCAGGTCTACAGTGTCTGCACTGGCTATCTGATCCCACAGAGGCGCCTTTTCACGAGGCATCTCGGATCAGTCTACTCGCGAGAATAACCCCTGAACACAGAGTCTTCTCGGAGCTCACCACGGGCTGGCTCTTTGACGGAGGACAGCATGATTCTGCAGAGTTCCTGCAGCAAGTGTTTCGGAATCTCTCTGCATCAAAATTTGGACAGTGGGAAACTCGAGCATCAGTTCCAGAGGGTGTGATAGTCGATGAAGAAGGGGGTTCTCCCATTCATCTCGCCACGGCGATCAAGCCCAACCTGCAGGACATGCTAGTGGCATGGTCGTCTCAGGAGCGCTCATGTGCTCTCATAGAAGCTGCACAACAGGTGTGCTTAGCCTTACCGAGATTTGCAGGTGAAGCAAAGGATCACAACTGCATTGCCATTCCACAG
This sequence comes from Symbiodinium sp. CCMP2592, assembly GCA_905221615.1. NCBI lineage: Eukaryota > Dinophyceae > Suessiales > Symbiodiniaceae > Symbiodinium > Symbiodinium sp. CCMP2592. The sequence goes on from CAJNDT010000225.1 coordinate 250,277, forward strand.
CAAGTTCAGATTCCTGTCTTCCTAGATCACACTTCCCGAATTTCCTTCTGTACCTACACAACACCGTTTGGGTTTCCCAAAAGGATTGTCTCGTAGTTTGAGCCGGGCGGGTGGGCCGGGGGAAAAGTTGTGTAAGAAAATGAAATGGAATTTTCTCGATTGCACTTCGCTCATTCCTTTGCTTGCATTCGGTTGCCAACGGCCTTGAGTTTGCACAGCTGGGAGTTCTGCCGAACGAATGATTCTCCTCCGTGGCCAATTCGGGTCCGAGACAATTTTGTGAGTGGGGGGCAGTAGACCGTTGGCTCAGCGATGGGCTGGGCTTCATGCCAGCATGCCTCCGGAGAAGAGGCCGGCCGACTGGCGTGGTCTAACTGCTGTTAGTGAAGAACTGGCTTGCGAAGTTCAGAAGTGCTATCATTCTTTGGTACAGTTCGACGGTGCTTTTGAAGATGAGGCAGGTGCAGCAGTGCTGGTTGCCGAATTACTGGGAGATAAAAAGCTTTCAGCAGAGGTGGATCGTATCTCTACATCACTTTGGCAATGGCGAGAGAAAAGGCAGCGGAGGGAGCCGCCAACGTCTCGTCTGCTGCAGAGAACATTGCCGGAATTGCCAGTTCAGGTGCCAAGGCCTGGGGTGAGCATGCAAGATGTCTTTGATGAGGTCGTGAGCACGACGCCGGCTGTAGCAGTCGCCTTGCTTCAACGTGCAGTGCGGGTGAGCAAAGCTGGTGGGAATCGCGAGGAATTGGAAGCCCGGCTCAAGGAGCGGTGGGCGCTTGAACTCGTGGGCTACATCAAAGAATCTAAGCTACCGTGTGCAGCCCGGATGGAGGCATTGGGCGACGGAAATCAACAGTGGCTGCGAGTGTTCGGAAGTCGCAGGGGAAAGACCTTGCGTAATCGTGCGAGGGCGTGGAAACCACTCCGGGACTGGCTGATGACGTCATATGGCAAAACTTGGCCCGATTCGGCAGCGATGGTCTTGAAGTACCTGGAAGAGAGGCATGGCAACGTGCCACTGGGGAAGACTGTGCCGAATTCGATCATGGCAAGTTTATCATTGCTGGAGACAGTGGGAATGGTTGCTTCTGAAGAACGGCTCAGCGAAGACCCCTTGTTGATCGAGAGCGTGAGATCATGGACGGCCGAGCTCGAGGCAGGGGGCCCAGCCGTGAAGGCAGCACCGCTGCTGCCTATTGCAGTGATCCTTGCATGTGAGATGGTAGTCTGCAGACCAGTGTATGAGCTAGGGCTTCGCTTCACTGCATTTGTCTTATTGCTTATGATCTGGGCAAGCATGCGTTGCGATGATGTTCAGAACATTGACCCCGAAAGCTTGAAACTTAGCCAAGTGGGCCTGCGCTTCGTGCTTCGCAAGACGAAGACGAGCGGTCCTGGCCGGAAGGTCGGGGAACTTCACGGGTTTGTTTCTCGGCTTGCTGGGCTTAGTGGTTTTGATTGGCTAGGGGAGGGAGTGAAGCTCCTGAACAGCGAATTGCTCTCTTGGTCACGTGACTTCTTGTGTCCTGCATTCAGCAGCGAGTGGGATCTGCCCTCGAGGGGCTACATGGATGCAGAAGGTCTGGCATTGCAGCTGCGACGGCTCCTTCAGCATTTGCCCACTCCTGTGCGGCAGCAAGGGGTTTGGAAGGTTTCCCGTGAGTTGCTTTTCCAAGGGGCTGTTGTCTCCTTTTGGACAGGACATAGTGCGAGGCATGTCTTGACTAGCATTGCTGCAGCGCTCGGAGTTAAGAAGGACCAACGTGATTACCTCGGGCGCTGGGCCTACGCGCAGCATGGATCCCAGGATTATGTGCTGACCTCTCGCCAGGTCGTTCAGGGGATTCAGAACTTCGTGTGCAGATGCTTACTTGCAGGCAGAGCCGAGGGGAGTTACTCCGAAGAGGAACTGTTCTGCGAATTGCATGCTTTTGCAGAAGCGTCTGGATTGAGTGGTGACTCGGTGGTTCGGGCTTGCTCTGTTCTTCAATGGGACGATGCCGAGGGCACTTGGAAGCTGGGCGGTGCCTTTCCTTGCTTAAGTGTGTCGCCTGAGAGAGTGCGGGCTGCTGCAGGCGACATGGAAGCATCCCTGCCAGGAGCATACCAAGAGTTCGATGCGGAGGTGGATCAGGACGAGGCACCTTACTTTATCACGGTGTCCAGAAAGGGCTTTCGTCGCTTGCATCTTTCGAAGAAGTGCGCGGTGCGGCGCGAGAATTGTCTGGAGACCATCCCGATTTTCAAGTTGTCGGAAGGGATTGCCGATGCAATGTGTAAGCTCTGTAAGCCAAGGGCGGATCAAGCAGGAGATTCATCAACGAGCGGATCGGAGGAAACACAGGCCAATCCAGGGGAGCCGGGAAGCCCTGCTGCGGAGCTCCCAGATTTCCATGAATGAGCAGTGGGATTGTGCTGCGTGTGATTCGAAAATGAAGGTTGTGCTCAAGTGTGAAGCTCACGCTGCGGGTGGAATGCAGCAGTTGAGGTTTGAGGGGCTGCGGGTGGAATGCAGCGGTAGAGCTTTGTCCAGGCTGTCGGTGGAGTACAGTCACATGCGATTGAGTGAAGATGCCGGTGGAGTGCATCGAGTGATGAATCCGGATCTCGCATGTTGTTCAAGTGAGAGAGTGAGGATGCGATGTCATGACGAAATTTCTCTGAAACATGTTTCATGCTGACATGTGCTAGGAGCTCGCTCTTTCTTCCTCTGTGCGATCATGGCGACCGGGCTCCCAACGGGAGTCGACCAAGCTGCGGCAATGGACTTTCTTGATAAGAATGTCAGCTCTGATCTGGTGCACATCTTTCAAGAATGTGGTGTGCCATTGGGGCTGCAGTACCGGCTTTCCCAGAATTTCCAGTCAGTGAAGCGTTTCTCGACTTATGCAGATTCGAGGGCAGATGTGCGGACTGCGCTCAAGGATGATCACACTTTGGAGGCTACAAATCAGGAGACGCGGGCGGCAGTCGCTTCAGTGGTTTCGGCCTGGGAGACTTCAAAGGAGTACGCGAGCAAAGAGTCGGAGCTGAGGGCCGAGGCACGCATGTTGGGAGTGAACAGGCCTGTCACTCAGACTGAGAAGCAGGCCATGAGAGTAGCTTTTGAAGCAGCGCATGGGACCTTGGAAGAATCCTTCGAACCGTCAGATGATTACATTTCATCAAAGTTAGAGGAGATCGAGAATGGGGAGGTTTCAGCAAGTTCACTCTCTGAAGTTACTTCTAAGAAGCGGGTCAAAACAATGGGCATCCAGACCACCGTGGACACCGGCGGGCATGTGCGGATTGTCAGGCAACGGAACAAGGGTGTGATGCCGCAGCACACTGAGGAGTTGCGGACTGTCTTGCGTGTGGAAGGAAACATGTGGACTATGCTTGCATCCAAGTTCAAGAACAAGCCATTCTTTGCGCAGATGACACCTGAGGTGTGGTTGAGCTATGTCAACTTCTTGTTGGGCGAGAAGGTGTACCTTATGCAGGTTCCTGCCGGAGGAAAGGGTGGAAAGCTGGACCAGGCCCCTTTGCGGCCACCTTGGGTGGTGGTCCTGAACTTTGAATACGAATTGCGAAAAGAGGCGATCAAGCGTGCTTTCCGGGATTCTCGCCCCCTCCGAGATACCCTGCGTGAGGTGACCGAGGATGCCCAGATCAAGGAGCAGTACTTTACATCTCCCATTGCTTTGCAGAATCGCGGGAAGCGGGCCACTGAGAGCTGGGAACCTTGGGATGAGAGCAACAAGTGGAATCGCAATGCATGGAAAGGCAACTCTTGGGCTCAGCGAGGCGAGCACGATAAGGGAAAGAAAGGCAAGAAAGGCAAAGGGGAAGGAAAGAAAGGGAAGGATGGAAAGGAAGGCCCGGGAAAGTCTCAGAGCATCACATCGTCGCGGACGCCCGATGGGCGTTTCATCTGCTTCGCGTACTCAGGGCCAGGATGTGATGGAAACTGCGGTATGGTGCATTGCTGCCAGGTCAAGGGCTGCTTTGGAGCCCATCCGACGTGGAAGCATTGGCAGCTTCAGCATGAAGGGAAGAGTGAACAGAAGAGCTGACTTAACGTGCTGGTGGTGTCAGATCGTGAGGTGTTTGAATCAGTGCATGAGTGTTTACAAGAATCCGTGGAGAAGAACGGGATCCAGCTTAAGGTTGATCACTTCTTCAATGATAATGAACTTGGTGACTGGTCGAGCCCTGATGCTTGGGCTTCCGTTTCCAGTCGATTAGCCACTGGAACTTGGCAGGCCGTGCTCATGTTCCCGCCATGCAAGACTTTCAGTCGCGCCAGGCATCACAGTGGCCCCTCGCGCAGTGGGCCGAAGCCTTGCCGGAGCAATAATTTTCCTCATGGGTTCCCTTGGTTGAGCAAACAGATGTCGGAAGCCGTTGCAGCCGAGGACTTTCTTGTCACTCAGTGTTTAAAGCTGCTTCGGGTTTCTTCGGAACTTGGGTTAGGTTGGACTTTGGTGCATCCAGAAGACTTGGGCAAACTTAAATCGTTGGACGTACCTGCTAGCATTTGGCAGTGGCCTGAGGTGCGGAATGCAATACAGGAGTGCACGAGGTCATCCACATGGGCTGTGCACATGTGCATGTATGGTGCGGCCTCGCCGCATCCTACGCGGATCGCATCAAACATGAGTGTGGAGCCTCCGGACCTCGCTTGGCCCACATTCGACTTGCAAGGATTTTACTCAGGACCATTGGGCCGCTGCCCACATGTTCATCACAATGCTGTGGGCCGAAAGGGTGCTGATTGGGCCACCAGTCAGCCCTTCCCGAAACCCTTCTTCCAGGAACTTGCTGACATGTCTTGTGCGTTCGCTTCGGACCATCGGTCCACTGACCAAGGTTTTGCAGGTGCCGAAGCTTTTGCAGCATTCCTCCTTGAACGAGATTCGGGCATCACAACCCATGATGCTGAGGCCCTCTTCCATTTGCTGCCCTTGGAAGCGCCGCATCCAGCTGCTCAAGGTGAAAAGGTTTCTTCAGGACAGGCTTTCTTCGGAGGGGCCTTCCGGAAAGGCCCGTTCCACGGTTTGCGGCAGAGCTGCGCGGCTTTCCCAAAGTCCTTGCAATGCTTCACCAAATTGCTGCGTTCGTCCTTCCCGGGCGAGGTATTCAGTTCTTTCGCGATTTTCTTGAATTGCAAAGCAGAGATGCATCGTGACAGCCGGAATGCCCCCTTTCCTAACTTGCTCCTCGCATTGTCAAATTTCAATCAGGGCCACGTCTGGGTCGAGGATGCCAAAGGACTCGTCTTTCGTGAAGTGCGCGGTGTGCTCCGCCCGGGCTGCTTGTTGGACGTTGCACAACAACCTCAACGTCTCATGGCTCACACGTGCTTTCATCAGACCGAGCCGTGGCACGGCGACCGTGTCCTGCTGGTGGGTTTCACGATTCGGGACCCGTGCGCTCTCAGCTCAGAACATGTCCACACATTGCAAACTCTGGGCTTTGTGCTGCCATCCTCTGCTCCGCTAAAGCAAGGGGGTGAGAATGATGTCGCCGATGATTGCAGCCCCCTGTCTCCTGATAGCACCCCCCGTGAGGTGCCCTCCGGGGCCCTTGACCCCGGTAGCACCCCTCTGGGAGGGACCACCCCGGAGGCTCCGGTTAACACCCCGGCAGAAGGGCCCACTCTGCCGGCACCCGACACTAGTCACTGTCTTCCCGCTTCCCCAGGTCGTGCCGTTGTGACAGATGACGATGAAGAGTTTGATCCTACAACTAGTCGGTGTCGGGGTCCTCCCATTAGGTGCCGGCACACTCCTGAGTGGAGAGAGTTGATTGACGGCTTCGGCTTGTGCTCGCCGGGTCGATGGCGACCGGTGGCAAGGAACGCTAAGGCTAGTTCGGAGGAGTGGGACCATGCACAGGATCTTCGGAAGATCCTCCAACGCGCTGTGCATGCGACCATCCCAGACCTCCGTAAAGCTGCTTACCTCTTAGCGGCGGGACGGATGCCATCTTCACCTTTCAGCAGCAAGCTGATTGAGGACACGCGTAAACAGATCGCTAAGACCCTGCCCGATCCTGAACAGGCCATGTGCCAGCCGGCAGGGCAGCCTTTCATGTTGCACATGATGTCCCAATCGCTTAAGCTCCTAGGGGATCCGGACTACGAAATCCTTGACCAAGGGAATGAATGCTTCGCCGAGGGTGTTCCTTTGGGGTGGGATAGGCCAATCCCCCGCACTCCTCAGGTTTTCCCTAAACGCACGCACTTCAAGAAACTGGATGAGTCTGATTTTGACCCGTCGATGTTGAATTACCGCTCAGCCGAGCTGAATGCTGATCAACTGGAGGAGAAGTTCCGTCAGGATGAACAAGCTGGCTTGATGCTTTGCACTACGGAGCTGGAAGCTCGCCGGAAGTACGGCGAGGACTCGGTACTCATCGCGGCCATGGGCGCCGTCACCAAGGCAAACGGTGATGTGCGCCCATTACACGATGGGACCCACGGCATCAACTTGAATAACTCGATCAAGATCCTTGACAAGCTGCAAGTCCCAGGACCGGAAGATCTTCAGGAAGTTGCCTCCCGGGTCAAAGAAAGTAAAGAAGCCCCTTTCACACTTTGTGCCGACATTAGTCAGGCCCACAGGAATGCAAAAATCAGGGAGTGCGACTGGCCCCGGTTAGCATGTAAATCTTCTAGCACTTCACGTGTCTTATGGCTCAATAAAGTAGGAACGTTCGGGGTCAGCTCGGCGGCTTACTACTGGACGCGCTTGTTCGCCACTGTGGGAAGGTGGACCTTCCGCGTGTTGCATCTTGATAAATTTTACATGCTAATTTATGTCGATGACCTTCACGTGGTGGTGTATGGTGCAGACAAATTTGAGACGCTGTGGCTCCTCTTCTTGGCGATGGAAGTCTTGGGGACGCCCTTCTCCTTCCACAAGTTCAAAGGGGGTGTCAACGTGGATTACATCGGCTATCACATCAGTTACTACGACTGGGCTGCCGGGATTTCCGAGAAGCGTGCTGCTTGGATCGTCGAATGGGTGGACCGTGCGGAAGCCGCGAATTGGGTGGTGACCGGCCGGGCACTGTCTGAGTTCACGGGTCGCTTGAGCTTTGTGACCCGGCTCCTCACATGGTTGAAACCGTTCCTGGCCCCGCTCTTCGCTTGGGGCAATGCGTTGAACCGGAGCACTGCGGCTCAGGCTCCTGAGATGGTGATCCACGTGCTCAGGTTTTACCGCTGGCAATTCTTGAATGGAGCTCGGTTGGATGCTGTTCACATGTGCTGGCCTTCCCGCGAGCGGCAAGCCTTCAGGACAGATGCCAAATGCGAGGCGGGACGGATCGTGCTGGGTGGATGGTCTCTTGACCATGGCTTGGACACCCGCCGGGCACCTTGGTTTGCGTTAGAGGTCTTCCCTTCTGATATGCCGGCACTGTTCAAGGAAGATGGGTCATCCGAATGGGCTTCGACAGCTGCGGAGTTGCTGGCTTCTTATGCTGGCTTGGTTGCATTTAAGCACTTGGAGCCGGCCGGGGGTCGCGATGCACTTCGCTTGCAGGTCCATGCTGGCACGGACAATTCAGCCACGCCAGCCGTACTTGAGAAAGGGATCAGCAACAAGTGGCCTGTGCAGGGCCTGCACATGCAGATGTCGGTTTCGCTGCGACAAGCCAATAAGGTGTGTAAGTTGTCATGGCGCCCGCGCGAGGAGAACCAGGACGCTGATGATCTGACGAATCTCAAACTTGACAATTTCGATCCCGCCTTGCGGATCCCGCTATTGCTATCGGATATCCCGCTTGATCTTTTCAACCGCCTTCAGGACTCCCATGCGGGCTTCTTGTCTGAGAAATCCAGGTTGTCAAACTTGAAGCGGCATGAGCCGAAGGCAACGAAGAGGCAGAAGCATTTGGATAAGACCAGCTGGTAAATCGGTGCATTCACGGGGGCCGCCTTGCAACGGGTTCTTCTAAAGTTGGGGATGCTTCGGAACCGGTTGCTGCTGCAACCCCGTTCTGCCGTAAGTGCTGTGGCTCCCTCACTTGTGCCTGTAGGCTGAGAGGTTGAATCCAATGGAGCGGTCCCAACACACATCCGGAAAAAGATCGAAGCTGTCCGAGAGTGCATGCATCACACATGTTCGGGAGTTCATGCTGTCCTGCCTTTTGCGATTTGATTTTTCCCTACACCTTATGCCCTGCCACCCTAGAGCCGCTGCCTTTTGGTTCAAACGACGGGACAAACCGTTTGGGTTTCCCAAAATACGAACGATTTTCCGGTATTCAGTATCATGTTTTCGTACTTGATTTTATCATGCATTTTACCTTCGCTCCTTTAGGTGTGCACTTGATGATTTCGTTATGACCCGGAGGCTTTGTTGCTCAGGAAGTGTGGAAAAGTTCGTATGGTAGCGGAGCCGCGGTACAGCCAGGATTTCTGGAATCTCCTGGTGCCGTGGTTCGGGGACTGGACCCAATCCCCAACACAGAGAGGTAGTGACAAGCAACAACATCACGACACGTCTTTGGTTTCTGGGTTTTGCTTTGCGAGATCCGTTCAGGAGCCAAGGTCTTTGATTGTGCAGCTTTAGGTGTTAAGCGCGGCGGGTAGCCTGCAGACGCCGGCTCACAAGCCAGGCTGTAGTGCCATGGCTCAGCAAGGTGCACATGTGCCGGTTGCAGACATTGATGATGATCTGCCAGAGCTTGAAGCGGCTGTAGGCCCACAGCTTCCCCAGCCGATGCCCGGTAATCCTTTCCCTGCGAGTCCAGCTGCTTCACCTTCCCAAGGTCAGATAGTGTTAGGCCCTGCCCAGCTAAATGCTTTGTTTGAACGGTTGGCTGAAGCAACCCGTGCAGCATCAGATGCAGCAGCAGCAGCGGCAGCGGCGGCGACGTCCTCTCGGGACGGTCCGCCAACCTTGACTGGCAAGGACATGTTGCGTGTGTTGCCGAAGCCTGAGGTCTTTGCAGCTAGCACTAGAGAGCAGGAGCACACGTCTTGGCCGGGTTGGTTTTGGAGTTTTCAGCAGTATCTTTCAGCTCTTGATCCGGGCTATGGGCCCGACCTTGAAGCTTTGGAGGCAAACCCTGGTTCAGTGATAGCAAAGGGCCAGGGCACCATTGCACAGCAAGCCAGGTCGCGGCAACTGTATTCGCTTTTGGCTGCACTCATTCGTGGCAGAGGTTACATGATTGTGCGACAGACCGAGAGTGGAAACGGTTTGGAAGCTTTGCGTCAGCTTATGAGCCTCTTTGCCCCGCGCTCTCAGGGGCGCAGTTTGGGCATCTTGACAGCGATCACCCAGGTGCCTTCTTTCAAGCCCTCCGAGGCCTTGCTTCCGCAGATTCTTGATTTGGAGCGGGTTTTCACTTCATATGAACAGTCAGCTTCAGAGACCCTTCAGGGTAGCGTGAAAACTGCACTTCTTCTGCGATGTTTGCCTGCCAACACAAAGAATCAGATATATGCCAGTTTGCCTGAGGATGCCACTTACACTCAGGTGCGAGAGGCAAGCTTGAGGATCGAGCGTCAGCATTTCAAGTGGCAGTCTGTTTCTTACTTTGGGACGGTCCGCGAGGCCACAGCTCAGAGGCATGATGAGGCAACGCAGATGGAAATTGATGCCGTGCAGTGGGGCAAACCTAAAGGCAAAGGCGGCAAGAAAGGTCAGCATGCCCAGACTCCCCAAGGAGGCAAGCCGAAAGGTGGCAAAGGCAAGGATCAAGGCAAAGGTGGCAAGCAGTCCGGCAAGGACAAAAGCAAAGGCAAGGGCAAAGGCGACAAGTCACAGGTGGAGTGCTACAAATGCGGTCGTAAAGGCCATTATGCCGCAGAGTGTTGGCGCAGCAAAGGTCAGGCGAATGTGCATCAGGTTGTCAACAATCCGACTCCGTCGGAAGCTGCAGCATCCACCGTGGGGCCGTCAGCGTCCCAGGCAGCGTCTCAGGCCACCACAGCAGTGCGTCGCATTGAGATTGATTTGAGTGCAGTTGGCAGTGGCACCGGCAGCGGCAGTGGAGGCATTCACATGATCACCCAGGCGATGTCCGCGCCGAGACCGGACCAGGTGCTACTCGAGCCATACCCGAGTGATGAGGTGCTACTCGAGCCGAACCCGAGTGAGGCGATGTCCGCGCCCAGACCGGACCCGGTGCTGCTCGAGCCTTACCCGAGCGAGGCGACGTCCGCGCCCGAACCGGACTTGGTGCTACTCGAGCCGTTCCCGAGTGAATTCATTGATCTTGTGCATGCCACACTCCCTGCCATGACTGTGCATGATTCCCTTGTGCGCAACTTTGAGCCGGCTGCCCCAATGTATGACATGAGCTACAGCGACAGTGACGGGGAATGGACGTTTGCGAATGGATCCTTGAGTGTTGTGACTTTTGCCCCAGAGCATCAGGTGTGTGCAATCCATCAGGACATCGAGATTGTGCTTGACAGTGGGGCCGATCACTCGTGCCTTCCTGCGGCCTTTGGTTCCACCGGGACCTCAGCGCCGCCATTGCAAGCAACGTTCCGTGATGCACAGGGGAATGTGATTTCTCCTACGTCGGTGCGCAATGCAAAGCTTGACCTTGGACCCTTGACCATAACGGAAACCTGGTTGATAGGCCCCGTGACAACCCCCTTGTTGAGCTTAGGCAAGCTTTACCGCCAAGGGTTTACGGTTGGCCGTGTGAACAATGAGCTGAAGCTGTTCCGTGAGGGAGATGAAGCCTTTGGGGTCCCCGTGTTCATGAAGCACAACTCCCTGTGTGTCAGGGGTAGCATCAGAGTCATGCAGAGCGATGCACCGCAGGCGGGGCAGGCGGGGCATCCGCCAGCAAGCCCCGGTGAACAACATGCACAACAATCGCAAACCAGTTCTGGCGAACCTCATGCACCACAATCGCAGACCAGTTCTTGCGAACCTCATGCACCACAATCGCAGTCCAGTACACCTCAGGGCGATTTTCACGTGAATGCATTGACAGTGACGTTGCATGGCCCTTGGTTGTCGCTCAAGGCGCCGTTTGTGCAGATTGACACAGGTCTGGTGGCAAACAAGTGCACAAGCCTGTGCTACGTTGATTGCACATTGGCTTTCCCCAGCCTGCCGATTGCTTTCAGGACCACATTGCACAACAGCCCGCGTGGCTGGCTTTTGCATACGCTGAACGAGGATCTGTCAACTTTGGATGATTTTGAGGTTAGGTTCGAGGCTGCATTTCCAAGGCCCAAGATGTATGAGACCATCACGATTGGTTCCACGTACCGGCTTGATGTTCGTCAGTTGTTCCCTGAGCACTCTGATCACCCGCTTGTGGCAGTGCCAGTGCCAGAGGAGTCAGACGGTGACCCGTCTCCCGATGCTGCCATGGACTTGGATGTCAACATTGATGCAGGTGGCGTTGGCCTGGGTGCCAACGAAGGAGATGCAGATGAAGGCGAGTCTCCCGGTGCAGCGGGTAACGCGCCCGGTGAGAAACCTGTTGTCGTTGATGGCATTGAGCTGAATCTTGATTGCACCCTCGCCACGCTTCGTACTGCTGCACAGAGTCTTGGGATAGGCAAGTCGGGTGGTAAGGCAACGGTTCTTAAGAGGATCAGAGATTTTCTTGCGCGAAATGATTTTCTGTGGGCCAACCTCCCGGCCGATGTGCAGCTGCCTCGCGAGCAAGCGCCAGTGCGAGAGCCATCCCAGGATGAAGTGCGCAAGCATTCGCTGACGCACATGCCATTCCAAGCATGGTGCGCTGAATGTGTACAGCATCGCGCCCGTTCTGACAGGCATGAGAGGCATCCGATTGGCGACCGTGAGCATCCGACAATTTGTTTTGATTTTGCTTACACGAGTCGGCCTGAAACCCCTGAACAAAAGCTTGCGTGCTTGGTTGCCTCTTGCAATTTTACCGGTGCAAATCAAGCTTGGCCTGTTCCCGCTAAGGGCGGAAATTTGCAGCTCAGGTACATGACATCAGAGCTTACGAGGTGGATCGCGACCTTAGGCCACAGCGAGGTCACACTGCGCAGTGACCCAGAGCCAGTGTGTTTGTCGTTGCAAAAGCTTGTGCAAGCTCAGCGTCTTCGACTTGGATTGCGGACCCATCTTGAGCAGAGTGAGCCTGATGATCATGCGGCCAATGCGGCCGAACCTGCGGTCGAGACTCTCCGACAGCTGACCAACACGTTGCTTTCAGAGTTTGAGTCGCGTGCAGGTGTCAAGGTGGCATCTTTAGATGCAATGCACGCTTGGGCATGGCGGCATGCAAGCTTCATCCAACAGCGGTTCACGAGATCGCAAGGCCAGACGCCGTTTGAGCTGGCATGTGGAAGACCCTACCAGGGCAAGCTTGTGTGCATAGGTGAGACGGTGTATGGAAGAGTTAAAAGTGCCGTGAAGGGACAGCCACGTTGGGGTATAGGTTTGTGGTTGGGAAAACTTGGATGTAGCGACGGTCACATAATCTTCACTGCTTCGGGACATTTTCTTGCTTGCAGGTCGATTCGTCGCTTACCGCAGATGTACTTGAGGAGTGCTGATTTTACAAAGCGCCTGCGTGACCATCCTTACTCCCAGGCTGCTTTCCTTGCGGGCCAAGTTGGACAGTGCCGGCCGCAGAAGTCACATGATGCACATCCAACACCCCAAGAGCCACAGCCAGATGAAAATGCCCCGGCCGGTGCGGACCCACTTCCGTATCCCGGCTATGTTCTTCCTGACAGTGCACCGTTGAGTGAGCTTGTGCCACCGCCAGCCATCAGAAGTGATTTTGTGCCAGAGCCGCCGACACCCATGCAAGAGGACACTGGTCCCGTTACGCCAATGCCAGCAGCGCCTTCAGATGCAGAGGTTGTGAGTTCGCCTCTGGCTGTAGTGCCGGACGCTGAAGTGCGAGCCGAGGCACCAAATGCCACGGGATCGTCCGATCCTGCTTCTTCGTCTGAGCCAGCGGCTGTTCGTGTGCCCACCAGGGCTGCTGAGCCGAGTGCAGACGAGCCACGCAAACGGCTTCGTCTTGATGCTGTGACGTTTGAAGGTGTCGACATGTACCACAACCACGAGGAGAATGATTTTGAATTTGAGGGTGAAATTTTAGAGGATTTTGATTATGCCGCGGAGGCCGATGGGGCCCATGATGACACGCGGCCGGAGTCAAGCATTCCTGAGTGCTTGTTGATCCCTTGGAGTGAGCATGAGCCAGAGCTGAGCGCTGAGCAGCTTGCACATGTAGATGCAGTTGCAATGCAGTTTGAGGTTGAACGTCTCCTCGGGATCCCTGCTCTTGAGCGTTGTGCACAGATCCTGCCAGAGCACAAGCACTTGACCACCCGTTTTGTGGTAACATGGCGATGCAAGACCATTGCAGGTTGCACATACTGGCTTCGGCGAGCCAGGCTTGTGGCACGTGATTTTGCATTTTTGTGCCCAGGCCGTACCGATCTGTTTTCCCCTGCGTCGAATGCTTTGCAAAGCAAGATCATCCCGTGTGTCTTCATTGACAACTACCATAAGGGTTGGCAACTGGTATCACTAGATGTTACGGATGCTTACTTGAATTGCCCGCAGGCGGAGAACACATGCACAAGTGTCACGATCAATGGCGAACGCTTGTATTTCAAGCTTCTCAGGCTCCTTCCGGGCCAGCGTGAAGGGAGCCAAACCTGGTTCTATCAGTTTACCGATGCCTTGAAAGCGGGAAGCCGCGTGGAGCTGATGCAGGAGGTGCCATCGCTTTTCCGGTTCCAGCCGAGTGACGGCGGAGGCGGGGGACTTGTGCACGTCGATGATTTGCTTGGCACAGGACCTGCAAGTGTGATCAAGTGCATGACCGATCATCTTGAAAGGGACTACAAAGTGACTGTGAATTTGATTTCGGTGCCAGGCCAAGAGGTTCATTTTCTTAAGAAGCGGCATTATCTTTTGTCGAGCACAGAGTTGCTGATTGAGGTGAGCCCAAAACACTTGGAAAAGTTGAAATCTTTGTGCGGCCATCCCAAGCACCGAAAATCACCTCTCCCGTCCGGGCGGTTGCCCACGGAGAAGGAGGACGATGCACCATTGTCCCAGGATCAGGCATTTCGCTTTCGATCAGCCGTTGGAGTGTTGCTTTACCTGCAGTCAGACCTCCCGCATGCTATGCACAGCATCCGCCACTTGTCAGGCTTTATGTCGTCCCCGACCGTTGGAGCATGGGCAATCCTACGGCATTTGGTCGGTTACTTGAGTGCCACTGAGGGGTACTGTGCATGCCTTACGGCCGGAGGCATCGGACACGGTGTGCAAGTGCATCGCCCAGGGATCAACGTCATCGAGACGTTCAGTGATGCTGACTGGGGTGGATGCCGATCCACCCGACGCTCTGTTTCATCGTCTGTGATCCTTTGCAACAGCAAGTTTATCCATGCAGCGTCCAAAACGCAAAAGTCGATCGCACTCTCCAGTGCGGAATCCGAGTTTGGTGCCGCGGTGTCAGCCGCGATAGATGGAACCCTTGTTGCAAGCATGATGCGGTTTGTGTCTCCAGAGCCAACGACACCACCACTCTTGATGATTGATAATTCCGCTGCCCGCGCGATCCTTCAACGCGCCGGGGTCGGGCGTGTGCGCCATCTTGATGTGAAGTTGCTATGGACGCAACAACGGGTTGCGGAAGGATTGCTGGAGGTGCTGCCGGCACCCACGCGAACCAATGTCGCGGACATTGGCACGAAGCTTCTTGGAGTGCAGCGGACAGAGTTCTTGCTTGGCTTGATTGGGTTTAAGGATTCCCGAAACGGTTATGCAAGGGTTGGAGATGCAATCTTGAATGCTGAGCAGAATGTCCATGCAATTCGCAGTGTGTGCAAGGATCTGACAAAGATTGCGAAAGGCGATGCCACAGCCAATACCGCCCGCATCCTTAGTGTTATCTTGATTGCCATGCAGGCAACAGGAACCTTGGGTGCAGAAGACGAAAACAATGCCAATGATGACGACGACGCGACTTTGAGCTTTCTTGATAGCATTCTTGAAACCTTTGTGCGAATCGTCGGCTATGCATCTGCAGTGTATGAAGCATACCCTTCGACGTGTGTTGCGGTGTGCCAGTGCTTTGCAATCATTGCATTCTTGATGTGCGCATTCATGTGTTGTGACCGTCGTGTCACAGGTCCGGAAACATCCGTTCAGGTGCGCATTGGATCCGAGATTGCAGTTGATGTGAAGGCGAGTCACATTGCAGAGCCAAAGGCCAAATCTGTTGTGCCAGTTCGCGGTGCACGTGCCAAGAGCACGAGCAAACCAACGTTTGATGATGCAGATGAGCGAGCCCAGAGTCCCGGGGCACTTGAGTCACATGGGTCAAAGGGTAACATGCCAGGATCGTCGACAGATCGCCCAGTGCGGTCCAGCAGCGAGGCCAGTGAGAGGATCCCGTATGCGCGCCCGGTGCCGCGGAGGAGGAATCCCCAGGGGCATACTGCCGATGGCGTGTGGATCTCGACAAGTCAGGGCTATGCTTACCATAAGGCCACATGTGGCAAGTTGAACCAGTCGCAAGGCGTCACCGAGGTGTCACGTGCAGTTGCAGTCGAGCGCGGGTACCGCGCATGCCGCATGTGCAAACCTTGAGTTAGTGCGCCGAAATTCTTGTGATGCCATGCCGTACGCTTGAATCTTGCTTTTATAATGCTCATGAGGCACATTGGATGCCATGTACATAGTCAGTCCTTTGTGCTACGGCGCAACCGATTGACAGGCTGCTGATGGATCCTGTATATAGCTTGAAAACTTGCGGTGACAACGGCGTGATCACTTGAACAATGGCGTGCAGCATTTTGCTGCCAATCCGAATGATGATGACACATTTCCTTGAGCCGTGGAGCGGCTCTCAGCTGCGATGGAGCGCGATTGGCGCCCACAACGGTAACTAGGCCGTTGCAATATTGGTTTTGCAGACTGGGCGCGTAAAGCGCATGAACCAACATGAATCGCCTTTTCTTGTGAACTTGAAGGGCGTCCGCTTGCGCCAGTCAAGCATCTTGTGTCCTCGGCGGCCCACGCCTTGTGATACAAGTACGCGTAGTGTTGTGTGTACAGTCTTAGGTAGAAACTTCGAGCAAAGCCTTGAGCCGGCTAAAGCGAGCCCAAACACGTTATCTCAAATGACTAAGTCATGATCAAGTGCATTGGAGCGTGTTTAACATCATGCAAGCTGTTGCTTTGTACTTTGCGGAATCGTTCATGGACAGTCTACCCCAGCGAAGTAGCCTGAGGCGGGGTACGAACGATTTTCCGGTATTCAGTATCATGTTTTCGTACTTGATTTTATCATGCATTTTACCTTCGCTCCTTTAGGTGTGCACTTGATGATTTCGTTATGACCCGGAGGCTTTGTTGCTCAGGAAGTGTGGAAAAGTTCGTACAAAAGGATTGTCTCGTAGTTTGAGCCGGGCGGGTGGGCCGGGGGAAAAGTTGTGTAAGAAAATGAAATGGAATTTTCTCGATTGCACTTCGCTCATTCCTTTGCTTGCATTCGGTTGCCAACGGCCTTGAGTTTGCACAGCTGGGAGTTCTGCCGAACGAATGATTCTCCTCCGTGGCCAATTCGGGTCCGAGACAATTTTGTGACCCACCCACGTTTGCGATTTGATTTTTCCCTACACCTTATGCCCTGCCACCCTAGAGCCGCTGCCTTTTGGTTCAAACGACGGGACAATGAGGCAGTAATCATTCACCTAGGCATGGAGGCCTCTAGTGGTCATTATCGAGCAGCAGTACACAAACTAGATTCTTGGTATATTGGCAATGACTCTCACCCTCCTAGCCCCTGTACCCTTGAAGATCCCCTGCTGCAACAAAATTGTTACGTCATTTTCTTAGCTCGCAGCGCCGCCTCTCACGAGCTCCACGCCGTAGACATTCACCCGAACAATGTCTCTGCAAGAGCTCTTCCAGCGAGCCTCGATGGATGAGAGCTTCTCCTCTAAAAGGGGAGAGGCCGCCCCCTCAGGAGGAGATTCTCCCCTGAAACGCCAACGCGGTGGAGTTACTCCCCAGCAGGGCGGCAAAGGACACAAAAGAGGGGGCAGAAGCAGGGGACGAGGAAGCGGAGGTCGAGGGAGAGGAGCAGCCAGATTGCAAAACGGGAACGGTGGAAACAATCACCAGGCACAAGGCAATGTATCGCAAGAGCTGATCAACGCAATAGCGCGGCTGGCGCTCCGACATGATGAGCAAATCACAGCGATCGCCTCGGATGTGACATTCGTCTCTTATGTCCGAACCGAAGATCACTCGATCCTACCTCATCTTTACGAGGAATCTCAGCGAGTCAAGAACAGTCCCATCGGGATTCCTCCCAGGGCAGCTTTGACCCTGAAGTTTCTCCGTGAACTCAAGGAGAGATTGGTGACTACCAGCCGTGATAAGAGCATACAGGAGCGCCTGCAGAACGATGAGCTGATGACGCAGGACGGCGAATGGCCGTTCCTGGAGTGGAGCCCCACCGATCAGAAGATGATCGAGACGGTGGAAGACCCTCTCACCACGGCTCAAGTCGTTTCAGGCCTGGGGGACGCAATCACTAGAATTTCCTCAGATCCGGAACACATCAAGCTCTTCAAAACTTCGCGGCCATTGACCGAAGGCATGACGGGAGGTCCGGTCCGAATCCAGATCCAACTGTCAACCAGGGCGGCCACATCTGAACTGCAGGAAACCTTGCAGTCCTTAATTGGCAACACTGCATTTTCGCTCATAAACGCGGATTTTCAGCGACTGGGAACTCAGCCATCGCCGCTGGTTCGTCAGATTCGCGGTTTGCTCTCCTGATCTTCTCCAGAGGACAAGATCTCTTCAGCGCTGCCCCACGAGTGGGCGGGACTGGAACCAAGAGCTCAGTAGAAGCAAATCTTACGAAGAGGAGTTGCTCCCACCTAGCTCCTTGCCCTAGCATGCTCATGCTCGTGAGGAGCTTGAAGCGTCTTCGACGAATGGCGAGGAGGCCCTCCCGCGGAGCACTGCACTCATGTTGGCACCGCTTGAATTGCTGCACATGTTCCTCCATGACGAAGCTTTCAGGCTCAAAAGCTAATCAATTAGACTGTGGTTCAACTCCTCGACCATGTATGATCAGACGCCAACTCGACTGGCCATGATGCTGCTCCCGACGATAGCAGCGGTGCACTTTCTGCACCAGAAGTCCCAAGGTGTGGAGATACTCCCCTGGGCCGTGCTCACAGAGCTGCTAGAGAGAGTGAAGGGGCTTGGGCTCATCACTAAGGATGAGATCCTGAACCTTGCCGTGGAGATACTCCCGGAAGGTGGGATTCGACAGGTGCTCACACACCTCCACTCCATCTCGGGGATCGATGAATGGGGACAAATCCGGCACAGACGACGAAGAGCCCTGGTCGAACAGGGGATGCAGTACCTCTCTCTGGTACGCATCCACGCTGGAGACCTGATTTCCCCAGCAAGCCTCGGTTACCACCGGTACGATTTGGAGATAATGGAACGAGAATCCCATATCACGGGATACATCGCCAAATATCTCCCTGCTGAGTACCAAGAGGCCTATCAAGCTGATGTGCAGACGTTGAGGTCTCAGTTTTTTGCTGAAGACGGCAAACTTAACCTGGCCTCGGCGACGTGGGAGGTATCTTACAATCACCTCATGGCCGCCACTTCCTGAGCCAAGTGAGAAGAGGAGATGCTCCCTAAGCAAGAGCTCCTGTAACAAATAGAGGAGTTTCTCCCTCGTTAGGCGTAGAGCTGGCGGAGTTACTCCCCAGGGGTTTTTGAACTAGTAAAGAGTCACAGGTGGAGCTTCTCCCCTAGTTGGTGGAGCTTCTCCCCCAACGAGGGGTGTACAGCTGGTGGAGTCTCTCCCTAGGGGTTTTTAAAAGCTTTGAGTCGCTGCCTGCAATAATTCTGCCTGCACTGAGCCACACTGAGCCAACAGCAATCCACCATCCGTGATGCAGGTCTCCTCGTGGTGGCCTGGAGCTCAGTGGCCTAGGCCCAGCTGCCTGCTTAGAAGCCAGCTTGAGCCAACAACCGCAGCTTTCTCTCAAGACTCAGCATCATGTCCAGACCTGAGTCAACACAGGATCCCTCGTTTCAAGCGGAGTACGAGGAATTCTGCCAGCGACGGATACGTGAACAACTTCCGCATGTCACGTATCGCAATTTCCTGCGCCAGTGGAGGCGCTCCGCTCGTGCTCACGGCGAAAGCTATCCTGCATATAAAGGAGTCTCTAAAGGTACTGGTGGACAGGAAGAGCTGGGAAGCGGAAAGGGTGGAGTCACTCCCCCTCCTCCTCCTTCCAAGAAAAGAAGTACAGGGCAAAGCGAGGGTGGAGATACTCCCCCAGCAGCAAAGGCCAAGAGTGGAGATCCTCCCTCGGGGGACCCAATCACGGAAGCTGCGATCAAAGTTCTTCAGTCAGCTGGTTATACGCCCTTTCCCAGTCTGATTTCAGACTGTGATGGGAACATCACTGACCTGAACAATCACCGAATTATGGTGACAGTAACTCAGCAGCTGCGAGATGGCCTCAATCAGGCGGAACGACCCTCCCCGGAGATAGCCAATGCTCTCCTGGAGACCTTCCTGGCCTCTCGCCGGGGACTTGCCAATGAGCCTCTGCAGCCGAAGCTTGGATATCCCACAGCTGAGGAGAATGGGTGGTTTCGTTTTGAGTATTCTTCACCGAACATTCTTCCTGCAGGGGACAGCGAGGTTGCGTTCCACGGCACACACCTGGAATGTTTGCATGGGATACTGGCCACAGGCAGGCTACTACCTTCGACACCTGACCTCTCCGGCACGCGAAGCTTCGAGGCACGACCAGGTGTGTATCTCCACAAGATGTCAAACAGGCATCTTGCTGCCGGTTACAGTTGTCTGGTGAGGATAGGACCTCGGCACATATTCGTGCGGCCCATGTTTGAGGTGGAGGCTGCGCACTCTGGATCGCAAAAACGTGGTAAGAAAACAAACCAACTGATATACTCCTATGATGCAGTCAAAATCCGAGCGCTGCTACTGCAAATATCAACCAAGGAGACACTCACCTTAGGTGAGTACCTCCGAGAGTGGAGTGGCTTGTTGGAGATACCACTGAGACAAGCACGGGAATCCTTTTTGGCGTTGGGATACGAACTGCCTGGCGAAGCCTCGTCAAGTGGAGTCAAGGAAGGAGGAGTTGCTCCCCTTCCGGTTTGTGAGCAGGCGTCCAGCTCACAGGGTGGAGTTTCTCCCCCGACCATGGCGTCAGAGATTGACCACAGCTCAACAACGCCACGTAGCTCCACTATAGTGGCCTGGGAGGGCCAACCAGGCGATCTAGGGGACTATTGCACTGCCTCTACGAAGCCGGAGACCAGCTTCTCGTTCGAAGTCTCGAAGGCTCTAGCAGCTTCGCTCCGGCACGGACATAAACCCTACATCAGCGTCACTTCAGCTGGTTGGGCCAAATTAGAGGACGTCCTGAGATGGCCAAGAGTGCAGGCCCAGCACGCCACGGCAGGCGACCTCATGGAGGTCGTTCGGAGTAACGCAAAAGGCAGGTACGAGCTGGGCGATTGCCAAGGCCAGAAGTACATCAGGGCTCTGCAAGGACATTCTCGCTCTGATGTGGACTCCAATGAGGTGTTGGAGGAACTCACGGAGGAGATGCTCCCCAGAATGCTGTATCATGGCACATTCTGGTCCTTGTATGACTCCATACGCCAACGAGGCCTTCTGCCTCAGAACAAGATTTCCAAGGGCCGCGGCAAAGGCGGACGTGGCAGAGAGGGACGACAGCATGTTCACTTCGTCTCGGATCGGGACTATGGGAGACCTGGTGTTTCTGGATTCAGAGATAGCTCGTCGATGCTGGTAGCGGTCGATCCACGCAGAGCCATGCAGGTAGGGGTGCAATTTTTCCGTAGCAAGAACGGCGTCATTCTCACCCCTTCCGAAGTGCCCCCATCTGTCATAGAGTACTACCAGAGCCTGAAATCAGGTACCAAGTACGGAGGCGACAACAGGCCGCTCTGATCGTGAGGACCCTCACCTAATGGTGGAGTCCCTCCCCACACTGATAATGCAGCTGCTCACGCAAAAATCTATGTTACGAGGCTGAAGGTCACTTCAATTTCATCACCAGACAGCAAGTATACCCCGAGGTCGCATGTGAAGCTCCGTGCGCAGTCGTGGGCCCGGATCTGCAAGTGAGTTGTCAGCCAAAAGTTTTCTGGAAGCTCTACTTGCCTTCTCGTACAGGCTCAACTCACCAGCTGTCTCGACTGTAGAAGCCATGCCTGAAACACCGAAGAAGAGTGGCAGCAGAGCGACCTCCCGAACCCCTCCTCCAGTGCGACGTCGGCCCCACCTATCCAGGTCGCCGCCAGCCAGTGACGCCATTCGGGAGTCCGACTCCGAAGACACAGCAGCCCCTAAAGCAGCCCCTAAAGCTGGGCCTAAGGGCCCGCCGCCTCCGATGCCTGTTAACCTGTCAGGAAGTGGATCTAGCACAGATCGGACACCGGGCCCAGGTAAGGCACCTGGAGTGCCAGTGAAAGGTGGAGTCCCGGGAGGAGTTTCTCCCCTGGGACCACCGCCAAAGGCTGTGACCTCAACGATCTCCCATCCAGGGACAGGAGAGCTTCATGTCACCAGCACAAGTCCGGCAGGAGTCGTACCGAGCCTTCACAGCGAGGCTAGACACTCTCGCGAGACAGCAGTGTGCAAAATGGACGTCGCCAATCAGTCAGCGATACATTGCAAATCAGCCGGTTAACTACTTCATTAGTGCCAGAGTCTGCAGCTCGAGTCACTGAAGACACGTCCGATTCCGACTTCATTGCTTGCAGCCTTGAGGGGCGGAGCGTGTGCGAGTGCTGTGTTAAGGCACGGCTCGTCATGAAGTGACCGCGCAAGTAGCAAGCAGAGCAGCAGGTCGATCCCTCGCAAAGCGTGGACGTTAAGTTTCACCTCAGACAGTATCCTCCCGCTGCGTGTGAATGAAATGTTGTTGTTGTTGTTGTTGTTGTTGTTGTTGTTGTTGTTGTTGTTGTTAGTCGTTGTGGTTGTTGTTGTTGTTGTTGTTGTTGTTGTTGTTGTTGTTGTTGTTGTTGTTGTTGTTGTTGTTGTTGTTGTTGTTGTTGTTGTTGTTGTTGTTGTTGTTGTTGTTGTTGTTGTTGTTGTTGTTGTTGTTGTTGTTGTTGTTGTTGTTGTTGTTGTTGTTGTTGTTGTTGTTGTTGTTGTTGTTGTTGTTGTTGTTGTTGTTGTTGTTGTTGTTGTTGTTGTTGTTGTTGTTGTTGTTGTTGTTGTTGTTGTTGTTGTTGTAGATGATGTTGTTGTTGTTGTTGTTGTTGTTGTTGGTGGTGGTGGTGGTGGTGGTGGTATTGTTGTTGTTGGTGGTGTTGTTGGTGCTGTTGGTGTTTTTGTTGTTTTGCACGACCGGCGCATGCACATGTATTGAATGATGTATAATACACGGGGCCCATTGGCATTTTGCAATCCCCTGACTCTGAGCAGGCTTGGCCGTCCGAAGGATCACACAAAACTCGTCCGTGAGTACGATCAACGGGCTGAGCAATCGATCGTGCTGCGTTCGGCCGCGACAGCGTGGGCTGATGGAGTACCCTGGGCAGAAGCTCTTCACATGGCAGGAGTCGCTCAGGAGCGTGCCGAAGCTGCGTCTGCAAGGCGTGATCGGGTCGCCGGTAAAGGCCGCGGAAAGCAGGGTGGGCCACGTGGCAAAGGGCGAGCTTCTGCAGTCGCTGCTGGCGCGGCGGTCTGACAATCACTCGTCGACCGAGGTGGGTCATACAAATCCAAAAGCAGCGTAATTAGAAATCGAGTGATTCTTTTATAACCCAAATACAGAAGGGGTTGCCCGAACGAGGGATGTTCTGCAGCCATTATCTAATTTTAGGGATTTTAGGGGCCTTGAGACGATCCTAAACCTAAAAATAGAGTTCCTTGGCTGCAACGGAATTAGGCTAGAAACATTTCTTGCTCAGGTCGATTTCGGTCTTATTCGCTGGGTTTTTCATAGATTCTGAATTACGAGTTCGATCTTCAAAAACCTAAATTTGATGACGGTCCGGCCGTGGCCGGTCATTCTCCCCGGCAAGGTGCTAGTAGCGTGCGTATCCACTTTTCGCCGCACAAAAATGCAAAAAAATTGGGGTGCGGCGTTGTAGTTAGGAGAGACTTGTCGGGGTTGGAGGAAAAAATGGCTGGCGCGGACACCCGCTCAGCCTGGCGGCTGGCGGGCGGCCACACGGCAGGCTCGTGGAGCCTAGAAATCCCACATGGAATCGCTGAAACGTGCATTTTTTCAGCAGTTTTTCATATTAGAATAGAAACCTATTGAAATGGACGGCCAGGAGGAATGACCGATTTGTGTTGAAACCCAGGTGCTTTTCAACTCAAAATCGCTCCCGCTCGCGAGAAGCGTTTGCGTGGAATCCCTTTGTCCGACGCGACAGGCGTTTGCGTTGAATCCGTCCGACGCGAGAGGCGTTTGCGTTGAATCCGTTCGACGCGAGAGGCGTTTGCGTTGAATCCGTCCGACGCGACAGGCGTTTGCGTTGAATCCGTTCGACGCGACAGGCGTTTGCGTTGAATCCGTCTGACGTCGATTGGCTAAAGGCCATTTTGCGTTGAATCACACCTGGGATTCAACTCAAATTGGGCCTTCAATTTGAGAGCCGATTTGTGTTGAATCCCAGGTGTGATTCAACTCAAACTGGGCCTCTGGGGCAGGTTGCACTACCCTTGAAGTTTTACCGGGGTAGTCTAACCTGGCCCAGAGGCCCAGTTTGAGTTGAATCACACCTGGGATTCAACACAAATCGGCTCTCAAATTGAAGGCCCAATTTGAGTTGAATCCCAGGTGTGATTCAACGCAAACGCCTGTCGCGTCGGACGGATTCAACGCAAACGCCTGTCGCGTCGAACGGATTCAACGCAAACGCCTGTCGCGTCGGACGGATTCAACGCAAACGCCTCTCGCGTCGAACGGATTCAACGCAAACGCCTCTCGCGTCGGACAGTCAGATTCAACGCAAACGCCTGCCGCGTCGGACGGATTCAACGCAAACGCCTCTCGTGTCGGACAGATTCAACGCAAACGCCTGTCGCGTCGGACAGACAGAGAGAGAGCGCAAACGCCTTTCGCGTCGCGGACAGCTTCAACGCAAACGCCTTTCGCGTCGGACAGAGAGATTCAACGGAAACTTCCTTCGCGCCAGACAGAGAGATTCAACGGAAACGCCTTTCGTGTCGGAAAGACAGACAGATTCAACGGAAACACCAATAATAATTGTCAGGCCAATTGGACCGCAACACCTTCACTGTCACACACAGTCGGGGACAGACAGACTGACAGAGCGACGCCATCATGTCATGGCTACTAGTACTAGTAGTAGCAGTAATAATAATAAGTTAATTATTTCTAAAGTCTTTGTCCATGTGGTCTTTCTTTAGACCCTGCAGGAGCCTGCGGGACGATCCGCTGTGACAACCGGTGCTCTGTTTGTCTGCTTCTGGATGCTGCTCCTGGACGATCCTTACATGTGCTCTGACAGCCGCAAGCCACACATTGGACCTCGAGTTGTGATGTCGCTTTCAGTCACGGCACCGGACCGATGCTGTTGCAGTGCGCCCACCGACTCCAACAAAACAGTTCATGTGCGAAGTGTAAATTAAATCCTTATAGGGCCTCTTAGCTCCAAAGCTTTGATTCATAGCAAACTAAAGATGAATGTTCAAGCCTGTCGAATTGATTTGCCATTGAAAAATTAAAAGCCCAGTCTTCCATTCTAAGTCTAACAAGGCCCATGTCATTCATTGTCATGTCCACAGACATTATGATTCTGAAAACTTCAACTGAGTTCAGACTTCAGGGGATTTCGGGATACTGTTTCTTTTGATGGCTGTGTCAATTGTGCCCTTCAATATCAGCTCCCCAGAACCTCAACACCAAAAGAGACATGCAACAATTTACCAATTTTGAAATCAGACTGGTCAGCCTCAAGGCCCATAGCTGCTCCTTACAATGACAGGCCCAGTATGTCCCAATTTCCCTCCTTCTGGCAGCATGTCCCTTAGATAGCCGCACAGGATTTTGGCGTTGCGCAGATTCTGGTTACGGCGATGAGAATGCTCGGCTATTAATCAACTCAGAACCTGAGCTGCAATTAACAAGCGTCACTTGGCATGACAATGAGTGGCCATGCCTGATGAGGTTTTCAATGAGTAAAAAAGCCTCGAGACAGACAAATGATAAACGAGGAGCCGTGTCATTGTACCTGACGACAAGCAGACCATCATGTCGTAGCCCGGGGCTCCGATCCAAAACCCAATTGAACTTCCTGCTATCATCCCCAAATGGTCCCAGGCCTCGACTCGTGTGGGCCTTATTAGCGACCGCCGTTGATGATGCAATTCTTCAGCCGGGACCCTTGGCAGCAGGACGTATTCAGTAGTCGCCTGGATTCTGAAGCCTTACGTGCATTACAGTATGTTTGATTGTTACCTGGCCCATCCTAGGAAAGTGGCGCATTGACTGAGTGTCACCGAGTGTGAATTTGACATACCATTAAAAGTGGGTGGCTTGCTATGCAGCGCTGAGAGTCGCTTCTGATTGTGATGCACTGACCAGGCAGCTCAGGTAGCAGCCCTGATGCATGTGATGTGTCAGCATTGCTCTCATCCCTTAAAGTTTTCCGACCCGAGCGAGCAGTTGACTCTGTCGATGTGAGGACCTAGCCTAACTAACTGAATAACTTAACATGGTGTTAAGTTAAGGTTTCAGGCTGATATTCATGTCATTCTATGTTTTGAATCCAGATTCATTCATTTGGTGTCACTGGTCCCGCTGCTGAGCCTAATACTGGTTACTCTCTAGGCCAGACTACCTTAAGTTGACGGCTTGTTTCAGGTTCATTCTGTGTTACTGTTACGAATTCAAAGTCATCCTTTCAGTAGCCCTGCAGCGTTGTCTGTACTCTAGGCCACAGTCACACTGACAAGCTTAATTGCGCGGAGGCCGTTTGCTGAGCAAACTTCTCCTGAACTCACAGATTCATTCATTCAGTAGTCCTGCAGCTTGGGCCCTGCCTCGTGGAGTGACCATGGGCGCAAAGCGGAAGTCAGGGGAGGGCAAGGCCGGGCCTGCCAATGCGAAGGCAGCCAAGCAAGGAGCAAATCTTGCCACCCTGGAAAAGTACAGCTATGTTCACAAGATGACGGCTTGGAAGCTTGTTCTGCAAAGTTCAACTGAATAACTTAACATGGTGTTAAGTTAAGGTTTCAGGCAAACATCACCTGGCGCATACTTGCCATGGACTGCTGTGGTCATGCCTCTTGTTAATCAACTGCACGTGCTGAGCATCAACATCAGTCCGTCTCCTCTGAGGCTGAAGGACACCGTGCTGCCCACCGGCTCCATCGACGCCTTCCTTAGCAACCAAATGGATACCGAGGCAAGGCAATTGTTGTAAACTCTCTGTCATGTGTGTCAGGGGTCATAGTTATCAGAATCATTCAGTCAGTTTAAACTAAGTCAGTACTGAGGACTTCGTGTCAAGATGGCATTGTTGCTCACTCTCTGTCTGCCAGGACAAAATGCTTGACTTCGCCCGGTGGATGGACAACTTCTGTCCTGCTGATGCTTTGCACCTCGACTTAAACACAAACGACATGTTTTTTTGCACCGCCTGTCACACTGTACCTGCAGGAAGGCCTACAGCATTGACAGCGCCGGCAGCTACTTGAGGCCCTTCCAGTTGGGATGGCGCTCAGATTTCGGAATTAGCGGAATGATGGAGCCGGAAACGGCCGAGCTCCTCCTGGAGCTCATACTCACAGAGGGGCTGCTGGACCCAGTATACTGGTAGTTAACCAATCAGTGTTACTGTTATTATGCGTACTTATATTCTTGATCTGGTCCGGGTTTTGCTTTGACTTGCGATCTAAGGTTCCTGACTGACCCCAACGTTGTCGGTGTCGAGAAGTTGGGCGTTACGATGCCTCCACCGGAGTACCTCGACGGTGGCATCACGGAATGCCCCGCCATCAGCCTGGGCAGTAACTTGGGAGCATAGCGCGAGTCATAGGTGATATCACGGGGCTGTGCATTTGATGTTCTGTTTCAGGTGCTTTGTTGCCACCCTTCAGTGTCGGGTACGTGAAAGGGTGGAAAAGAGCAGTGTGCTTGATCCTGGCACTCTATGGAATCAGAATGCTGGGATTGGAGGCAGAAGTGCCCCACCACATTCGTGCGGCCTGGTCTAAACTTTATATCAACACATGCTGTTATACGTAGCCTTTAGATATTAATTTTTAGAGTGAGATTTCAGATCACTTCCCGGCCTCAGGTGAGCATGGGCACCATCCACTGCTCCTTCGGAGCCTTTCAAGATGTGAAAGCCAAGGTTTTGGCTTCACGAGGTGGCTTGCATGAACAATTGGCGTCGACAGCAAGTCATAGAGCGATAAGTACCAGCGGGTTATTTGTTATTAAAATTGACAAGCTAGGAGTGACCCTCGCGTCTACATCAACGCGGCGACCCCCAAACTGCTTCCACTTCCTGCGTCAAGTTGTCATCTTACAAAGAGCTGGAGCAGGAGGAGCCGAACAGCAGTTTTCGGAGACTCAGAACGAGATAGCAACTTGAAGACGTTTGGCTTTATGTTCGATTCCTAAGACAGTCTTGTTATTGTCAGTTTCAGGATTGGCACTCCCAGACTGCCATTGCGAAGGCCTTCCATATAGGCCGGAATGAAGCCGGAGCTGTGCAGCAGCTCATCACGGCCGTGCCGGAGGATGTGAAAAATGCATTGGCAGCGGCAGT
Organism: Symbiodinium sp. CCMP2592; assembly: GCA_905221615.1. Classification (NCBI taxonomy): domain Eukaryota; class Dinophyceae; order Suessiales; family Symbiodiniaceae; genus Symbiodinium; species Symbiodinium sp. CCMP2592. Next base: position 278,083 of record CAJNDT010000225.1, read on the forward strand.
GAAGCGACGAGGCATGGTGAAGTTTGTGGGCCATGAAGCTTTGGCACGACAAATCTTCAGTGCCTCCTACACCAACACATCGCCGGGCGTGGATGCATGGCGGGACCTCCTGACAAACGCCCCGGGCGATTCCAGGATTGTGACTAAACGCGAACATCTTGTTTGTAAAATTTGGGGTTGAGGGATGGGTCTTGAACTTAAGGTTTATGAATTTGATTTGTAGTCTACTATACTGGACCAGACACGTAGAATGAGATCATCGTGACCATAAACCATCATCATCGTCAGCTCACGCGCCCCCTCGATCATGGCTGGCTATCTCTATCTCTATCTCTATCTCTATCTCTATCTCTCTGTCTCTCGACGACACAAGGCATCTTTGTTGGTGGAGCGCCTCGTCAGCGACTTCGACCTCGCGCCCGAGCCCCTGCGCAAGGTGCCTTGAGATCTTAAAGGTTGCAACTGTAAGTGTGGCCTTCAAAATAATCATACTGAGAATCCAAGATTGGTTGCTGCAGTGGTGACCTTAACTTCCTCAGGCACCGACCTATAAGGAAACGGTGACAAAGCATGCTTGCTGTGCTGCCATGCTGCACTTCCTCGGCCTCTTGGAAGCCATGTGCCCCGGCAAAGAGTTTCCTGAATTGCGGCGGCAGCTCATGCATCAGTTCCATCACGGCTACTTGGACACGGACCTTGTCCACGTCCTTGAGAGCGCCGTGCCGCCAGCAGATCTGAAATCTGTTTCCGCCTTCAGGTGCACAGTTAATAAACAAGCAGCATAATGAACCATCTACCTGACAATTAACATTGACTGCCTGCTTTCCGCCCTCAGGGCGGTGGCGGTCCAGATCGAGACCCAAGCGCAGGCAGAGATGGATGCGACACAGGCAGAGCATGCGCGGCAAGTCCGCGAAGCCACCCTGGCCCAGATCACCGCCTTGGTCGAGTCTGACATGAAGGCATTGCGCCAGCGGACCCCAGACCATGTGCTCAAGGCCATCGCTACGGCAAAGGATTTGAAGTACGTCAAGGACCGGCAGACGCAGCTTGACACAAATCATTTCTGCCATTTGCAATAACAATAATGATTAATAAGGCTTTGTATTCTTATAGTCCGTGCCAAATTTGTTGCTTTGACTGTCTGTTACTGTTAATGTGGAACCGTAACCCCGAAGCATACAGCGTGTCACGTGGACTACGTTAGTTATGCTGTCAGCCGCTCGACGATTACTTATCCTGAGCCCTAAAGTAGTCAAAGTTTTGAAGCCCAACAGGTTTCATCATTACATTACAGACTCGGAGCCCGAGGTCCCAGAAACCCCCTTCTTGGGACAATCACAATCACATGACAAGTAGTATCTTCAAGTTGGGACTATAAGTTATTAGTTCAGTTATTTAGTTAGAGCTCCTATTTTGGGTTTTTGGGTTACTTTAATGACTAATGAGTGACATATGACAGTATCTTCAGGTTGGGACTATAAGTTATCAGTTATTTAGTTAGCTCTCCTACTATTTGGGGTTTGTCTGTTGCTTATTGACATATGATGTAAGTAGACCAACTAACTTAACTCAGTGTCCTCAGGATTTATGGTTTAAGGCTCAAGGGTTCTGAGCCTTCGGAGTTTAGGGTTGCTGTTTTCTATCAAGCGGCCTCGATCCGGATGACCGCTTGCAATTCAGGTATGGGCTGTGCCTTTGCGATTACACGGTGCTGCCAGCGAATGTGGATTACGTGAGGGACTCTGTGGAGCTGCTGGCAAACTTGCTTGCCAGCAGCTCCAACAACCTGGGCCACTTGCAGCTTCCGCTGCCGCAGCGTTCGATGGCTTCCTCAACGAGCGTCAAGCACAGGCGGACCGTGGAGGATTTGTTGATGAAGGCGAAGATCAACGCGGACTCCGTGACAGCCCTGCTCTTCGAGAAGCCTGCCGACGCAAGTGCATCTGACAAGCGGTCCCTGACACAAACCTGCTTGACCTGCCTCTTCAGTGGTTTCGATGCAACAAGCTGGACCGCTTCGCGAGTTTTGCAAGAGTGCCGAATGGGACCCTTCCCGCTCCTGAAAGTCGCGGACTTCCTGGGCTACGAGAACTCGCGGCCTGGCCCTGCGGCGAGGGTAGAGCAGCATCTGGGCAACAGTGAGCCCGAATTTAAATGCTAAGTACCAAGTTCGTCAGACTTCGGGCATTTACACAGAGTTTGATTCTTAGTCTTTTCTACTACTGCTGTTAAATATGAAAGGTCCTTTTAAAGTAAGTGTGGGTTAACCATAAAAAATATCCGTATATATCTGTAAGCATGGTAAGTTAAAGCTGCTATTGTCATTAGCAGGAGAACCATACTAAATAGGTTGTCAGGATTGGGGTCAGGTTTAACACGTATGTCATAGGCCAGGCTCAGGGTCGTGTGGGCGTTTCGGTCTTATAATTTCTTGAAAAGATAAGGTTTTTTTTTATTAGCGTCCCGTTCCAGTCAATGTGCGCCATCATAATCCCAGGAAGGGAGTGCCGCTGCATGAGGGCATCCTCGATGCTTTCATGGATGGCATGGGCTTCGGCGAAACGGACCGGCTGGTGATCGTGGACCTCTGCCCCAACAGGTTGGACTTGAAATGATATGTTGATTCCTTTCTTACACATCACATCAATGAAATTCGAAGGGTTGCTCCTGCAGGCAAGCCGAGTTTGCCCGCGCGGCCGTGAACAAGATGATTGAAACCGAGGGCAAGAGTTGCATGCGCTACGTCGGCCTCTTCCGCCCGGAGCATGCTGACGTGAAAGCCGACCTCAGCGGCAAGATCTACTCCTGGTGGGATAGCAGCAGCGCCGCCCCTGCAAAGAGGCGCACTCGAGATGATGTCGATTTGGACGCGGTGGCCGTGCCGCTGCAGATCCTTTCCCTCCAGGGCTCCAAGCCCGTATGGCCGTCTTCGCTTGAGGACAAGTTTCCGGCCGGCACCCCGGAGCATGCAAAGCTCCTGCTATTGAACCAGGAGTTTTTGAAGGAGTTCCCCAAGCCACGAGCTCTGAGCCAGGTGGGCCGACAGGCCTCTTCGGTCAGCCAGCTGACCCAGCGCCTGGCTGCGGAGTGCGACTACTCGCAGGATGGAGAGCCGCTGGACCTTGAGCGGTGCGTGGACCTCGCAACGGTCCCCGTGGCAGAGCTGAAGGAGACCGTGCTACCAGTCTGATGGCTAAGGAGTCAATCATTGATTGAAAATTGAACTGTTCTGAGCATGCAAGGCCGCAATGCCCGTAATTAGTATAGCCCAAATGTCAAAGCCCAGAAGCCTTCCATCCCGAATCCTAAAACCCTAAACCCCTGAACCGCTAAACCCTAACTTTGTAACATGAACCGTAACAGCAGCAACAGTAACAGTAACAAGAACTTAGCCCTAAATTCTAAAGAATATGTTTAGTCTGTGTCTGTGTCCTGCTGCTGATGGCACCTGAGGCTTGCCATGGTCACTGGGCGCCCCGGCAAGCCCAGCATCATGATCACGGCCGAGTACGGCTTGTGGATCGGCAACACCAGTGACTCCCCTTTGGATCTTTGCTGCTCTGAACTTTGTGGGTTTGGGATGGGCAGTTACTCGGACCGTCCTGTTCGCTCCTCATCTGAAATAGGACTTTCGATTCAAATCAACAGCCCCTTAGTCAGCCCGACGAGTAGTACCTAGCATTAGCAACCAGTTTTTAATGCGAGAGCCCTCTGATTCCAGGAAACGTGCTGGAGGAAAGCTCCGGGGTGCCCTGGCGATTGGGCAGCGACAAGGAGCTCATTGTCGTGAACAAGGCAACATTGCCACTATGCGAATTGCTGCGGCTGAAGGCCGCCCACGATTCAGATTCAATGATGATTGATGGTGATGATGATGATGAAGTAGGACTGGGCTGCTTCATCATGACATGAGGGAGGTTATTAAAAGCCTGACATGCGTTACTAGGCCACGGAGGAGGGCCTCGTGAATGTGGAGGTGGAGTCCCACGTGGTGCTGCCCAAGCCTCCGGCTGCTTGTTTGCTATGCTTTTCAATGCATTTAGAGGTGAGATTCAACATGAACTGTCATCCAAGACTGCTGCTGCGGCAGACGATGCTGAGACCCAGCTTGATGATGACGAAGCCCTATTTGGGTTCAGATATGATGTGGCCCCGACCGTGAGCTGCAAGACGAGTGTCTTCAAGCCAGCAGTGTTGAGCAAAGAGGAGACAGAGACAGTCCGTGCTGTCTCCCTCGCCGCTCTCTTCAGTGGTAACTATGACCGCTTGCCCCGCAACAAGATTGCCACTGTGGCTTGGGAGGCCGTGGTGCTGCAACCACTGAAAGGTTGTCGGGCATCCTCTGTGGAGTCAGTCGTGTCATTCAGCAGATTACTTTGGTTCAGCTGTCATTGTTTCTGTTGCAGGTGACCGTGAGCGGGACACCGCCCAAGATCATGCCGATCAAGCCGAAGATCTACTTGACCTGCAGCGTGCGACTGCCTCCGCAAAGTTGGTGCAAGGTCAGCTCCTGATCCTGAGATTTTCCGGACCCTGCAGCATCATCACCATCATGGTACACTAGTAGTAGTTGCAAGATTGGCACATTCGAACATTTCAAGCCGACTTGGTGCTTCTAAGCTCTCGATCATGAATGACATGTGAATGATGGTGATGCTGATGTGACTTCGAGCCTCCAGCCCTCTTGATGAGTTGGCCGTGCACAAGCACAGTAGACGTGAGAGTGGCGGGCGCAAGCTGGGAGTAGGGCCAATTTCAATTCATGTTCATTCAGATAATAGCTCTGCATAGCTCTGCGCTCCACGTCGTGTGCGCTGTCACATCAAGCCTGGAGGCCGCTTTTAACTTCTGAATTACTTTCGTTGTGAGTTGCACTTCGTGGGCTGATTATGATGTTACTTTAATTTATCAATCCAAGTAAAGCCCTATTATGATTTAGATGTGATTTCGGAGTCCGAATGTGTGCCCACTCCATGTGCAACATCGCATAGACATCGAGTCTGACGAGCTTGGCATCGTCTTGAACAGCCAGTCATCGCTGCTGATTCTCGCACTGAGTCTGAGTCCAGTCACTGAGAGGACAAGCTTGGAACCCATGGCTTGGTTTGTCAAATTGTTCTTTCAGGTCAAGCCAGGCCCTGCTTGTCGCAGGAGTAGGGGGCATGCCAGTTTTTAGCTCGGTGAACGAGCTGTCCGCAAGCTCCGATGAATGCGAGGCGGGTTCAAACTTCCTTGGAGTTGATTCTTACTGGAGCGGTTGTAAGTGTAACAAGGTTGTTATGCCAAACTTGTTGTTTATTATTGTTTCTTGCTATGCTGATTTCCAGGTGTCCTTTTTCAACTCCAAACAATAACAGTCCACGTCAGGAGAATGTTAAAGGAGAAGAAAAGGAAAGCTTAGCGGACCCTGAGGTTCCACTTCTGGACATGAGTTGCGATGAAGGGGAGGAGGAGGAAAAGGGCCTCTTTTGGCCTGATGAGGAAGACGAGGAGGAGGAAGAGGAACCAGCACCCAAAAAGAAACCCGCGATGAATGACAAGAACTTGAAACCTGATACCGGTGATGATGAGCCAAAGCCACCCCTGAAAAGACCGGCAACACATAAGAAGGAACAACACGAGGATGAAAATGCAGAGCTCCGCAACAAGAAGCAGCGACCTTCAGCCTTGAAGTCAAAGTCGAACATTGCACCTACCCCAGGTGTTTCAAAGGACGCTTCGGAACAGGATGAAAAGTTAAAGGAGGAGGACAAGCCTACCCCAGGTGTTTCAAAGGACGCTTCGGAGCAGGATGAAAAGTTAAAGGAGGAGGACAAGCAGGAGCATCCAGCATCCGAGCAGCAACCACCCTCAGCCTCACCCGTGAAAGCGAGGCTTAAAATCGCCCCAACCCAAGCTGTTAGGAAACAAGCTTCGAAGAAGGATGAACAGGAGGAGGAAGCCAAGCAGCCACGACGTCCAGCCATAAGGCCGACACGAGCCCCTAGCAAGACTGTTTCCACGGAAGGTTCCGTGCAGGATGATGATGTAAGGGAGGGAGCAGAGAAGAAAGCAAGGACAGATCCGGGACCGAAGCCGGATGTGGAGGAGCGGAGTCGTGTGTGTTCATTGCATGCGCGCTGTACGGATGCAATGCCCAATGTGCGATTCATTCCTGGAGTCTACTAATAGCCTGTAAAGTAGACAGTATTAAGTTCAAACCCTTAGCCTTGTTGATTAAGTTCAGCCAGGAGCCCATGCAGACCGAGGAGCAGAAAGAAGCAAAGACAACGACGGCCGAGGACGACGAGAGTCGTAGGACGACCGCCTGAGGTTAGAAATTTACCCAACATTTGACAAGTGAAACCTGAGTGCTGTAAATACCAACCTTCCCCTATTCAACCTAGTACCTCGCTATTATTACTATTATTTAAATATTAGATAAGTCTACCTTATGCTATTATAGCTGTATAGCTCCTAAAGCGCCTTTAATAATAACCCGAAGGCCCTAATTAGCCCACTACCCTACGCCCTACGCCATCGGCCTCGCTGAGTTAAAGTCAGGAGCCCCAGAAGCCAAAGTTGAAGCACCAAAAAAAAAGCGATTCGGGTTCGAAGCAGGCTTGCCGGCTGACTGTCATCATGATGTCATACTTGATAACAGAATAACAACTCAACCTTACGCCCTACACCCTCGCTTAAAAGCCAAAGGAGCTCAAGAAGAAAGGAGCAGTCGCTTCGGCTTCGGGTTCGAAGCAGGCTTGCCGGCTGACTGTACTCATGGCATTGCTTGACGTCAGCTTAACTTTAATTAAAACCCCACTACGCCCTACACCCTCGCTAAATTAATTCAGGAGCCCAAGAAGCCAAAGGAAGTGAAGAAGAAAGGAGGAATCGCTTCGGGTTCGAAGCAGGCTGGCCGGCTGACTGTCACTCATATAGTAAACCTTTGAACTTTCCAATCGAGGAGTCGAGGGAAGACTCAGAAGCTGCCGAGGAGTCGGAAGCGGAGGCCACTAGTCTCGCATGCGTGAATTTAATTTCTCATGTATTATTTTATTTTATAATGATGCCCTCACGCTACATGATTTACCACTCTTCGCAAACCTTAACCCCCGAAGCCAGGAGCATGACGATGTGCCGCCGAAGCAAGAACTGCCAAAGAGAAAGCCCAAGGCCAAAGCAAAATCCAAGTCACCGCGTCCGCCAGCGCAGGATTTGGATGGACGAGCCACTCCGCCCGCATGAAGCCATGATGCCCTGATGCTACATGATTTGACACTCTTCGAAAACTAAAACCCCCGAAGCCAGGAGAATGTCAATGTGCCGCCGAAGCAAGGGCAGCCAAAGAAGAAGGCCAAAGCAAAAGCCAAGACATCACCGCGTCCGCCAGCGCAGGAGTCGGAAGGAGCCACTCCGCATTCAGCCACTGCCACTCCGAGGCTGAAGGTGGAAAAAGAGAGTTATTACAAAAGCAATAACAGCTGGGGCATCAAAGTCGATGGAGCAGAGAAGATAAGAGCCACTCTATTTGCATCTAAGTTTCGATTTAAGGGTTGAATTTTTGAATTTTTGAAGGTATAAAATAAAATACCGTCATGCAGAATCCTAGCCCAGGTTGGCGGAGTGCTGTATCCGAAAGACCGGACGGAAGAGATTGCAGTGCCTTTGGTGGCAACTGGTAGCATTTCTCAAGCCTATCGAGCAGTGAGTGTCTGGGTGCCTGGACAGTCAGGTTGAAGCCGTGAGAAGGCTGAGACAAGGAGACAGGTTGGAAGACGTCAAGGCCATGTGTGCTGCGTGGCTGTAAACATCAGACACCACTCGATTTGATATTTGTTGTTGGTTCCGAGTTCTAAACCGTATAACAAGTTTATGATTAAATCAAGCCCAGAAAGCTAAAGTAACAGTAACGGTAACAGTACCAGGGCAACAGCAAACAAAAACCAATCATCGCCAACAACAGAACAGACAGCAGCAGCAGTAGCAGCAGCAACAGCAACAACAGCAACAACAGCAGCAACAGCAGCAACAACAACAAGAACGACGACAACAGCAACATCACCAGCAGCAGCAGCAACAACAACAACAACAAGAACAACAGCAGCAACAGTAAGTAGAACCACAGGACCACGACCACGAGCGCGACAACGACGACATCAGCAGCAACAGCTCAACTCTCCACTCAAGAACAACCTCCACCATGCATTTTAACTTGACCGCCACCAACTAGATAGGAACAAGAACAACAAGCCATCTCAAGATGAAACCCATCGTAACCGTGATTCCGTAGCATGGTTCTGCCAAGGCAGCAATGCAGAAGGCGTTGCTCCAGAAACAACTTGCCACGGCTGAGCAAGAGCGCAGCCACAACTTGGCAGACTCGAAGGATGAGGAAGATGCCGCGAAGGCACGAGATTCGCAAAAAACCGAGGACGACGATCAAAACGACAAGGAGTCAGTGTGTCCGGAGAGCGAGGTTGAGCCTTAAAGAGGCGAAAAGGATCGCAAAAGCTGCGAGCCTTAAAAAGGCGAAAAGGATCGCAAATCCTGCCTTAAAAAGGCGAAAAGGATCGCAAATCCTGCGCGAGTCTGGCTGCGTGCAAAACAGATAAGACTGAGAGTGCTCGCAAGTTCTGCACTGAGTGTGCGCATGTCTCCTTTTCTTAGCGGCTACCCGTTGAATCATCCAAAGCCTTTTCTTAGCGGCCACTTATTATGACTTTACTTTGTGCCGAGATGTACATACGTCGTACATGTATTTATACACACATGCTCTCGCCCGGAGGTTCCTTCTTTCGCATCTTTCGCCCGCCTGAGCCGGGGAGCGGCGTAGCCGTGCCCTGTGTTGCCGGGGTTCCTTCCTTTCTGCCTGTCTGGCCGGGGGGCGGCTTGGCCGCATCCTGCGCTGCCGAGGCTTTCTTCTCTCGGGGGGTTTTTATTCCACATACTATTTATAATACATGTGTAGAGAAACATATTGATTTGTTTATTTTTCGACAACACTCCTTTTGACGATCGTGTGGCCCAATGTGCCAAAGCTAGTCTTGCAGTCACTTGCGACAACAGTCAGTTTGACGATCGTGTCATTTTTTGGCCACAATGATTGTAAGGGATGGGGTAAATTGGTAGCGGAGCCTAACAATAACCATTGGTAGGGGAGCCCAAAACAAGCCATATATCACAGCAGGCGTACCAACCAAAACCCAGGAACACCAGTTATGCTGGGAACACCAGTTACTGAGAAAAGTTCTTTATTTCGGGCACTATTCGGGCACTATTCGGGCACTATGCCAGGTGGAGGCTTGGGCGGCATTATCTGGAGGGCTAAGGGTTGGGAGGCCTGCAGGACCACCAAAACACTGGAAATGCGCACGAAGAATAGGAATTTGTGCTGCAGGAGGCATTGGGGAGTGATCTGCGGGGCAGGGTTTGGAATGCAAAAGGGGGGGTTTAGGGAAGGATCTGCAGAGTTTAGGGCAGGATCTGCAAGGCAGGATTTGGGGGAGGGTCCGCAAGCAAGCGTTTGGAGGAGCATACACGAAAAACATGAGGGGTGGCATGTGCAAAAAATTGTAGGGTAGTCTATCTACAAGTTTACGGGGGCCTTGGCCATGCGAGGGTTTAGGGAAAGATCAGGCAGGACTTCGGGGAGGATCTATAACGAGACTTTATGAAGGAGTTATGGTTTTTATCGAGTGCAGCAGCAGTCAGTCATTGACAGTCTTCTTGTTTGCATATTCAGAAACCTCCCCCCCGCCCCCTCAATTTCAATGTGTGCCGCAATGTGTGCCGCAATGCTCATTGGGCGCTTCTATGTAAACATTGAATTTGGGGGGAGCGGGGCGGGGGGTCTGGAAGGTTTCAAGATTTGTGGACAAACAATTCCAAAATTGTACTATCACGCGAGGCCATTTTCAGTGTTCGAAAAACCACGAAAACTGTAGGACGCATTAAGGTACCCCCATAGTACTGCAAAAGCACGGCAGGGCCTCCGCAACAGCCCCACTAATCGAAGCACAGGCGATGGCCTAAGCATGCAGGAGCAGGCAAAAGTCACCGTAGATCCGCCGCTCCTACGCACTAGGCCGGTCGCGACCTTTTCCGTCTGGTCTTCGGCTTGGATGCGGATAGAGCGGGCTGAGCGTCGGAGCCTGTGCCCATTGCCGTAGTGGCGTTCGAAGAACCATCAGCCGTCAAAGGCTCGTCAACGTCACTGGCCGCCGAGTGCCCCCCTTCCAGGAAGTCGGCCCGACGTCGACCGCTTCGCATGCGGACCGAGCGCTTCGAGCCCTCAGAAGCTGCCCCAGGCCCGGCATCATCGCTGGCCTCCTCGGCCGCCGAGCCTTCGTCCAGCTAGGTTCATGAAAATGCCGCGTCTTGCAAGGGTATCCGCGACTGCACAGGAGACTTCCTGGGAGACCATACGGTGGTACATGTCAGTGGCCTCCCTATGGATGCGCTCTCCGGCTCATTGACTGGTACCGACGCCGGAGGGCCGTGTGGCGGCCACCAGGGGCCCGCACCGGGGTAAGCCGTCGGCTCTCTTTCTGACTCCGGCTCAGATGGAAGCTCCGCAAGATTGATAGCGAGGGCCTGCCTTCCTGTACGCCCAGCCGATGACGCTGGAGGTGCCGCCATGGAGCGAAGAATTGCGAGCGACGTATGTCGCAAGCTACCCTCCTAGCCTGAAGGCCGCCATGCAAGTGGCAAGACGGACGTTGCGGGTATAATCCTCCCCATTCGTGTTTCCGCAGAGAGCACAGCGTTTGGTGTGCTCGAGGCCAGCGACTCTTGCAGCTTGAAATACAGCACGTAGTCAATGCCGATCGCCTCTGTCGGTTCAACAGCCGCAAGTAGTGCCGCTCGCACCTGTCAGTGTGTTGACCCACACTGCATAAGGAGCAGCAGTGCCGGTGCCGGCCTTTGTGAAAGGAGCGGTGACACCCTGGAGTACAGTAAGGGATGCGTTCCCTGTGTGCTTTGCGGCTTCCTCGGGGACAGCGGTTCATGCGAGTAGCCAGGCTGACGTCCTGCACCTTGAAGCCGCCGCCCGAGGGCACGCCATTGGAGGCCATGATAACCGGCTGGCAACGTATGTCGCCGCCCCTCCTCAGAACGAGCAAGTCCAACAAACCCGGCTGCACGTCGATAATCAGAAGCGATAGTATTTCGCAACTGTCGGACACCTCTTTCTGATGCAGCAACAGCAAGCACTTCAGGCTTAGGGACTTTGGCACTGGCTGGAGCAGCACCCGTCGAGGGCCATCTTTTACGAGACAATTCGTCGGGCTTGGAGATGTCATCGTCCGAATCCTGAACATCAATGATGTTTTGATTGTTCAACTCCTCAGCAAAGGGCATCGGTGTGTCCGGGTCTTCTGGATCAGGACCAGTGTGCCCGACACTGAAAGGTTCTGTCGTAGTAGCAGAAGGAGCAACAAAACGATCAACAAGAGAGCCAATGCCGGAGGCTGATGTCGCAAGAGAGGATGAGGCTTTAGGTAGACCAAGGTAAGCAGCGGCATTGATGTACGCTTGTTGTACTCTTCGACTAGAGGCAGTGGCTGCTTGCACTACAACAGTCGTAACCAAGGACTGAATTCCAACTTCTTCCTGCCATTGTGCGAATGAGATAGCGTCCTTGGCATAGGAAGCGCACTCTGTGGGCAGCTCATCGCGATAGATAAGTCGAGACCTTGCAGATTGTCATAGGAATAAGCGAGCCCACAATCAGCAAACTCAAGCGTGCAAAAGTGCTTTTGGCGCAGGGAATGAATAACAAGAGCTTGGACTCTGAACTTAACCTTGCTAAGGTCGTCAAGAATGAGTTCGTGCCCTAGCAAGTCATAGGCTGCGTCTTTGTAAGCAGATGTGTGGGACTCTAATACAAAAGCCAAGGACCGTGGGTAATGTAGGCCGTCGGGTTTAAGCTGCATGTGACAGCGGTCACAAGCACTTTGGCATACCCCCGTCATTACGATACGGTTGACAGAAGCCTTCGCCGCCGCGTCAAAGTTGGTGAGAATGTCGTCATGGGCCTCTAAGTCCGTTAACAGGGCAGTGTAGCAGGCATATTTAGCAACGCGGAGTGCAGCAGTGGTGCTCAATCGATTTACGCATGCGCACTCAGACTTGATTCTCAACGTCAAGTTTGTTTGCGACACACTCTGAAGAAAAGGGAGCGCATTTTCAATTGTATCGTTGACTGAGTGCAGCCGCGAAGGATCACTCGAGTGGTACGAGAACAGCGCATCAATAAAACCATCACGAAGCTCCTTACTCCAATCTCGAGTAACCAGTCCCGCTCCGGTTGCAATAAAGGCGTTTTGGATGCTGCTGGGCGTTTTGGTTAGCTCCTCCTTGGATAGCCTGTTGAAAGCCATAACACGAAAGGCACAAGTCAGGTGGCACACAATGGAATCCAGTCTAGCAGCTACCTGGTGTCGAAGGGCGGCTTCCGTGACTCTAACTGCTAATGGTTGTGGGAGGTGGAGAGGTAATGCGAGGCGTTCCACTAACCTTGGACGCAGTTTGCTTGGCACTCGGCTTGCGTACCTGCTTTGGCGGATCGACGTGTCTGGAGATGACTGAGCCAGCGGAAGTATTCCACCGCTCGTTGTTGCCAATAACATCGGCACCTCTATTCTCACCAGTGTGGGGACCCTCGCCACCCCTGCAGTTATCCTGCTTGCTACCAAGCTCAACGTTGAGCGGCTCTGTAGCAGGGCGAGGAGCAGTAAGCTCGGTTGGCCGATTGCTGAAAAAGTTGAGGGGTGTTTGTACATGGGGCAGTGTGGTTCCATCCCCTTTGACATGGGCTGCAAAGCTTTGTGCTTCGCCTTTTTCAGTGCGGCCATTTGCAGCTTTTTGCTTATCGCCTTCTTTGAGGGCAGCAAGTGCGGTGCCGATACTGCGATAACTAAGCCTAGAATCTACGGTTTTGAGCTAACGGCTGTGGGGTTCTCCAAAGGTCAGTATTACCAAAAAATCTGGAATGGGCAGCAGCCACCTCTCTTTCTGTAGGATGGTGACAGATATCATGGTGTATTTGGTTGGGGCGGGGAATAGGGGAGTTCGAGGAGTATTTGGTAGCGTTGGTACGCTTGTGTCATAGTCAATTCGGCACAATATATACAAGGGTGGCCAGGTCTTTTCCTATGGAGGCGTCTGTAGGCATGTGCTGTTTGGTAGGTGGAGATATGTTCAATTGAGTCTTCGTGTCTGAGGATATGCCTGAGATAAGAGATCCGGGATGATATGATATTCTGCGACGGGGAAAGGAGTTTGGGGGGGTACTCGTAGGCAAGTTGGGATAGATATTCGTTGGAGCATTCTGCCTCCGATGGTTCCAAGACTTTATGATAAAAGGAACTTTTGATGTTGAAGATCTGTCTAAGGACCTTGTAGTGTAGCTTGTTCAGTTTAGTGAGGTCAGGTTGCAAATACATCCGTGATTCCGAGCCATACAGAAGGATGGCCAACACGATCTGGGAATGAATTAGCAGCTTTCGCTTAATGGTTATGGAGGGGTGCCTAAAGAAATCATGTGACATTTGGCCGCGTGCGAGGCCTGCGCGTATCGCTTTTTGGCGTCCGCTTTGGCGGCTGAATTATGAGTGAGGACAGCTCCTAAGTAATCGGCGTGGGGTTTAGGATCAATGCGGAGTTCTTGGGGTAGTTGTGGGTTGCTTCTCATGCAACAGAAGTCACATCGGCATGGGTGGGTTGTGGTATCCGTTTGATATACGGGCAGATCAGTGTTGATGCAGAGAAGCTGGCACTTCTCATGATTCATGGACATGCCTCTTTTGTAAGAGTGGGACTGCAGCGTGTGCAGAAAACGGTGTAGGGACAATCTCGTGCGAGATAATAAAACTGTATCGTCGGCGTACTCTATATCTGTAAGTCGAAAATCCGTAGTAAGTACTGAAGGTCTAGGGCCATACTCTGCCACGTACGCTGCGTACGTATCACGAAAAAGCACTGAGAGGGTAATGATAAACAAATACGGCGATAAAGGGCACCCCTGACGGATGCCCTGGGCGAAGGCTTGCGGGCGGGACGTATAGCCCGAGTCCTGCACGCGAAAATGGCACTCTTGGTAAATTGACAATACCGGATTAACAAATGTGTCGGGGAGACCTACTCGCTGCAGCGCGTTGCGCAACGCTGAGTGGGAGACTGAGTCAAAGGCTTGTGACCAATCCAGGAACATAGCATAAAAGGATTCCTGGTGTCTTTCATGTAATTCCAGCAAACGTCGAAGGACGAATAGAGGCGTAGAAGTGGATTTGCCGGTTCTAAAACCGAACTGAACCGGCGAGATACGGTCATCAATAGCCGTTTTTAATCTGTCATGGATCAGACAAGCATACAACTTGTAAACCGTGTTGATCAATGAGATGGGGCGGTAGCTTGTAGGGAGAGTGGGGTCTTTCTTTTTACCTTTAAATATCATCACTATGTCCGCGACCTTCCAGGATTTAGGCGAGATTGCCTGCGTAAAAGTTTTGTTAAAGTGCGCCAGTAGCGCAACATGAACCGATCTGGGCGCGAACTTCCAAATTTCCGCCGGCAATTGATCGGGGCCAGGGGCTTTGCGATTTTTGAGGCGCGCCAGCGCCCTTAATAATTCGGGTTCCGTAAATGGACTGGTGTCAATAGGAGCAGGGGGAAAAATAGGGTCGGAAGGGAGTTCGGGGAGGTTTCTATGATTCCAGACTTTAGTGGCTAAATGGCTAGCCATGACATCGGGCTTAGCGGCTTTGGTGGACATCTGGCCATTAGGTTTGCGAATTCCTTGAGTTCTCGGTGTGTAATCCTTACGGAGAAATTTTAGAGTGGACCATTGCTTTGAAGGGGGTCCTTTAGAGTCTTGGAGCAGGTTATTGCAAAGATGTGGTTTTTGTCTTTCCGGGCACGTCGTTTGATGGCTTTTCGGAGTTTTTGCAAAGCTTCGTGGTCATCTGGGGGAGTCGAGGAAATGCGATCGATAAGTCTTTTATTAGTTGGTTCCGAGAGGTATTCTTTATGGTAGGTGCGTTCCTGTTTAGTGCGGGGCAGCGCGGCTTCTTGGAGCGCTGTGGCTTGTTCTTCTACGGAGAGCTTCTCAAATAGGGGTGGGGTGGAAAGACGTATGGTGTCACTCAAGGGTTGTCGAGGAGGGTAGGAATGCCTCCCGATTGTGGAGAAAGAAGTAACTCCTTGCTTGGCCAAAGTGTCGGCGCGTTCGTTTCCGTCGTGGCCCGAATGGCCTTTAATTTTTAGTAGCGAAACGGGGATGCTGGATAAAAGGTCGTTGTCTAGATACCATACGAATTCCTCAGCAAGGGTCTGAAAAAGGTCTGTGGTAGTGCGCTTCCATGCTCCTTGCATTAGCCATTCTAGAACGGGCTGAGTCCACGCTAGGTCTGGGGGATTTTCCTGTTCCTGCTTGGCCTGTTCATATGCTAGCCAGAGGGAAGAAGCAATCATCCTATCCCAGAGGAGCATAGGGGAATGGGAGACATCTACGATACGCGCCCAATTTCCCAAGTTGTAGTGCGCCGTTAGGTCTGCAAAGTGTTCGGTCCACACTTCCTTAAAGTACTGCGCAAACCAGGATGCAGTGTAAAAGGTGGCCTGGAGAACTGGTTCGTACAACGGGCCCCACATATTAACGATGTGTTCCTCCGTAAGGGCCCAGCTAGGGTTACTCCAAGGAAGTCGTGTTGGCTTAGGCGGGGGCATCAGGGCTGTCAGGTCTGCTTCAAAAATACTTACCACCCAGTAGGTGGCATGTTGCTGGGGCGAGAAAGAACTAAAGGTCGTACCATCATAGGTTTCTTTCATTGCTGTGATGAATTTGGTGGTGACCTCAGGGGCTTGCATAATGGGGTCAAGATCAAACAATATGCGATCTAGCTGCAATACCATGCACTTTGTTGCTGTGGGGAGAGAGGTCCAGGAATCTTGGGCCTGTTTGGAGGACCAATACTTACGTGACAAAAGCTACAGTTCTGTGCAAAACCCAGGGGTTTATCACAGAGTTGCTGATCGTTGGTGGTACAGGGACATATGAGGGTCTTCCAGGGAACCGTGTCTTTCCACATGAAACCGGGGGGCACTGGGTGTTCCTTACACTTTGGGCAGTCAATGCAGTAACCCAGGGCACAGGAACAATGGTCGCAAATAAAGACTGGTTGGATGTGGCTATGGCCCTTACCTTTGTTGTGGGGGGTCTGTTGCTGGTGGGAGCCTTTGCCCGAGCCTCCGAAAATTGGGCCTGTAGGTGTTCTAGAGGGAGCCCAGGAACCTGAACCCCAGGAACCCCAGCTATCATTGTTATCCTGATCGTCGTCCTCCTTCCAGTTGGTTCTGGTATCATGGTCTCGTTCTTTCCATTGGCTCTTGGCCGGTCCTTTGTCTTTGGGTTTCTGGTACTTAGCATAGTCAGACCATCCAGACTTCTGGGACCATCCTTGGTAAGATCGGTGGCTGCTGCCTTTGCCCATCTGGGGGGTCCACTGGTCTTGGCGATCATTTCGGGTTTTGGTTTGGGGCTTACCTTTGCTGGATCCCTTTGCCCTGGGGGACCCTTTGCCGTAATCCTCAAAACCCTGATCTAAAAAAGCCTGGGCCGTCAAGGCGGTCATTCCGCCAGCGCCTTGAAAAGGCAACATGGGGTGAGACTCAAGCATAGAGGCTAGATCATCCGAAATGCGTACCGGCATCACTGTGTACGGAAAGGCTTGCGCGTGGGAGGCAGTCGTGAGGTCAAAGGTCATAGGAAGCGCGTTGCACAGTCGTGCGGTCAGAAGTGGCGCGCTTAAGCGCCTGTGCCAGAAATAAGGTATCCCGAAGTCTCCTCGAAAATTTGGCATGCCATCTTGTCAAAAGCGGTCGTGTACCAAAAGCAAGCAAGAGTAGCGGCGCGCAAAGCGCGGATCAAGCACGTAGCTCACTTGCCCAATGAGTTGCTTGGGCTCCACCCCCTTGGCGGTCCAGATCTGCAGCGTCTGCCTCCAGGTCTGTAGCGATGCATGGGTGTCTTCTCCAGTTTCTTCCACGTAGAGCTCGGCGAGAACGTCAAGTAAAGCATAATATGGTTGCATGGCCAATCTATCTTCCAGTGGCTGATCTTGTTCAATCCGGATCTTGTGGTCCTGTTGCTGGAGGTCGCGCCAGTAACGGCGGCCCTGCCGCATCTGATCTCTGAATTGGGCAGCGACTGCAATATCCCTTTTTGGGCTACCGGCTCGTACCCATACCACAAAGCCTCTAAAACGTATTGGTTCACCAGGACACAGCTGGATCGACGATACGAACTGGGCGAGTGGACCTTTTTATATGCTCTCAACGATGAGCACATGGAGGATCCTGCCCACTTCCGCCGCATTCTGTGGGATTTGGCGATGCACTATTGGGGATGGCATGCGCCTGAGGTTCGCCTGCAGCCCTTGGGTGCTTTGGGTCACTTCCCGAGCTGTGCTGTCGTTGATGAGCTGTGTCCAGTAATTGTGCTTGCGGGGTCCTATGGCCGCCGTGGACGGCTTGCACTCCCTTGCTGAACGGGCTGCTCGTTCACACCTGCTGCCGCGTCGGTCCTTGTAACACAGGTTAGGCGACCAGCCATGGCCCCGATTTCGGAGGGTTTTGTGGCACAAGTCGTCCCGTAGGTGGCCTGGATTGATGAGACTGCCTTACTTTGCAATGGAACCGCTGGACGGGCTTCCACTTACGCGCCACGATCTCCGATACCGGTTTGCATCCCACATTGCAGAGACTCGCCGTGCTCAGATTAGTCCCGGCCCTTGCGAGGCCCATTGTGGTGGGAAGCTGGGCTGGGGCAATTTTGCAAGATTGGGGCCAACCTTCCCTCTCCCTCCCGGAGAGGCTGGGTTTGCAGTCTCTGTGGCTTTTCCTGCCCTTGCGAGACCCATGTGTGGGAAGCTGGGCTGCACACGTGGTGCTGTGAAGAGGCTGCTTGGCCAGCACGGCATGGACCACGTTGCTTTATTCGCTGCCTTGTGTGTGATCTGTGGAGGCCCTTGCGAGGCCCACCTCGGTGGGAAGCTGGGTTGTATTGGATACTATGCTTCCCCGCTTTGGCTTGCCGTGCTCGGGTTGAGTACTGTGCCTTATATTGATTCCAACCAGGCGCCTCATCGCCGTGGCGTGTGTGCTCATGGGATGCCAAGCCAAGTGACCAGTTGATCAGGAAATTGCGCCTCCGCCCTTGCGAGACCTGCCTTGGTGGGAAGCTGGGCCTGAATTCATTGTCACAGCACCACCACTGGGTGTGCTTCGCTGTCTGTTGCTCGGATGCTATATACGGCGCACGGCCCTTCTGTCCTGCTATTGCGAATTCTTGGGAAGCAGGCTTATGCACAGTGAACAGGAGGGCTGTCTTATGTTGCCCTCCTCCATACGAAGGGGATTCATGCGTGTGCCATTGCGCAACTCAGTGTAACTGGGAAGCGGGGCATCTGAGCGGGGTAGTCGCTAGCTTTGCGTATGTATTGCCGAACGACGTCTGCCGGCTAAGTCTGCTAGTCGCGGCCTGTCTCACCTTTGCTCTCTCTTTTTTGTACAGTATCTTTAGTTCTTGGCTTTCTTGTAGTTCTTGCTGGGACCGAGTGCAGCAACTTGCTGTCGTTGAGGCCCGCCCACGCCAAAAAATTTTTGCCTATCAAGGGACTCTTCCTGGCTACGGCAGTTTCCCTCTTGTTGCCTTTTCCTTGCTAGAGGCACTGCAAAGAAAAAAGGCGCCTTTTCCGATTCTTTGCGGTTTCCAGCCACAGGCCGTTTCCAGTAGCAGTCTGGTTCCTTTCAGAGGGAGTTTCCGGCTGGAGGCTGACCACCCGAAAGATTTGAGAAATTAATTATATTTGAAATTATTCCATGGGATGGTTTTTCGTTTGAACCATTGACAATTGGCAAGGATAAGATTCAAGACAAAATTAAGCGAATTAGGGAATAGAATAGAGAGTAAGATTCAAAACAAATATGTCAGGCAATGTCAAATCTAGGCCAACAGGTCAGGCAGGTTTAGGTGGGCAACACTTTGCAAAACGGCGGGCAATTGTCTTGGAAGAGCTTCAATATATAGATAGGAACTCCCGGATGAGCAATTATAGGGATAATGCACAGTAGTAGGTTTCCTTTTTTTTGAGGTTGGGGATCTGGGAGTGGGGAGGTTCCGGTTTGTGACAACCTTCGAGCACCTCGGTGACAACCCACATTTTGGACACATTTTGAACGTTTTGGAGGTTTTTCTGATGTATGGAAGCTTAAAAAGTGACGACCGTGTCGAGGATGAGGCCTCTTGACGAAATCGTTGCGTTTGGTCCATTGAGGAACGAATCGAGCACACCCTCGGAGAACACCCATATTTTGGATCCATTAAAGTTTTTTGAGGTTTTGTGATGTATGGAAGCCACAAAAGTGAGGACAGTCTCGAGGATGAGGCACTTGAGTGAAATCGTTCTCTTGTGTTCGCGAAGTGACAAATCGAGCACACACTTGGTAAATTGCATGTTTTTGATGCATTTTCGAAGCTTTTTTATGTTCGAAGTTTGAAAAGGTGACGACAGCGCCGTCAACAAATCCCCAAACCACCCAGTGTTTGTTTCGAAATAATCGTCACACGCACCTCAAACCCCGAGTTCATCTTGCCCGAGCTTTCATATTGTGTCATCTTGACCTTCGGCATTGAGTCTGACAGCCCGCAAGACACCCAAGACCCCAAGCCCAGCACACCGGAAACTTTTGCTGCATGTTCTCGACTTTGTGGCTTTGAGAGAGCAATGATGCGGGCATGGCTTGGAAGGGCTCTCGGAAGGTGCCCGGGGGAGCCCGCAGGGGGTTGTAAAGTCTAGGGTTTGAATAGCCAGCAAACGGCCGCCAAGGCAGCCTGCATTCTTGTCCACGTTTGTTCTATGCTTTTTACGTCTTGATGAACAGCTCCTTGCAAGCCTTGGCTTCTTAGACCCTATAAGGTCTAAGCCTTAAGGTCGTTTCGTATGTATCGACAACAGGGAGTTTTTTTGACAAACTCGTTCAGGCTAGGAAATGCCCATGAACCTGTGAATGGAGCCCCGAAACCCGTGCAATTTTCTTGAACCAACAGGTGACAAAGTGGCAGAAGCGGCAAAGGCCGCCGTCCCGATTCGCCCTTGGCGCTGCCAATCTCGGGCAGCTTGTGAGTTTGCTCCTTTCGCGTCTTGGCCTGCAAGCGCCCCAGGACGCTGGTCAAAGCCTCAGTGTGGACCTACGTGCAGCGTGTGCAACTCTGCATCCTCAGGATTCCCCATGGGCACTTCGCGTAGTGTAGGGATGAGAAGCCGGCCTTTTGGGTGAATCAGTTGGTTCAGGCGGCCGTGGCAGCTCCGTGCCTCACACAGCTCAGGTTGCGGAGGTTCAGCGGTCACATCTGTCACGGTCATCTGGTTCCACTGGGCTTCGAACTCGCTCCGCATCCCTCTAGTTGCCATGTACCTGCCCGAAGGCTGCCTTTGGCACGGGCTTCCTGTGCATTGCATGATCTGTGCGACACAATTTCCGCCGCGTTGCGGTGGTGAGCAAGGGTCAATACTGTGGTATTTGTGACTTCACCTTCCAGGCTGGGTGATGCGTGTGCACCAGGTCTTTGGCTTCCGAGGGCCCAAAGCAGCCCAACGTCCATGAGCTCCTCAAAAATCAGCATCTGATTAGTGGCGCGTCGAGGTCCCTCACCCAACCCGGGAGCTGACACAGTCATCGGGAGATCGCACGAAGCCAACGAGCATCTCTGCCTTCTTGCAGACAGCCCTTCGGCGGCAACTCGCGACTTAAGCTCTTGACGCGACGTATAGAGACCTTTCGGGCAACATGGAAGCCGTTAATCAGAACACCCTGCGCTGCTCGATGTCCAACAGCTCCCACCAGGTTCTTCCTCTGTTCCATGCTTGTGAATGCTTCGCGGCTTTAGCGGCCGTAGCTGACGGAGTCCTCGACCTTCTGCGCCCTGTGGGGCATCCCGCTGGGCGCTCACTGTGAGAGCCGTCCGAAGCTCAGCCCCGAGAAGTTCAGGTGCTACCGTTCCGGCATCTTCCGACATTTTCCGGCATCTTCTGGCATCTTCCGGCAGCGGCAATTTGAGCTGACTTGCCCTGGGCCTGCACAGGTTGGAGTTTTAGTGAAAGCCCGCTTTGCTTGATGTGTCCAGTCAATGCTCTCAGGATGCCGCGTGTCTCGGCGAGGTGCTGTCCACGGCTTAGCTTCTCGTTGGCCGTGTCCTGTCAGGAGGCGCGGCATGGCCGTGGCCGCCCGAATCGCAGGCTCTCCCGATCTTCATCTCGGCCTGCTCTGTGCGTCCGGCCCGCACTTGCTTGCTTGAGTTGTGTATCCCACGCGGTGCCCTGCAGCTATACTTACATGTGCCGTTCCTGTTGCAGTCCCTCCTGCCAGCATGCATCATCATGCCACATGGAAATTGAACAGCATCATGCTAGGTGGGAGTTTAACAGGGACTTGTCGCTTCAGGAGACGATTGAAGCGGGCCTAATTCACTCATGGACTTCCCACCTCTGAATAGGCATCCAGGCTGTTGAGCCGACGTGGACAGTGTGCAGCCTTGAATCCACTATGAAAACGCTGCGACCTGGCAAGATAACGTATTATTAGGAGAACATCCGGCATGTCGCCCTGCTCCGGTGCACGGACGGATGTGGATGTAGTGACGCTACAGAGCAAACGCTTGCACAATTGACTATCAGGCCTGCATCGAGTGGCTTGCTGTGACTGAGCACGTGCTCATGTGCTAAATGCTGCTGTCTTCGTGGTGCATGGGATGCAGGAGTTGCATGGGTCTGAGCTGTCTGCATCGATCAGAGGCATGTATATGTATCATGCTGCTGGCAGCACTGCCCGTGTGACTTGCAGCTTGCAGGGCTCAGTGCCTCAGTTGACATCCTTTCAGGAGGCATCGTGAGGAGTGCCCCTGGCCTCGCAGCTTGGCGACTTGATGCTCTGCCGTTCTTCATGTTAGCCCTCAGCTGATTGTGGATCCATGTGCTCCGCAACCGGGGCCATTCGCTGTCCTGCTGCGTGTCGGGGCCGCACACGCTGCCTGCCTGTACCCTGCAATCAGCCTTGCAGGTAGAAGCAACCTTGCTAAGCCACTTACAGTCTTGAATGGCGATTTTGCCGGACATGACTTGCGGTGACTTATGCAAATACTCTGCGAACGCAGAACGCATGCTCATGTCACTAACTCTGCCCTATTCTCGCATGGGCCGGAGTCAGAGGGCGGGGTTGTTTGAGCAATCCTCCCCAGACCCACAGCTTTCCTACAAAGCTCTTGAGGCCAAGCTCTTGAGCAGTTTGCAACATCTGTTTCTCACATGTCTGGGGACTGGGGAGTGGAACACTGAAGGTCTCATCAGGCTTGGGAAGGTTCTGAAGGTTCTGGAATCTTCTTCTGCCCATCCGCTTGACTGCACGCGCGGTCTGGCGGCGTGTGCCTGCCATTGACAATGCCCCTGCCGCGCTTCCGGCGCCGCAGGTGCTGACTGGAATACAGCCTGCGACTCTCAGAGAGGTCAGGAGGGTGGGGCCTCGTGTACGGCATTGTGCGGCCAACTTGCTTGCATTGCTTGATTGCAGCCGCGGCTTTGTAGCTTGCGCCGCTTGCGCCAGTTTGCGCCGCTTGCGCTGGTTCAAGTCCTTCAGTTCTTGCCGGCATGCACAAGCAATCAGGCTTCCTTTTGCTCCGTGTGAAGGCTTGCGGTTGGACCTTGCTCCCTCCAGGACCACTGCTTGTCCACGTTGAAGACGCTGACTGCTACAGAGGTTCTCACTTGCAGTGTGCACCCTAGGCTTGCATGCGCCTGGCAGGCTGGCATGCCCGGGGTGTTGAAGTAGGCCCCGAAACTGCATTCTTCGATCCGGTGTGGGCACGGATCCCGTAGGACAATCGCGTCATTCCGACTCGCCACCTTTTGTGTAAGCTGCACCAGACATGCTTCTGCTTAGTAGCTGGGCTGTTCCGACTGCGCTGAAGTTAGACCTGCGCTGTGGCCTACTAGCAGGCCAAGCAGCTCTGCCCGCAAACTTAACAAGCCATTCGTGGCTCCCGAGAAGGCTCTTTGTTACCCATGAGCACAGGCATGCACAGGCCCTCATGATGGAAAGGAAGTGCGTTATCATTGCCCTATTCGCCTGATGCATATCAGTTCCAGACATCGTGTGTTCGAAAGCCAACGTGCCATCAGAAACGTCAATTCTGCCCACTCTATCGAAGAAATGTCGAGGAGTTGAGGCATAGGTTGAAGGCCGCAGCATCGGAGATCATTCAAATGAGTCGAGCTGAATTCAGGAACGCCATGGTACGCGACATGCCATTCAAAGGATATAGCAGACCTTCTTGTTTACTTCGTCTTGGTTGGGCTTCGAAAATTTGGTTTCCCTTATATTCCATTGTGTGAGCCTGTGCACGCGGTTGCCGGACTTCCGTGCGCTCTGTGTGGGTGCAGAGCCTTTCAGCACTCTCAGGCATGTCGGGCTATTTTCTTCGGCTGCGCTTCAGCTTCGTTTTGTTGCGGAAGCACGCAGCTTACTCGAAAGATCCGCTTAGCCCTGCTTGGGTGGCATGTGAGTGCCATGTGCATCTGGCCTTTCGGACTTTGCAGGCTGCCCGATTGCCTCTATGTGGGTTCGCTACCAGGTTTGGTTAATCAAGATCTTCTCAGGGTGGCGGCCGCCTCGCAAGAGAAACGTTGGGGTTCGCATGCGGGAATAGCCGGCTTCGCGTGCTCTGCAGGTTGTGAGCTTGTAAAACTCCCCATTGACTCCTCACTTTGTCATCTTCGTCCAGTTTCCTCAGATCCCATATTCCTTGGGAGGCTGCTTCTCTTCGCCAGCCCGGCCAAAATTGCCAACTTGGACAGCTTGACTGTCGTGCATGTCTGTGCACAGCCTTGGTGCACAGTCAGCCTCCTCAGACTGCTCATCTTTTCTCGGCCCACGATTTGAGAGATTAAGAGGTTATGGACTTCGACGCCTGGCAAGGTGAGTCGGCTTACTGTGCGGTGTGACGTGTAAATCCAGTCGGGGCGCTTGACGCATGCTTGATGAGCCGTGACAGATGCTAAGCCTCCCTCCTCCGAGCTTTAGGGTTTAGGTTTCAGCTTTGGGCATTGGGGTTTTCAGCCTCCTGCTTGTGCACATGTCACGAGTGCTGCACTTCAGAAGAGAGGTGCACGCAAGCCTGTTCCAAAGAGTTCTGCAAAATCACGTGCCCTCAGCCACAGTAGCATCATGCGTCACACAGTGCATCTGAGTCGTTGAGCGTGAAGCCGCCGCCAATGTCCCCATTGTCCCCTGCCTGGGACCTCCAAAAGTGCCTCCAGGAGTATTTCCGGGACCTCGGCCAGCGTGGAAGAAAGAGGCGCAGAACGCTCAGGCGAAAGCTCAGACGCAGCAGCGCTGGGTCTGTGCGAAGGTTGGGACATGTTGTGACCCCTTGCTGATGGCAAACGCGCCGGGACAGCAGCCACTACTTGACGTCGCAACTAACATTGAAGAGCAAGATCTTCAGGTGAATCTCGCATGCGGCTTTGGGTTGCAGGTCGTGATCCCGTCGCGATCCCGATGGTCCCATTCTGTGAGGGACTCCTCATCGGTATTTGTGTTTACTCAAACGTGTTTACAACAGAGCTATAACGCTTCATGTACTTTTGAATGCTTGGTGATTTTACACTGCTAAAGCCGCTTTGCTCAGCAGTAGCTTCACACATGTTGTTGCAGCAGACATGTGGGAGCTTTACGTTTTTTCACATGCTGGCCTAGAGGTATTGCAATAGGCATGCGCTGGAAAATTTTCAGCGTTTTGCTTGCTTTCGCATTTCACATTTGGGCATCTTTCCATGACGGTAGCATCTCATCATCTAGCGCTAGGCTTTGCGGTTAGGCTGTGCGCGCTGGCTGTTGCCGGCGGATGGCTTGCTGTGGTCGCATGGACTGATGTTCATACTGTGACGGCAGCAGTGAGGTACAGGATCTGCTGCGAAAGGACAGTGGACCCAAGCTTCATGTCGTGCATTTGCTGCAGTCATGGGTGCTAGATCGGTGGACACTTGGAGGCTGTGCCGATTCTTGATGGCAATATCAGCTACGTGCAGCTACATGCAGTATGAGCTTCGAGTTGTGTGAGACGCAAAACTTCTTGTGCGGTTTTTTTGCTGCGATTCTGGGTGCTTGCTCAGTGGTTGCATGGGTGCGGCCGATTCGGACGGCGACAGCAGTGCGGTAGTGGATCTGTTGCTAGATGTGCGGCAGATCTAAGCTTCCTGTGGGCATTTGCCGCAGTCTTGCTTGACGGAGCTGTGGCCACTTCAGGCGCTGGGGGCTTGATGTGGCGATAGCTGTGGCGTGTACCGTAAGGTCCAGCAGACCCCAGCTTGTGCTTTGCAATGGCTACAAACCTCGGTTATTGAGCAGTGGTCACACGAGTAATGCCGACTGTTACCGCGGTGGCGACAACATCGTGGTGCAGGCCCAGTTCTGTGCGGTGCAACAGACCTTTCTTCTGCTCAGCCTTTTGCTGGGTTGACGGGTCAGTGACGATCATGACAACATGGCGGCGTGATGCCGTGCCATGTGATGCAGGCGACAGCAGTGCTTTACAGGATCAGCCGTGAGATGTGCAGCTAACCCAGGCTTCTGGTGATTCCGGTGGACTTGCTGCCTGTTTTTTGTGATGGATCCGCCGTGTTCTGCAAATCCAAGTATCTGATCTGGCTTCTACTGCAATCCTGGTCACGGGTTCGTGGTCGCATGCGGTGATGCCGACTTTGCGGCAACAGCAGTGCAGTACAGAAGCAGCTGCAAGAAGGGCAGCAGATCCAAGCTCTTGTGGTGCATTTCCTGAAATCAGATTGGCTCATGTCTTGTGCCGGTGTGGGCGCTTCACAGTCTGCAGGGCTCAGGCCGCCTGGGCATTGCGACGGTCGGAGCGCTTCTGCTCTACTGTGCTTTTCCGCTAGCTGGCATTTCGCATCATCGTAGGTTGCGGGGCTCACGCAAGAAGGACCTCGGCGCTATGGCTATGTCATATTGACATGCCTCAGTTGCTTCCTTGGCCATCGGAGAAACTACAAACAGTGCGTTGTGAGGCCTTTGCCGAAACCGACAAGTATGTCGGTCCGGCTCCGCTGATGGGCCATGCGCCGTGCGTTGTTGAGCGTCGTTCCGCGTTCAGTATAATGGGCGTGTTTTGGGGCGCTGCCGCCTTCAATACAAACACACATGCTGTAGGGTAGTGACATTCATCGTGATACGTGGTTTTGCCTTTGCTACCGACCTGGGTGAGGGATCTGCGTTCAGCTGGGGCCATGCCGGTTCTGGCCGACGACAGCAGTGGCATGCAGCACCAGCTGCGAGATGTGAGACCCTGAACCCCTAAACCCTGAAACCCCCAAGCCCTACACCCGAAAACACCTCAACCCTTGACCCAGCCCTAGTCACAGTTCTTCGAGACACTCGGAATGTTGCTAAGTCCGCGTTAGGCGCAATATGTCGCAATCCTGGGTGATGGACCCGGCCTCACTTGTGGGGACCACTGCAGCGTCAGTACAGCAGATCCAAGCTTCTGAGCACGCATTTGTTGTGTAATCCTGGGTGATGGATGCTAGGCCACACCTGGGACCACGCTCCTAGTGATAGTAGTCCCAGTGGTGACAATAGTGGCGCAGCATTAGCAGCGAGATCTGGAGCAGATCCAAAATTCTGTTTGCGCATTTGCTGCAACCCAGGGCGAAGGACTCGCGATCACTTGGCGCTATGTTCGCAGCGATGGCCCGTTGAGAGTAGCATCAGCTGCGAAATGTGCAGCAGATCCAAGCTTCTGAAGTTGTGCACATTTGCTGCTGCCCTGGTGCAGGATTTGCAGTCACGTGGAGCCTTGCTTTCAGCGGCAGCAGCAGCAATGGCGTGCAGCATCAGGCGCGAGATGAGCAACGGATCCAAAAGCTTCCTCTCAGTGTGCGTATGTTGCAATCCAGGGTGATGAATCGGTTGTTGCTCCTGCTGGTTCTGTGCGGCGACAACAGTGGTGTGCCGTACCAGCTGCGATCAAAGCTTGTGATCGCGCATTTCCTGCAACATTGGGTGAAGGATCAATGGTCATATTGCGGGGAGCCGATGTGCGCCTTGCTGGCGGCACTTGGTATAATGCAGCATTTCCACTCCCAAGCCCGTGTCAACAGGTCAAGTGAAGCGCTTTGAAGCCCAAGACCTTCCCTACCCCCAATTTGCCTGTTTTTACACAGTACGCAACAAAGTTGTGTGGCCAAGATGTGTATATTGCGAAACTCTACCAGTTCCGATAGGAAGGATGTTGGTCATCAGGCTGATTCGTAGCCCGTTCCCATGGAGTACGCTGCAGTGCTGGTGCCAGCACGGGGATGCAGCGTCAGCTGGTGAGATGCGCAGCAGGTGCCAGCTGTTGGCGGCACATCTGCGGCAGTCCTGGGTGATGGCCCGGGGCCACGGGACCATCTGTTGCCAGATTTGGAGCATCCAAGCTTCCGAGTGCGCGTTTGCTACTGCAGTGGAGTATCTCCAAGCCTTTCACTGCGGGTTTGTTACCGGGTTTGAATCTGTGCTTACATAGGGCCATGGCATGGGGGTGATGGATCTGTGTTCATCAGAGATAAACCCGAACATGGTGGCTAAAACAGCGGTAGGCCGTACCAGCTGCAAGACGTGCAACCTCTGATTGTGCGCGTCTGCTGCAGCCCTGCTAAAGGATCCAGGGTTACATGGCACCATGCTCGGGGCGGTGGCGACAGCAGTGCGGAACGCGGCGCCTGCTGCGAGGTACCCATCAGATCCCAGATGGCAGTTGCACATCTGCCGCAATCCTGGATTATGGATCCGGGGCCACTTCGGACATGCCTTTGCTGTCATGCTGGCTGCTAGGGCCTAGGGATATGTTCAGCTTGGGTCATGCGTTCGTTTGCATCGCCAGCCATCTGCTAGATTGTGGCAGATCCAAATTTCTCCTGTACTCTTGCTGCAATCCCGGATGGTGGGAACAAGGCCACTTGGTGTGACTACAGCAGTGCCGTACAGCATGAGCTGACCGTGCTCTGTGTCACTCCACTTAGCGCCGGCCTGTGCGCTTTGTCTCTTCCGTGCATTGCTTCGCATACAGGCTATACTTGTGGGTCTGATCAGCTCTGCAGCTTGCTATAGCTGCTGGTTGGCAGGTTGCTTCATACCAGGGCCAAGCGGTACAAGCAAGGCCAGGGCGGTCCTGCGCTAAGCAGGCTGCACGCTTGGGGCTGATTAGCGGGCTCTGCAGCTCGCTGATGCGAGCTGGCATCTTGCTGAGCGGCTTAGCACAGTCGTAGCGCCAGCTGCGAGATGCTTCTGAGCGTGCGTTAGTCGCAATATGTCGCAAGTAGTGGTGACAACACGGTGGCGCAGCATCAGAAGCGAGATGGTGCAGGTCCAACTTTCTGATGGCGCATTTGCTGTTTCTCTGGGTGAAGAATCGCGATCATTCGGGGTCAAACGTGCAGCGGCGGTACCAACCATTGAGTGCAGCCATCAGCTGCAACTGTGCAAATTTTGCTGCGGCCTTGGTGCAGAGTTCGCGTTCACCTGGAGCCATGCCTGCAGCGGGGCGGCAGCAATGGAGTGCAGCGTAAGGCGTGAGATGAGCAGCAGGTGCAAGCTTCTGAGTCGTAATTGTTGCATTCCTGGGTTATGCATCTGTGGTTACATGTGATGGATTTTTGCTAGCTGGGGTAAAACCGGTGCAGCTGCAAGACGTGCAGCGTATCCAAGCTTCTTCTTGCGCGTCAGCTGCAACCCTGGGTGAAGGATCAATGGTCATAGTTCGGGGAGCTGTTGTGCGCCCTGCTGGAGGCACTCGGCATGTTGCAGCATGTCCCACTCCTGAGCCCGTGTGAGCAGGTAGCCAATGCCTCCCCCAACCCCAATTTGCAGAATAAAAAAAAAGAAAAGCCAATGGTCCCTTTCCCTGGTGGAAATCCCTCCGTCAAACAGTCAAACAGGACCCCTTTTTGGCCGAGCTTTGTATGCTGAGGCACCCGCCAGTGCCGATGGGTCGGATAGCGGTGCCGACAGCAGTCAGTGGCTCGTGCGTCAGTCGCGAGATACGCAGCAGATTCAAGCTTCTTCTCATGCATTTGCGATTATTGCCTTGGAAGGCTCATCCCGTGGAGCCACGCTGGCCGCGGTTGCGGCCGCAATGGGGTGTAAACCCGAGCCTTGTGGCGACAACAGTGGCGTGCTGTGCCAGCTGCAGGACGTGCATCCTCTGATTGTGCATCCAGTCCAAAACACGCAGGGTTGCACGGAACCTTGCTCGCAGCGGGGGTGACAGCAGTGTGGAGTGCAGCGCCAGCTGGGAGATGCGCAGGAAATCCTAGTTCCTATTTGCACACCTACCGCAATCCTGTGTGTTGGATCCGTGGCCTCTTGCGGCGCGGAGTCATGCCTTTGCTGCCATCCTGGGGCATAGACGTATGTGTTCAGCTGGGATCAGGCTCTCGTGGGCAGCGCCAGTCAGCTGCGAGATGTGTCGCAGATCCAGTTTCCGAGTGCGTATTTGCCGCAATCCCAGCTGATGGATCGAAGGCCGCTGGGGGTGATAACAGCAGTGCCGCACAGCATCAGCCGACCGGGCTCCGCGTCACTGCGTCTACTGCCGGCCTGCGCGCTTTATCTGTTCATGTATTGTTTCGCAAACAGGCAACATCGCACACTTGTGCGTCTGGTCAGCAGCCTCCGCAGCTTGCTGGCTGCTTGTTGGCAGGTTGCTTCATAACAGTACCGAGCGGTACAAGACAGGACTGTCCTGCGTTTAGCAGGCTGCCCCTAGGATTCTGATCAGCAAGCTCTGCAGCTTGCTGCTGCGAGCTGGCAATTTGCTTGGCAGCACCGAGCGGTGCAAGACTTGCGAGGGCTGTCCCGCGTTTAGCAGGCTGCCCCTAGGATTCTGATCAGCAAGCTCTGCAGCTTGCTGCTGCGAGCTGGCAATTTGCTTGGCGGCACCGAGCGGTGCAAGTCTTGCGAGGGCTGTCCCGCGTTTAGCAGGCTGCCCCTAGGATTCTGATCAACAGGCTCTGCAGCTTGCTGTTGCGCGCTGACCCTTTGCTTAGCAGTGCCGAGCGGTGCAAGCCTTGCGAGGGCTGTCCTGCGTTTAGCAGGCTGCCCCTAGGATTCTGATCAGCAAGCTCTGCAGCTTGTTGCTGCGCGATGAACATTTGCTTGGCAGCACCGAGCGGTGCAAGACTTGCGAGGGCTGTCCTGCGTTTAGCAGGCTGCGCCTATGAGTCTGACCAACAGGCTCTGCAGCTTGCTGTTGCGAGCTGACCCTTTGCTTAGCAGTCTGGTCATCAGGTTCTGCAGGCTGACCTGGGGCTGATTAGCAGGCTCTAAAAAAAACAAACATAACACAAAGCACGACAAAAGATATTATCCACCTGTCGCAACTTCGGGGAAGGCTGTGACTCTGTTCCTCTTCTGGCCTGTTGGTACGCTGCTCTCAGCCGGGCCGTGCGTGACCCATTTGCATAAGTGTTGCGCAGCTGTGGGCATTGTACCCGCTGAAAAGGTGCAGGCGCTTTGCACCTGCTTTCAGGGTGTTTTGTTTAGGCTTAAAGCTTGACCATGCGGTCTTACATTTCAGTGGACACATCACTTCTGGTGCGTGCGTTGTGCCGCTCGTAGAGTTGTGATCTCGTCACCTCGTCACTGTGTTTTCTGTGCGGGCGCAGGTTGCAGCGTCAAGTGATGCCGACGTCGCTGGCGACATCAGCAAGTTTCAGGCCCAGCTGCGAAGTGCAGCAGATGGTGCGCTTGCTGCCATGTTCTGGCGTATTTGCGCAGACAGGTGGTGACAACAGTCACATGCGGCCTCAAAAGCGCGATGTGCAGCAATCGCAGCTTCTGATTCGGTAAAAAAAACCTTGCTAATCTGTCTGTGGTCCTGTCAGCAGTGCGGTATAGAATCAGCTGCGACCTGTGCAGCCGACCCATAGCATTGTGGCGCATGTGTTGCAATCCTTCTATGAAGGATCTGGGGTTACGTGTGTCGTTGCCTCGGTGCCGACAGCAGTTACGTGCAAGCATGTGCTAAGGTTAACTCCGAAGATGGTTCTTGGCTGCCCCTTTGTGAAGCCTCTGCTTGTGTTTAGGGCTTGCTTTGATGACGGCCACGTGATGCTACGTAGCTACATGTGCAATTTTGCTGCATGCGCGCTCTTGCCGAAGCGCCATCCTGTTGGCTCTAATGGTGACAGAGATGCTCTGGAGCTTTGGCGGCACATTCACAGCCATTTTTTCGTGATGCATCATTTAGGCCTTGATGCGACAATTGTTTGGGGCAGTGACAGTCACAGTTGGGCGAATTCTGTGCAAATGTGCTGCTACTCGATTCCAGCCGCTACATGCAAACACTAAAGGGTCTGGTGCTTTCGAGGCCTTTCTTGCTGACAGACCCATGTTGGGTTGGTGGCATGACGATGCAGGTGTGCGACCTGTCTCTTCCGTCCAGCTGCGCTACATATGAACACTACGGGTTTTATTAGATGCTTTTACAAGTGAATGTCTTGGTTTTTGGAATAATTAGCAACAGTGTTGCTGCAAGTTTCAGCTGAAGATCCTGCGACGTGCCATTGGCTTGCAGATTCTCGGCTCGACAGCAGGTTCGTACAGGAGCAGCTGAAGCATATGCAACAGATCCAGTTTCCCAATAAGGTGCACATAGGTGCACTTGCTGCCTTCCTGGGCGATTTTTCCATGTTCGTTTTGGGACGCTGATGTGGTTGGTGGTGACAGCACTGCCATGCAGGAGCAAATGCGGCATGCCCAACAGCTCCAAGTGTTTGTAGATGCATGTGCTGCAGTCTGACACTGGCTCTGGTGACAATTGACATCGGTATCGCAGATAGTGGTTTTTACTGATGCAGCTCGGCAAGTCCGTGTGACCGATCTAGAGCCACTTCTGGTGATTCTGCCCCTGGCGGCGGCAGCAGCGCCGCAAGGAAGCAGACGACGCATGTGCAACAGATCAGGATTGCTTTGCTGCATTTGCTGCTAACCTCGGCAAGGTTGTACGTGTGAGGGTCCAAGGTCTGCTTAACTAGGTTTTAGGCCTTTAAAAAAACTTTCTGAAGACCCTGCCTAACGGAAAACGTATTTGTCTGTTAGGTTGGGTATTAAGGTCCGGAGCAAGACAGGGGGGCACCCTTTAGAACATCCGACCTGGTGGACTTTCGTAGTTGTGTAGTCACCGGACCTCGTAAATGCAGTGGCGATGGTAGTCCCATGCAGTTGCGGCTGAAGGAGGCGCAACAGCTGCAAGCTGCCAGTAATACATTTTGTACGGGAGGAGCTGCAGATTTGCATCACGTTCAAGCTACAAGTCGTCCCGGGTGCCTTTTCTGATCACGTGGGATTATCCTTTGGCGGCGGCAGCATGCCGTACGGGATCGGCTGCAGCATAGCAGCATGTTCGTGGCCCACACTGATGCAACCGCTGCAATCCTGGGCGACAGATTTGTGGTCACTTGGGGTGATGCAGCCCCTGGGCGGTGCAGGCTCTGGCATCCTGATTGGTGTCACCTTTCTATCGGCGAAGCCTGCGAAGATTCCTGAGTTGCGCATTGCCACGCATTGCTGATCCGGGGTCCCCAACATCACACAAGCCTTGCGGTAATTCCTGTGTGGCAGCACACGCTATGCGTGGCATCTGGCTCGACGGTTGTCGTTTCATGCAGGTCCTCAACATGCTCCGCTAATGCTGGTGTTGACGGGCGAATGCAGAAGCCTGCTTCTGTAGCTGGGACGGCACGTCCCAACTCAGTGTGGTGGCACACGTGCGGTCACATGCACCTACCGATACCCGCCTACCGCCAGCACGTTTGCGGCATCTTCGTCCGGTTGTGCGCCTCTGGCCCAACATGCATCCTTGTTGTGGCAACCGCCAACAGCTTGAGCTTTCAAGTCTGCCATGAACCTGTGGGTTAGTACCGCTGACGGTGCGTGGTTGCTTCGCTTCCCCCGTCAGTGAGGGCTGGCCGTAGGCACGGGTCAACCAAAAACCGGGGTTGTCTTGCTCAGGCCGCACTAGTGAGATAGAAACAGCTGGTGAACTTTTCTGGTATGCTTCAGTCTTCGCTTCGCTTCTACCATGCTAAAACAAAAAGCAGCAAGAAGTCTGTGGGACAGTACCGCTTGCGGCGCACGGTCGCCTCGCTTCCCCCGTGAGTGTGGGCTGTCCAGCATCACAGGCTGTAAAAAAAAAAAAGCGCTTTTGGCCCTGCTTGGTGGTACCGCCGGCGGTGCGCGGTCGCCTTGCTTCCCCCGTCGGTGAGGGCCACCTTTTTCCAGCGGGGCGCGCTGCAGAAGGCATGGGCTGTGGGCATTCAGCATCGACGCACTTCGAACATGCGGCTTTTTTTTTCGCCGAGTAGATCTGTCAGGGCTCAGTTTCCTGGGATCGTGCCTGATAGCTCCCTAGTCATGCTTTGTCATCGTGCAATGTTGTCAACTTGAGACTTGTGGCTCTGAAGGTTGGCCTTGCTGGCTTGCGGCATTCCAGTCAACCGAACACGTCTTTACTTTGGCCTGATTGAAAGCATTCGGTCTCCTTCCTTTTCCGCGGCAGTTTCATACTTGGCGACTTATGCATCGAACTCTAGCTTGCTTTGCTTCAGACTTCGCAACTGCTTCGTTCGACCACCACGTAAAAGGAAGGAGTCCGTTGTCTGTGTGAGTGCATAGCCGAACCCTGAACAAATCCAGTTTGTGCCCTGCTGTAGAAAGCGGCTGTAGCTTCTGGTTGTGAACAGTGCAGGAGTTCCATGGCACCTACGCAGCAGTTCAGAGTGCATGTTGGAGCTTCGAGACGGGGACACCCCGCCGTGCCGTGGCCATGGTCTGCTCTGCGCCGAGTCGGGCCTGGGCTTTTAGGGTTTAGGGTTTAGGGTTTAGGGTTATCGGGGCCCAAGCTCAAACGAACCTCTGCTGGAACATGTCCAGGCATGCGGCATGCTTTCTGCGAGGGCACAGCATGCCGCATGCCCAGCTCTTCGAGCTCTTCCAGCTCTTCCGTGTATTGTTGGCCAAGGTGACGGCCAGATGGCTGCAGCCTTGAACCGCTGGACAGACTAGTAACAATCATAATTAAAAAATAATTACACTCTAGGCTTCCAGGTTCCAGGGCTTCTAGTGTCAGCTCCATACGCCTCGGCTTGTCGCCAAACCGGTTGTGAATCAACGCCCAGGATGCTGCCTGGCATTCTTCGTGGCAAAGTGCTACTGCCGAGGATTTGGCTACACGTCTTGGGCTCATTTAACGGTAGCATTGCGGCTGCTTAAAGCACTCTGAGAAAGCACCTCTTTTTCGCAGAGTTGGGGGATTTGCTTTTGCGAACTGATGCACCCAGGAGCTTGGAGCCAAAGTGAGACGGCGACACCAGCGAGGGCACCCTTGCGCTTTGTCAAAGAGATGAATCGGACTTCTCCCTAGAGCCCGAGAACTAGAAGCAGCGACGGATCGTGTCAGAGTCGGAGCTCTTTCTTCTCAAGTGTGGTCTCCGCAACTTAAACAGATGCGATGTGTTTGCCACGAAGAAGCGGGCAATCCCAGACAGCAGCCCTGCCGGAAAAATGGAATGGCATTGACGCACAAGTCGCTGGACATCCGCTGCTACGAAGCGCAAGCTTTTTGCAGGACATTGGGCCGTCTGGAAAAAAGTTGCCGCCTAAGCGGGACTGATATGTTTGTGGCTTGATGTGGCTATTTGCAACTGGTGTCAGTCTATCTCTGCAACGGGGTCCATTTTCGGGTATCTGAACCAATCGGTTCATGCATCACAATACGCGCCACCTAGATCGCAGGGTGCCAGCTGGGAATGCTGATGTGTAACAGTAGAGGGGTTTTTATCTACAGTACCCAAACGGCCTGGAGGAATCTGTCTGGCAACGTGCTTCAAAGTGGTCCACCTATTCGAGAACCCCCGATCTCCCCCCCCCTCCCCTCTCGAGGGAGTATCCGTTTCAAGCTTCTTACGGATTCGGCCAGAAGCCTTAAATCCTAGACTCTTGGGCTGTATGGCTTAATTCGTTGTTGGTGCGCTGGACCGTCTTGGCTCAAGGAGGATGCCCGCACCAAGCACGGCCGGGCGCAATGTGCCAAACTAATTAGTGGATCTCCGCGTGGCGTGCACCTTAGGTGAGAGTAGAGCTGACTGTTGGGAACAGCCGTGAAGGTTTTTTCTTTCCGGCTTCTTTAACTTTAGATGATCAGGCCGGTAAGTGTGATAAGGGGATTCAGATGACAGGGGTCGGAGAGATGCCCTTAATCATTCATCCCCACCTGATTTTGATCCTGGGACGCAGAGACGAACATTGCGAGTTCCGCCTCTTGTTGCCGAAGCTCAGCTGAAGCACTGCGACCAAATGCTTCAGCTGGGCTTGGTGCATGATTGGCATTTAGCGTGGGGCAGCCGTGGAGCACTGTAAGGGAGGCGGCCTTCGGTGAGTGGGGCTGGCCGGAAACCGGCGAGTGGATTATCTTCTCTGATTTATCCGTATCCATGGCGCTTTGTCCTTCTATACGAGTGTATAGTCGTTAGAGTGGTGGCTGTGAACCCCATCCAGTTTAGATTTCGCACTGCTTCGCTTCCCTCAGAGAAACGTACTAGCTAGTATTTCCCTGAGTGAGGAGGTCGAAGCAAAACTTGGCTGCTCGAACGAGCGAGCAGCATGCGGTGAGCTTACCTTCACACGGACCTGGAACCAAACAGCAAAAACTCCCCTCAAGAATCTCCCCAACAACTACATGAAGCAGGCCCCCAAGCAATCATTCCTGTCCATCCAAAGATGCTGCACGCAGTGAAGCCGAAGATCCAAACATTGAGCTTCTGTGTGTTTGAGCCGCGGTTTTCATAGATTCTCAATCTCCTGATCCCGTAGACTACCATGTTTTGCAACACGCGAAGCATTTCTTTCCTGGCGAGGTCATGAGAGTCTTGCGCGGGAGCCCGGCCATTCGTGCGTAGAGAACAAGACCTTTGAGTTCATCAGAGTTTTTGCTGCGGGGCTCCGAGGGTCAAAGCCCTCTCACCCTAAAGTTATAACCAGGCGTTTTGGTTTTCCGAGCATCGGATTTTGGACCCGATTTTGTGGGCTTCCAAGAAGCGGTGTCGCGGCTCTAGGACTTGATGAGGTTGAGGGCTCAGCCATGCTGCGAAGGGTTTCCGAATCCCCACTTGGAGGTTCATGGGTAGCTATAAGTGGGGTTATAAGTAGGGTAACTATACTTATATCCCAAATTAGCGGACTTATAGCTCCATTTACTTAGTCTCTATATAATCCCTAGATAACCAAAAAGGTTAACCTTTAGTTCCCCATGATACCCGACAAGTAGGTTTATAACTACCCATCAACCTCCAAGCACTGCCAACATCCTGCATCCCTTTGGCCACGTCGTCCGTGAACAGCAAGAAATACGGAGTGGAAATCAGTCATGTTTGGGATTTAGGCTTTTGGGGGATTCGGGGTTGAGGGGTAAGTGTAGGCTTTAGGGATTTAGTGTTCAGTTGTTTTTTGTGTTTAGGGACTTAGGATTTAGGGTTCAGGGTTTAGGGTTTAGGTTCTGTGGTTGTTTGGGTTTTCAGGTTGACGCACTGGGATGTAGGGTGTGTCGCATTCAGGGTCTTGATTTAAGATATGGGAGTTTCAGAAAATTAGGGGTACCTTGTTTGGAGGTCCTTATGTCGCCACAGCCAGAGTTTTGATCCTGCCGCTTCCAGGAGACTTTTCCGCTCGCTACACTCCGCAGCAACTTTGCCCACACATTCCACAACGATAGCGGAGTTTCGGTAAACCCTAAACCCCTAAACCCTAAACCCTAAACCCTAAACCCTAAACCCTAAACCCTAAACCCTAAACCCTAAACCCCTAAACCCTAAACCCTAAACCCTAAACCCAAAGCAGCTAGGTCCCTACTAGACATAACCACACAATAAGGTACATCTGGGTAGTGCTTGGGGTGTCCCATTGTAAGCCCCCAAAATACTACGGCACCCTTATAAGAAGGACCCTGAAAGGATGGAACGCACCCTAAACTTTAAGCTCTAAACCTTAAACCTTATAAGCCTTAAATCCTGAATCCTCAACCCTCAAGCCTAAAGTCCGCAGTTCAAATCCTTCTCAGCCTCTTGCAGGCCGGACTTCGCGGGACTTCTCCTGGCCAGCCGGTCAGGTTCGGAAATTCCCACGTGAGTATCAACGAATGACCGAGCCCTCCTCGAGCAACAGTTGAGCAGGAACGGATTCTTTAACGAAGTCTGCGCGAAGTGAAATGAAATCGGCTGCAGGGTTGATTGCATGATGAAGACGGGGGTTGTACGTTTCAATACTCAGCTAATTATTTTGGAGAATGAACTTAGAATGGTATATTTCAATAATACTTACCACAATAGTTTTCCAGTGCACTTTGTCTTCTTGCCGGGCTATCAAAGCGTTTGGATGGAAACTGCTGGGCTGACAGTCCGTAGCATCTTGGGCCAGACCTGTTTACGTCAGTGCTTTTGGTGGTTTTTTTGTTACATCGACTTGAAAGCAAGCCTACGCTTACCTGGAACGGTTACACCTTGCTACTGCGAGGTCTCGGGTGGAAGTTTGCACCTGTACCTTCGAATCTGGAGTCTTGCCACCTCCGGCTAAACTCATCCCGCTCACACTCACCCAGCAAACTTGGTTCACTACCAGGAAAGAGGCAATGTGGTTTGTTTTAGCAGTTCGAGGGACATGCACGTTGTGATCAAGCGCTATACTCTATCTGCTTGCTTTGCGGCGCATGTGCCCAGGCATTTTTTAGACGGTGTCAGCTGTCTGGAGGATTTTCAGGGAACCCAGCTGAGACTACACATTGCGTTTCCTGTATTAAACGTGACCTCCCTGTCGCTCAACTCAGTCACTGGTTCCCTGGCCTGCATACACTGAGAAGCATTAGTTTTTCACTCGCCACTTTCGCAATGCTGACATGGTAAGTGTTTCGGCACCTGATAAAAACTCAGCCAAAAACACCCGAACCTTCGAATGATGAACCACTGATGTGTGATGGGTTTGCAGTCGGCTTGAATGTTTAGCTAGCATGTTAGCTTGAACGGCAGAGCTTGCTTTCCTCAAGTGTGTCAAGCCGCCGTTTCATGAATACAGTCATGTATAATCAACAGTAGAAACAGGAAGCTCGGCTGTTGCTTATGATGCTGGCTTTCGCCCTCAGGCCGGCTGGTGATGTGAAGTGGTAACAGGAGGTGCGGTTGATGCTCATGTCGCCGGTTTTCAGGCTGGGCAGTCATATTGAGAGGTAACCGCAGTTGGGGCTGATGCTCACGATGCTGGCTTTCAGGCTCGATGGTCATGTAGAGTGGCAACAGGAGGTTCGGCTGATGCTCAAGATGCTGCATGCGTAGTAGCAGCAGGAGGTGGGGCTGATGGGTTGTGTGGCTGATGCTCATAGTGCGGGGTTTCAGGTTGGGTGGTCGTCATGTAGACGTGCGGCTGATGATCATGATGCTGGGTGTCAGGGTGGGTGGTCACACTGGCGGCAATAGGATGTGCGGCTGATGCTCATGATGCTGGCTTTCAGGGCGGGTGGTCAGGCAGAGCGACATCGGGAGGTGCGGCTGATGCTCATGATGCTGGGTTTCAGGTTGGGTGGTCATGCAATAGGAGGTGCGGCTGATGCTCATGATGCTGGGTACCACCGTGGTTATTTATAGTCGTATAACAAGGCGTGCGGCTGATGCTCATGATGCTGGCGTTCAGGGCAGGAGGTCATGTAGAGTGGCTTGAGGAGGTGCGGCTGATGCTCGTGATGCTGGCTTTCAGGGCGGGCGGTCATGTAGAATGGCTACAAGAGGTGCGGCTGATGCTCATGATGCCCCGTGTCAGGTCGGGTGGTCATGTGGAGTGGCATCGGGAGGCGTGGCTGATGCTCATGATGCTGGGTGTCGGGGTGGGTGGTCATGTGTAGGGGCGTGAGAAAGTAGTGCTGATGCTCATGATGCTGGCTTTCAGCTGTGTGGTCATGCAACATGGCAACAGGAGGTACGGCTGATGCTCATGATGCGGGGTTTCAGGGTGGGTGGTCATGTAGAAAGGCGACAGAAGGTGCGGCTGATGCTCATGATGCTGGGTGTCAGGGCGGGTGGTCACGTTGGCGGCAACAGGATGTGCGGCTGATGCTCATGATGCTGGCTTTCAGGGCGGGCGGTCATGTAAAGTGGCATGAGGAGGTGCGGCTGGTGCTCATGATGCTGGCTTTCAGGGCGGGCGGTCATGTAGAGTGGCTTCAGGAGGTGCGGCTGATGCTCATGATGCTGGCTCAGGGTGGGTATTTATGTGTAGACTCAGCTTAGAGGAACAGGAGGCTGCCGATATTCGGCGGAAGTTGGCATTTCCTTCAGAACGGAGGTTGACATCAGCTGTGTCCTCGGACCGTTAAACCTTCTCTTGACAAGATTGGTGTCGAACCTTCTTTCGCGCGTTCGGTATCCTCCGTGTTGCAATTCGCCCAAGATGCAGTTGCGTTGACGGGCTCCAAGTCTTTTATAGCGTACTATACATATGGTTCTTCTGGAGGAAGCCAGTGCGCGATTTATGACAGCAAAGCTGCAGTTCTCGGCTCCACGCCGCCGAACATTGGCGGTTCTACTTGAGTGGCACTGCTCCGATGATGCACTTCCTCTGATACGGTAAAATACAGTAACATAGTAACATAGCATATTACAGTATGTTCTAGTTTGCCATATTATGTCATAGTTCATATTTTTCTATTTGTATACTGTGCTGTAGATATGTTGCAGTAAACCTTATTAAACCGAGTTATAGTATATGTAAAATATTATGTGTTGTCTACATTACATATTAAGTATCATGTACTATATCTTATCTATTATATTATCATATATTATCCGTTATACTAGTTTTCATGATATTTCAGTATACTATAGTATATATTGTATGTATTGTATTATGTTTTTCATAGTATATCAAATTGTAATGTTGTCCACGCTCTTCTGTCGTATTTTGTTATGTTGGTATAGTATAAGATATAGCATAGTATAATATAGTACACTCGTATATTAATATAAAATCTTTTATATTATACTACAGTCGGCTCACGATGTGAACTTTCTGCGTCGGTGATGCTCGAAACGGAGCTGTCGCCTTAATCAGCATCAGCTA
This sequence comes from Symbiodinium sp. CCMP2592, assembly GCA_905221615.1. NCBI lineage: Eukaryota > Dinophyceae > Suessiales > Symbiodiniaceae > Symbiodinium > Symbiodinium sp. CCMP2592. The sequence continues at coordinate 318,331 of CAJNDT010000225.1, forward strand.
ATCTGCCAACCTAAGCTACGTCAGTGCTGCTGCTGACGTGGCTCCGGCTGCTCTTGCCGTTATTTTGGCTGCCGCGGATTGGTGGCAGCGGCTTGGTGGCGCTGTGGGTGCTGGTGATGCTGCTCGTGGTGTCGACGTGTCTGTTAACGGTGATGCCGGTAATGCAGTTTTTCTTCTTGTTGACTGTGTAGCTGCTGCCATTATCAGTTCGTGCCGAAACGCCGTTTACAAATCCGTGAATCAGCCAATGAACCCGTAACCATAAGCCCGAAAATCCTAAACGCTTACGTTTACCCTTATCAAACAGCCCTTATCATCGCCCTTTCAGACCCCTTTAAAGGAACCCTACTATCGGTAACTCTTAAGCCCTAAACCCTTATCAAGCCCTCTGGGAGAAGCAGCCTCCATCTTGTCGACCTCGTCGAGGCGCGACTCGACCTTAAGGAGTCAGTGGAAGTTGCCACTCGTGTATAGATAAAAAAACACATATATACAGACACATATATACAGATATAGATATAGATGTAGATATATGTATAGGCATAGGTATAGATATAGATATAGATATAGATATAGATATAGATATACATACAGATATTCATATAGATATAGATATTCATATAGTTACAGATTTATTTAGACATAAATATAGATATAGATACAGATATTGACATAGATAGGTATAATTAGGTATAGATTTAGATATAGATACACATAACGAGAACACTACACTGATGCACAGCGGATGTCATGTATCGATATTTTGAAGTGCCGAACAGGTTTGTTAATTTGCACAGCTTGCGGGTAACGATGCAATTCGTGCTTTTGAAAGTTCACGAACTGAGAACGGACCCAAAGCAAGAACATATCAAGAATGCAACAGCTTCTGCCGCAATTCTCGGGCTCTGGCGTCATTTGCACAAGATTCATGCTGCGTGCGTGATCTGCAACAGCGACAGTGCACTTCTCGGATTTCGCGTTTGGGGTTTAGGGTTCAGTGCTTGGGGTTTATGAATTCGAAGCAGATGTAAGACTGACCATTTGACCGTGAGAGCTCAAGCCAGACACCGAGCCGGCAACACGTGGAACATGCATGGCCGGCAAAGGGGCCGAAACTGCGAGTCCAACGTGCAAGATCCATGGCTTCGGAGCTAGTTTTCGCAGAAGAGGTTGGTTGAAGGTTTTTTGGGGCCGAGGGTTGAAACACGTTCAGGTTTCGGCGCTAAAACAAAGAGAAACTTTGGAAGTGGCTGCTGGCCGGGTCGAGAATTTCTGGCCCTCGGCAGTTTTGTTTGGAGGAGTATTGGGGTGCGGGAATCTCTCGATGTTGGTTGATGATGATTACCCTGGAGCCTAATCCCTGTTATGATTAAGTGGCTTGTTTGAGCATTTCAGGGGCTGTATATTGTATCTTAGAAAGTTGTGTATAAGCCTTCTTTATTTGAAATCTCCCCCATGTCGAGGCATAAGAACTGATTCTAGGAGTCGTCGAAGGTTTTCTGTTCCTTGACAGCTTCCGCTGCGGCAGTGGCAGAATCCTGAAAATGTCAAAGAGGTTTTTGCAAGGATTTTCTGAGGCATTCAGGGTTGCGTGGTTTTGGGGTTTTAGGCTTCGGGGTGACTTTCGATAGTTCTTGGTCTTTGAGATAATATACAAGCAAAACATAAAACGACCTAATACTCTTTCTATGTTGAGTTCGCAAAACAGCAAACATGCCAGGTGGTTCCGGAAAGAAAGTAAATCCCTGAACACCTCGGCAATCCACATCCGCCCGGCACGACCGTCATACCCGACGCCCCCTGGGTTTCTCAAAGACATCCGTTGACAAGGATTTCGTAAACCCTAGAACTGCCCGACGGTGCATCATCCCGAACCTTACAAACTTTCGTTCCGGCTGGTTGAGAATGCTGGAAGCGCGAATGCGTAGTTTTGCTGGCTTCAGGCGGCTTGAGGGTTTGCATACCGACAGGTTGTTAGTTTCTATGACAACTGCACTGTTGGTAGTATGAGTGATAGTAGTGAAGGCTATAACAGCAGCAGCAGCAGCAGCAGCCGCGGCAGCAGCAATGGCCGCAGCTGCGGCGGCAGCAGGAGGAGGAGTTGTAGGAGTAATAGCAGCAGGAGGAGTAGTATTATGATTCGTAGTAGTTAGTAGCAGCAGCAGCAGCAGCGGCAGCAGACATCATGGTTTTATTCACAAGAATCTCAGTATTCACAGCCAAAAAGCAAGATCAACAGCGCTAGCTAGCTGCTCGCCAGAGTAAGGGTACGATCATCAATGGTTTGTGTAAAGAGGAGCAAGTGTCCCAAACCCTGCAATTGCTGCGTCTTTGCGCCAAGGAGGCAGCGCCACACAATCGGGCATCCTGTCTTGACATTTTTCGTTAGATCAGTGGTACCGGCAGGCATGGCATTGGGGCTCCTGATTTTCGTAGGGTTTCACATAGATTATCTCGGGGTTTGTATCCATGTTTATGAAGGTTTAGTACATGTGCACATGATGCCATTCAATGTCTGACGATCTTCTTGCTTGGGAAAAGTTTTGAGATTGTCCTTCACATAAACAGCAAAAATCGGTCCGGTAGGTATTATCAGATAAGCACGGTTGGAGAATTAGATGTGCATGCTAACATACACAAAAGGATGCATGCGGCCTTGCATTTCCTTCAGATATGGGCATACACATGCAACCATGGATGCATGCTTACATGCGTTGTAGTGCACCACACGCACGTACACCACGGTTGATGATATAAATCCTGCATCACCTCATTGTAGACTATTGGAATTATGGTACATTCTTTATGATGGGTAATGCAGACCCTAAGCCCTAAACCCACTATCTGGGTAATAAAGGTTACCCTATGCCTCCAGGGACCTTATTCTGGGGTCCTTAAGCTCTATATCATCAACCGTAATGTGCTCGTGCGCTTATTCGATGTATACCTGTATACGGAGCAAGCGAAGGCAGGCAGCGGTATCTGTATGTTTCAGATGGAGGTTCATGGGTAGTAGTTATAAGCGGGCTTATAAATCCCCTAATATGGGTTATACGGTTATAAGTATAGTTACGCTACTTATAACCCCACTTATAATTAGTCTTTATTTATCATCTCGCAGCCTTGACCAGCTAAATGCTCGGAGATAGAGTCTGAACCCCCTCAGCAATGACAACGACGAGTTGCTTGTATTTCGGGTTCACAAGTTTCGGGATAAATGTATGAATGAATGCTCTCAAACTCTGCATCACAGTTAGTATCCTGCACTACAGAAACCATAGTCTACCCTTAGGCCCTTGGTGTGGAAAATGCAGGTTTTGTCCATCAGGAGTATCGTTTTGAGTTTCTTTTCCTCCAGTTCGGAGCATCTGGACGGGCTCTTTCAGAGCCACTAGACCGACCCGAACACTCAATCCTAATTTCGGCCGGGTCGAGGTGGTTGCCGCCGCCAAAATCTCTCATTCGCTGTGTGTCGAAGATTCGGTGATACAGGCCGCAATGCCTCAGTCGGAGCAGGCACCTGCTTGGGGAGGGTGCGGGCGCTTGAGTATCTTTAGCGCGTTCAGTAGGAGCACTAACACCTGAGCATTCAAACCGTTCACATCGTAGACATGCATGTTGACCTACTTAGAAGCATACACTAGCCATGCATTGGACTACGCCGCACATGCGTGCACCATCTAGTCTGCATCATTTGCATCTTCTATTTGTTTGATAGACACAAGTCTGCATCACAGTTAGTATTTCCTACACTACATAAATCACTATCTACCCTTAGGCCCTTGCTATGGAGTATCGTTTGAATTTCCTTTCCTCCCGTTCGGAGCATCTGGACGGGCTCTTTCAGAGCCACTAGACCGACCCGAACACTCAATCCTAATTTCGGCCAGGTCGAGGTGGTCGCCCCCACCAAAGTCACGCATTCCCTCAGTGTCGTCGAAGATTCGGTGATACAGGCCGCAATGCCTCAGTCGGAGCAGGCACCTGCTTGGGGAGGGTGCGGGTGCTTAGTATCTTTAGCGCATTCAGTAGGAGCACTAACACCTGAAGATTCAAACATTGTGATGTTCACATCGTAGACACATACGCACAAGCATGCACTAGCCATGCATGCATTGGACTACGCCCGCACATGCGTGCGCCATCTAGTCTGCATCATTTGCATCTGCAGGTTGTTTGATAGACACAAGTCTGCATCACAGTTAGTCCATCCTGCGCTACAGAAATCATAGTCTACCCATCAGGAGCATCGTTTTGGCCTTCTTTTCCTCCCGTCACTAGACCGACCCGAACACTCAATCCTAATTTCGGCCAGGTCGAGGTGGTCGCCCCCGCCAAAGCTTCTCATTCGCTCAATGTCGTCGAGGATTTGGTGGTAAAGGAGCTACAGGCCCGAATGCGGGAAGTGCCCGAGTAGCTTTAGCTTCGTAGATCTCAGGAGGACCCCAATATACACAGGCAGGCACATGAAGCAGTCACTTGTCACTTGTGAAAACAATCGGCCAGCAGCAGCAGCAGCAGCAGCAGCAGCAGCAGCAGCAGCAGCAGCAGCAGCAGCAGCAGCAGCAGCAGCAGCAGCAGCAGCAGCAGCATCAGCATTTCAGCATCATCAAAACAATAATCATCCTCTTCCTCGTCATCATCGTCGTCGCCATTATCATCAGCATCATCATCCTCGTCATCACCATCATCACGAACATCGTCGCTCCCATGACAATCACAATCATCACCCGGAGGCAAAGTTATCGTATCATTACGGTCGTTATCGTCAGTGTTGTTATCGTCCCCAGTTTGCTTATCGTCTTGCCTTTCGTAGTCGTCATCATGAGCACCATCCTCCTCCTCCTCCTTCTTCTCCTCCTGCTTGTCATCCTTTTCACCCTCGTGTGCGAGTCAATGCCTCTGACTTTCCTATGTATCCAAAGCCACAGCCCTAGGCTACAGAAGCAGCAAGCCGTGTCCCCTTTGCCAGAAAATCAGGAGAAGCCGGACCATGAGTTGCTGTCTGGTGCAGTCGGCATCTGTCGCTAGAGTCGTAGTAATGATTGGAGCAATGGCTCGTAATGGTGCTCCTCTTCCTTCCTCGTGCTGGAGTTGCTGGTGATGGTAGTGATGGTGATGAAGGTGGAGGTGGTGGTGGTGGTGGTGGTGGTCGTGCGGCTGCTGCTGCTGCTGCTGCGGCCGCTTGATGCATACATACCAGTTTATAGTCGCGAGATTTTTGCAGGGTGCGCTGCCACCGCGGAACCGACACTCTTAATCCTGAGAGCCTGCACCTGTGCGCTGGGACTTTGGGTGTAGGGTTTCTCAAACCCGAAACTACTAGATCCGTGAGACAACACCGCAAAAAATGCGTGTGCTGTCCAAAGTTGCACAATATTAATGTTAGGAGCCTAATGGGTTCACACACCCGGAACCTGATGGGGGCCTGAGGTTTCTTGGTCCGGCTCTTACAATAATAGCCCTCGCAGCCGGAACCACAGCCTAGCAACGATGCAACACCAAACCCAAACCGCTAAATCCCCATACCACCCACAGAATGATCCTGAAAGCCCTAAGCCTTACATTTCCTGAACCCCAAAAGGTTTAGGGTTCAGGGTCTATGCCCTAAATTACTAGCGCCCGCAAGCCCAAGCCCGTCTTCCTGCGCTGATCGCGCCAGGAGAAGCGGCGCCATGACGAGGGCTCGGAAGACTTTTCCAGCATTGAGGACGAGGAACAGTACCAGGCCCCTGGGGTTTAGGGTTTAGGGTGTAGGGTTTGGGGTTTAGCTGGCTTCTTTGATAGGAGGTTTTTCTCAATACTTTGGGTTGTTTGGAAACGGTTTCGGCAGGATGTTTATGAGAGTCTTCGAGCGCTTTTTGCTCGTCCTTGAGCTTCATAGGGTGATGGCTTTGATTTCAGGAGTAAACTGTTACCAAGGAAAGGCATGTCCAACTGTGAAACCCTCATAGAAATTGTGGGGATGCTCAGGTTTAGGGTTCAGGAGGTTCAGGGTTTAGGGCTCAGGAGAGCTTTTTTGAGGTCTTTTTGGGGAGAGTCCAGGGTGGAGCTCCGAGAGCCTTGAGGGACTTCCAGGCATCGCGCTCTTAGGCGTTTTTTGGGAGTGTTGGGGTTTCCAGATGTGGGTAGTTCTCTGAATCAGGGTCCCTTCAAGGGTGCTTTTTACCAGGGTGCCGTAGAATGTTGGGGACGTAACAGGGGACCCAAGTTTAGAGAACTGGCCATGTCGAGGGTGTGGAGTCGACGTCTGGTTTCTGCCGGGGGCTAGCGGCTAGCAGTTTGTGTTCGTCCTGACCATCAAGATCACGCAAGCCTTTCCTAATCACCGGCACCACATTTGGCCCAACAGCCTCCTCTGGAGACCCCTTGTGGCATTGAAACCTGAATAGCTTCGCATAGCACCCACTAAAGACCCCCCATTCATTCGATCGCTTATGAACTGTTTGTAAACGTTTCGGAACTCCCTTTGAACCGTTTCAGAATTTCGTACAGAACCTCTACATCGGCCCTGCAGAACACTACAAAGTACCTTTTTGGAACCCATAGCTCTCGCCCGGATCCCCTAAACCCTTAAACCCTACACCACAAAACCCACCAAAACACCTGAGACACCCGAAGACTTTTAACACCCTTAAACCGTACATAAACCCCCGTGACTCCTAGACCCCAAGACCCTAAACCTTAAGCTCAAACCCTGCTTGCCGTCCTTGCCTAAGCCCCAAACCTTGAACCCTAAACCCGAAAACGCGAAACCCTAAACCCTAAAACTCGAAGCACCCGAAATTACAACCCTAAAACTCGAAAAAATCCTAAACCCTAAACCCTAAAACCCGGCCTTCCGGTAACACGGATTGCGCAGATAGAAGACTCTTCTAGCAGTCGCAAAAAGGCGTTCAAAAAAAACCCTAAAACCCTAAACACCCCTAAGCCGCTGAGAGGACCTCATCCGCCTCTTCCCCAGAAGCGAGCTCCTGGGTTCGTTCTTCGCGATCCCGCTGGGGTTCTACGACCCGGACCGAGCCCGTATCTATGTCTGTATGAAGTAGGGCTTATACTACCATTTTGGTGAGTGTAGATAGGGCTCCTTTTGAATTTTGGTGAGTGTATGTATTGGGTTTTATTATGGGGATACTAGTAATATAAACCATACACCATATCTATACTTACACCTATTTCTATAACTATATCCAACTCCATGCCTATATCTATATCTATACCTGTATCTATACGTGTATCTGTGTCTGTCTCTATATCTATACCTACATCTATATCTATATCTGTACTTCGTATGAGCATATACAAACATGCGCTTGCATACAACTGTTCCTATACAATGCATTGCCTTCAGGTCTTCTGTTTTGTTCCGTTTCTGTGTGGTTAGGGGGCCCTGGCCTGAGGGCTGCTGCTGGTCAGTGCACGGTTTGCGGCAATGTTGGGTTTAGATACTTAGCCAATATATCCTACACCGTAAGCCGACCTTAACCAGGGCTTACAGGTTTATCCATTAGACCCCTACCCTAACTCTAAGCCATTTACAGGTGGGTAGTTATTAGGTGGGTAGTTTCCCATAAGCCTCCCATACCCCTCCTATAAGGTAAAGGGGGTCTTATGGGAGTACTATGGAAGAAGAACTACCCACCTGTAAGGGGCTTCTACTAACCCTAAACCCCAAACACGCGAAGCCGTGCTTTGAGTCCAAACGCCCTCAGGTTTCGCGAGCTTGGGTTCCTCCACACACTTCAGAAGTAAGGGTTCCTGATTGAGGTTTGGATTTAGGGGGTTTAGGGTTCTTAGGGTAGGAGGGGTTTAGGGTTTAGGGGTTTAGGGGTTTAGGGTTTAGGGGTTTAGGGTTTAGGGTTTGGGGGTTTAGGGTTTAGGGTTTAGGGGTTTAGGGTTTAGGGGTTTAGGGTTTAGGGTCTGGGAGTTCCTTGTTAGAGCCGGAAAAACTATGCTTGAGCTGATGTGGGGCAACCGACTTTCTAGGCGCGTCAGCACCGTGACCCCAAACTCCAAACAGCCAGACCCTTCAAACCCTACATCCCTAGACTAGACCCTGACCTTCAAAGCTTGAATAGTAGGTAGGTCAGGGCTTCGATGGCCTTTTTTGGGGCTTTCGGATGCCGGATGGGCATCTCGCACATTCTCGGTGTGGCACTTTCCATTCATCTCGATTCCCAAACCCGAATCCCTAAAACCCTAACCCCTGAACCATCCACAAAGCCATTCCGGTTGCTTTGCTCTGACCTTCAACCCCTCCACAGGAGATGGAGAACTTGCAGCTTGGGCCAGAGGGTTTTGGGGTTTTGGGTGTAGACTTTCTTGGCGTTCATCTGGTTCACTCTTAGGACTTGAACTTTTTGGGTTTCCATAGTAACCATAGCAAGGAGGCTAAAAGTTTAACTTGTAGGGGAGGTTCAGAAGTCAGCCAAGCTTTGGGGTGTGGTAACTATACTTATAACCCATGTTAGGGGACTTATAACCCCACTTAGAACTGCCCATGAACCTCCAAGTAGGGTTTGGGGTGGTGGGGCTTAGGGTTTGGAGCTTGGGGTGGACGATCCTGGGGCGCAGCGAGCAAAGGCTTCTCTTGGCCTTCTTGTGTGGTTTTTGTTATATTATGGGAGTTTCATATCTGGGGCGGTTGCATCCTGTAGAGCTCTTATCAAGAGTCCGCATAGTTTTTGCTTCCAGGGTTGCCGTCAGGTTGGCTGGTTGCGCATTTCTAGGAGTTTGCTCCGGAAAATCAAGCGTATGTACTTAGATTTGGGGAGGCGAAGTGTAGGTCTCGCTCCGTCCGTCTAGGAACTTGGTTTTGGGTTCGGGGATGACCTCATGTCCTTGACTGTTGAGGCCCACACGTTCGTTTCTAGGCTTGTGCTGGGTCTTGCAGGGCTTCCTTCGCCTCCCCAAGGTCTTCTTCATGCTTGCAGGTATATATATATATATATATATATATATATATATGATGCAGGGCTGCCACACCCCCCCTCCCCCCCCACCCCATGGTATCCTCCCCCCTTCCCCCCCGCCCCCCCTGTGGTGTGGGGCCTGTGGTGGTACTCTTTTTGCCACGACGTTCTTATGTGTTACTCCTTGTCTTCCCTCTTGTTGTGGCACCGGTGATACTGCTCATGATGTTGTGCTGCTCTAGACCGGGACATGAGTCGACGATCATACCATGCTCAACATCATCCTTGTCGTCGTCATGTTCATCATTGATACCTTCAAAAGAAGATCTGCCACCATCACCATCGCAATACAACCCTCATAATTCAGCATTGCAATTCACGTCAGATGCCGCTTTCCGCACACGGCAGGGCATAGTGCGACACTCCCGATCCGCGCACAAGGTCAAGGGGCAGGCAAGGTGCGGGCCGGGGGCGGCGGGGCGGGTGGGCGTGCAGCAGCAGAGCGGCAGGGGGTTGGGGGGGGGGGGATACCATGGGGGGGGGGGGGGGGGGGGGGTGGCGGCCCGGGACCCGAGAGCATATATCTCCAATGTCGGGCTGCAGTAAGAAGGGCAGTGATTGCGCTGTCTATACTTATTACTTACAACTGGCCATGCATGATTCTGCAACTCGTCCTCAAGACCCCATCCCTATACTGACGATGCCATGTATGCCTCGCTTACTCTTCATAGCCCCTTCATGAAAGGTGTCCGAAGCTCTTAAAAATCAAGTCTCATCGGTCCTGAATCGAAGCTAAACCCCTCAGCAGGCTTGCAAGCGCCACCCACAATCCTATGCCCTACAACCCAAACGCCCAACCCCAAGCCGCACACCCTAAATGCCCTAACCCCAAACGCCGAAGCCCTTGATGGCCTAAACACCATCAAATCCCGAAGCTCTAATAGAGGCCTTAATAGCTACCAATACTATTTTGGAGCTTCCTGATTATAGTGATAGTATAATGGGCCCCCAGACTTTATTCCAATTATTAAGGCCCCTATATCAAGCCGCATGCCCAGGTACCACAAGAAGAAAACCAAGCAAACGGAGGAAAGGCTTCTTTGGTTACTCAGACGCTCGCCGCTCTCTGTGGGCCAACAGTCATCGGAAGGTGAATGCTGGTGGGGTCACTGAGGTTTCGGGCTTAGGGTTCAGAACTTTTGCGACTTCGAAAGGTTTTGTTAGGATTTCTCGATCCGTATTGATTCCTAGTGTATATATCGACGACATGACGAATCGACGACATGACGATTAGCAAAATCCTGTATCTTGTGTGCTGTGCTGTGTTTCTTTTGGAGAAGGGTGAGGTTTACTGGTGCCCATAAACGCAGGAAGGGGAAACATGCATGCGTACCCACAATGACCTTGCTCGGCAGCCTTATGACCATGAGCTGCTGCTGCATGTTCTTGCCAGTTACTGTTGCTGTCGTAATCTCATCGTTTGAACATTGTCCTCCCGAAGCCGACCCAACAAAGCGGCCTTAAACCCCAAACCCTGAACCCTACTGTCAAACTGCTGTAGGGCAGCTGACACTGGCAGCAACCCTAACTACCTAAACCCTAAGACGAGGGCCAAGGCACAGCCTTTTCCCTCAGCAGCAAAATGCACTCTTGTGCCTTGATGGCAGCGGTCGCAGCTCGGCCTTGCGAGGCAGGAAGGAACCTTACAGCTTTACACTGGTTCCTGCCTCTCTTCGGAGGCTTGGCACAACTCCCGTAAAGGGTAAAATCACTCCCTCGTCCATCATGCTCCACCAGGGCTCTCCCTTCTTCGGCTTTGTGAGTATATCCGCTAACTGGATCTCGGTCGGTATCCATCGTAGGGGTATCCCGGTCTGCTTGGACTCTCCGTTCGGGACCTCGGCCTGCAAGTCTTGACGAAGTGCAGCCAAGTCGATTCCCAGCCGACGGTCGGCGGGGATCCTCGGTTGCCCAGCTCGGTGGAGATGATCATGGACGGACTTGCAGTCGGTCAGCGAGAGAAGGGGGCAAAAGTAGCGTGCTTGAGCGAGCCGCACCAGGGGCCCTTTTACCAGCGTTGCTAGTAGTGCTCGTAGGTACTGCCCTGCCTCCATTGCTTCCACGGCCGACATGGTCTCGGCTCCGAACGTGCTGCGGCACACCCGTTGGCATGCCTGGCTCCTCCACTCGAGAATGCTCAATGGTGAGCGTTCTCCCCTGACCAGTTTCTGTTCGCCGAGACAGATCAGGTAGCCAAGCTGGGACGCAAGCTTGGACCGGTTGCGCTTCGGTTGTCGAGGTCGCTCCGGCGTGTAGAGGTCGTAGCCCATCTCGCCTTGTCGGATCTCCTCCGGCGTCAAGCGAAAACCCTCTTCGCTCTCCTCGTGCTCGGCGTTGGCCCAGGCCGCGTCGTGGTAGATCACCAAAGTGGCATCCTCCAGCTTGATAGGGTGTAGAGTAAGCCCTTTATCCTTGCAAGCGGCTGCACGCTGTGCCACTGTGTTGGTGAACCGTACGTCCTGGGTAGTCGGGGCCTTCTGGAGCTGCTGTGCGAGCGCCACGCTGCACTGAAGGTCTGGCCTTGTCTGGCTCGAGAGCCAGCTCAGAGCCCCTATTAGTGATCGGTTGTCGATCCCCTGCTCCTCGGTGGCGGGCTCGTCGGCGGGCTGGTCCTTGGGCACGTCGATGTTGAAGAGACGGCCCTCCACGAAGGCGGTCTGGTGTACTGTGATCTTCCCGTCCTTCTTTGTGATACGGGACCCAATGTAGTCGAAGTCGTCGGTTTCCCAGTCGTCGACCGGGAAGAGGAGGCTAATCTTCTCCTTGAGGTCGGCGGCGACCTTGGGCGGGGCGATGATCAACAGGTCGTCCACGTGGATAGCGATGTACCCCTTCGGCTTGGGATCGTCCACGGTCTGTAGGCAGAAGACGCACGGGTCCAGCGGGCAGGGCACCAGTTTGTGTACCACTCCGTCGATCATGAAATCCTCCTGGGAGAGGACTTCGCGGAGTCTATCGTACCACATCCGAGGGGACTCAGCAAGTCCGAAGACTCCCTTCTTGATCTTCAGCAACTGGGCTGGATCTAGCCCTTCCACTCCGCCACGGGGTTGTTCCATGTAGAGGTCTCTCCCGATCGCCAGGCCGTTGAGGAAGGCGGCCTGAATGTCACCCGCGGTCAAACACCAGTCCCATGAGGCCGCGAGTTGTAGGAGAAGGATAAGTGAGGCGCGGTTCACGGTGGGGCTGTCGGTGGATGTTCCCGGTCGCCAGGTCGGGGTCTAATCTTTCCGTCTTGGCACGCCGCAGCATGTGAGCTTCCTGAGGGGGCACCGCGGCCTCGCCTTCGGTTGGTGGCCCCTTTTGCCGCCGGCGTTTCAGGATAGACGCCCTTGGTCCCTCCAAGCTGCGACGGCTCCCTCGACTGGGTTGTAGTTCGTCCTCCTCCATTGCCAGTTGGACGCCCATCTCTTCGGCCAGGATATCGTCGTTGTCCTCGAGGTCGTAGTCCATCTCCTCCTCCACGGCGTCCACCTCCATGTCCTCTGCGAACGCCTCATCGTCGTCTATTTCTTTGGCCAGTAAGCGCTCGAGGTCTTCCCGGGCCGCCCTCATGGTGAAGGCCTGTCCCAACTCTTCGGCTGTGGCGAGCCGTATGTGCTCTGGTGCACAGAGCACACAACGTCCAGCTTTGGTGATCCAGAAGTTGGCTCCTTCTTCACCTATGACGGTTCCGGGGCCCTTCCACACCCCTCGCTTGGAGTTCTTCAGGTGCCGGAAGAAGAACACCTGCTCCCCGACCTCTGGCCGACGATGTAGAACTCGCGCTCGGCCTGCCAGTGCGCGTCGGACTCGATCATCCGTCTGCACATGATGAAAAGCGGCCCTCGCCCCCGTCCGCCTGGAGGTCCAACTTCTTCCTGGCTAGCAGCCGCGCAGTAGCCCCAAAAACGTGTTGTCGGGGGCTATAGCCATTGGCTCGGATGAGGTCATTCTTGGCCTGGGACACCGCTTGGACCGCTAGGTGGATCTCCGCCTTGGTCACGGACATCTCCTCGTTGACTCGGTGGAACACTGATTTCCAGATCCCTCCTTGCCGTTCTGCAAAGCCGGCCTGCCAGTGGGCCTGTCCTGCAGCGGATTTCAGTTGCATGCCGGACCAATCTCCAACACGGGCCAATGACTTTTGGAGGCCGTTCTCCAAATCGACCGTGGCAACTTGAGGAACTCCAAAGTGGTTTCCCCATCCCTGGCAGAATGCTCGTTCGAGATGCCAGGTATCTTTCTTTGCCACAGGCACGACCACGTGGTAGGCGGAGGAGTAGTCGACGATGGATAGAAGCTCGTGTTTGTGTCCTTCGGTGTCGTGGACGTAGAAGACTAAGAGGTCGACTCCCACCACCTCGTTGAAACTCAAGCAGGATCCGATTTTAGCCGGCTTGGCGATAGCTGTCGCTTTGGTCCGGGCACAGGTCTGGCACTCTAAGGTACGGGCTGCCTTCAGGACTTCACGGCTGGCTCCTGCTAGTCGGAGGTGTCGAACGAAGTCGGCCTCGGAGGGGTGTCCCAAGTTCTGGTGGAGTCGCCGGAGACTCGTGGCGATGTGCTTTGGCACGGACGTAGGGAACCGGATACTCTTGGCGCCATCGGGTGGTGCCCTCCTTTCCGGTGGTTGGTCTTCACCCTGCACGGCCTCCCCGACGTAGACGCTCTCGGTCGTAGCGGCTACTGTGCCGTTGCACTGATCCGTCTCCTCTGGCACGGCCACCCGGAGGTACTCGATGCCCTCATGGTCGAAGTCGTAGTTCACGGTGTAGCCGGCTTCTTTCCACCCGGCCGTGGCGCGTGCCCAACAGTGGTGGTCGCCTCCTCCTCGTTGGAAGACGACGGCTCGTCCTCCACGTAGTTGATGGTCGGCGGCCTCCTCGATGTCGCGATACACTCGCTCGTCCTCCCAATCCTTCGTGACGTGAACCCACAACTCGCCAGGTTCGTGTCTCAGGGTCGCTGTCTCCACCGGGCCAACACCCATCTCCTCGAGCTGGTCGGCATTGGCCAGGTCCTCGTAGAGCAGGGGTTCCGCAACGTCCAGGTAGTTCTCGCAATGTCCCACCACGGTGCAGGTCGCGCGCACGTCGCCGACCTCCAGGATCGCAACATTGGGCTCCCGGCGGGGCATGATGTTCTCCCTGACGTAGAGGTCCATAACAGAGGTGGCCGTCGCCATCATCACGCAAATTGCCGCGACGTTCTTCCAGAGACTCTGTCGCATGCTCCGGCGTGGTCGTCGTTGGCCCTCGGTGGTGGACTTGTTGTCGAGGTGGTTCCGGCGCTTGTAGTCCTTGAGGTCACCAGCGGTAGGCACAGGGAACCCTACGTCCTTCAGGGTGTTCTTGGCACTCTTGGACGCATGTGGGATGCTGCGGGCGACGTAGGCAACCACGCTCCACCTCTCTCCGCTCCAGGTTTCGCTCGCGTGCTTCTGCTTTGGGTCGAACTCAACAATCCGGCCCTTGGGGTCGACGTGCATGCCGTAGATGTAGATGTCGTCCTCCTCGCGGCGAGGGACCGTGCCCTTCTCGTCGGCAATCCACAGCTTCCCGCCGGAGTGATCTCCACCAGTCCACATCAGGTTTCGGGAGCCTGGCATGTTGTTCCGGTCGGTGTGGATCCCGGCAGGTGAGTTCCTTGTGATAGACAAGGAGGTCCAGGAGTAGTCGTGGTGACCTCCTTTGCGCTCAAGGAAGAACTTGTTCAGGTAGCGTGCGAGGTTGGGCCATTCCATAGTTTTCTTTGTCACTCCGTGGAACTTCCCAAAAGCATAGTAGCCCAACACACTCCTATTGTCGCCCTCGTGGTGCACGCCCGGCCTCTTGTTACGGTCCTTGATGTCGTAGAGGGATAGGATTCGCTCGAGGGTCCTGTCGTCGTAGCTGCTTTCCTTGACACCTGCTTGGGCCGCCAGCTCCCCCGGGTGCTCGCTCTTCTTGTTGAGGCTTCCGGTGTCGCGGCAAGCGTAAACCTCAGCAGACGTTGCCAGGGGGACCGATCCGTTCGCTCCCTGATCATCCGAAGGGCAGGACTCATACTCCTCGTCCGATGCGATCTCCTCCCGGCCCACGTCCTTGGTGCCGTCGCGAAGCTCGCCGGGGTTGTCGGTGACGTAGACGTAGTGCTCGGGTGGACGCCGCCCTCCTCGTAGAACTCCTCCGTGATCGACTCCCCGTTGCGCCCGAGGGCGCCGTTCTAGTTCTGGGGCGGGAGCCCCGCCGCGTCCTTCAGGCACGCAAGTCGTGCCTCCAGCGCTTTGATCTCCTCGAGCATCTCCAAGGTCGGCTCCCTCTCCATCCGAGTGGCGCCGCTGTTCTCCTCCTCCGGGTGCCGTCGTGTGATTGGCTTCGCCTTCATCTTGGGGGCCAAGGGTGCCATCTGGTCTGTCTTCCACGCTGTGTCCTCGTTCGCCCGCACCACTGACCAGGCCGAGGACGCCGATGCTCCGGTCTCGCTCATAGGTGGCGGTGGGATCCGAGCCTCGGTCTCGACCCTCATGTAGCCCTGGGCCTTGGTCTTCGGGGCGGGACGGGTCTGTTCTCGCTGTCGGCGCGCTCGTCGCCACACCACGAACCGCTTCATCTCGGGGTGCATGTTGCTCCCATTGGCCCTCTCCTCGTCTGAGGCCCATTTGCCGTAGTTCTCCGGTATCTCGGTGTAGCTCGAGCCCTTGAAGCGGCCGATGGTCATGATCGTCTGGTCCGGGGCCACGGCGTCCCGGATCCGTAGAGTGATCGCCCCCTTGGTCTCGCGTGACCCGATCGTCAGTCCCAGTCCCGGCCTCGTTGACAAGCTCGTCGCGGGACATGCTCGTGAGGCCCTTGGGGAGCGTGGGCTGCTCTCGAGGACTGTCCACTGGGGCATTGTGGGTATGCCCCGCCTCACGCACTCTGCCTGCAGCTCGGTCTTCGACATCTTCCATATCGCGGGAGGGCGGGACGACATCCCGCACAAGGCGGGGGCACAAAGTAGCTGGATGTTCTCGATTGAACACGCTGCGGCCGATCCATAGAGTTGGATACCCAGCTGGATAACCTGTGCCCACATGGTCCTGCCACTGATGACAAACTGTGCTCAACGGTCTCTGGCTCCCGCATGCAATGCCCCAACTCTCACGAAGGCTTCCGAGGACTTGTAGTAGCATGTCGCGTTGTAGTGAGTTTGTTGTTTGCCACTTACTGGGGTCGAAGTAGTACTTTCGCGGTGTGACATGTACCCGGACTAGCTTCTCTGGGGTTTCAATCCAAAAGTCGCTGTCGTAGGAGCTCGCGTGCCACCATTGGAGGAAGGTATCATGAGGTAGTGCATCATCAACCAGCATGTTCTTGGCTTCGGGGCTTAGCTTCTTCTCGAAGAAAATACGGGAGAACTCGGTGCTAGGTCGCGGTGCTAGGCTCTCCCCAAAACCCTCCCCAGCAGTAACCGTCATGTACACCTCGCGGGTCGCGCTGAAGATCTGTACTCCTGGTGGTTCCCAGGGCTTCAACACCTCAGGGCCCGGCGGGACCTTGTCATCATGTGACACGGAGACAGACGGATGCCCGGAAGGCGTAGTGAGCAGCCGAACATTGCTGATGCCGAGCTTCCGGAAGTCGGCCGTGTCGTTCTCCAGGTCGAGGCAGGTGCCCAGCTTGGCCAGTGCCGGTTTCGAAATGAGCAACGGCACGTCGCCGTGGATAACGGCAGTCTTGACAGCCACCCAGTACCCGCCTAAAGGTATGAAGATCACGGCGGCAAAGTTCGACTCGTAGATACGGCTGGCACCAAAACGGAATGCTTCACGCTCGCTGATCATCTCGGGCTCCCGTTGGCGACCCTTGGTCATATTCAAATAAGCCTGGTACCAAGCTGTTCCGACAACTGACTTGGAGCAGGCAGAGTCGGTGATGGCAAGGAGGCCGTGGTCCTCGGTCGACGCCTTGAGATTGTCGATCTCGTGGGCCACGTGCACGGTCTGTACTTCGGGCTTGCGCTTCGGAGGGCCAGGGCAGCCGGGGTCCTTGTGCCAATGGCCCTTCTGTCCGCAAGCCGAACAGTAGCTCCGTTGCTTTGCCGCCTTGATTCGCTCCTCGGCGGTCTTGCGGACCGCCTCCACATCGACTCCTCGGGCTCGTGTGGAGTCCTTGTATCTGGCCTTCGCGGTCATGTAGGCGACGTAGAGCTCCCCGTTGTCGAGGTCAGGGTCGTCCGTGGTCGGCGCCTCCTCGTCCCCAATCTCGCTTCCGCCCTCGGCTTCCGCATCCTCCGCCAGGTTCACTGACTGGGGCCGGCGGGTGCCATCCTTGCCGGCCTTTTCCCACGGCTTCCTCATCGAGCGGTCGAGGATGATAGCCGCCTGCTGTAGCTGTGCCAACTGGTACTTGTTGCCCACACTGGCCAGCAGGCTGACCTCCGTAGCCTCGTCGAGGCTGGCCCGGTCCACATAGAGCCAGGCCGTCGCCACATCCGGCAAGCGGCAGCCGCACTCCACCACCCGCGCCAAAAGTCGATTGAACTCGGCCGTGTAGTCGCGGAATGTCTGGTTGTAGCGCCGCCGCAACTTACGAAACAAGTCCGACAAGGAGCGGCCCACCGACGTCACCTCCACATCCAAATAGTGCTGGGTGACCCAGGCGCGCAGGTAGTCGACGCCATCTTCGGCGCTGAGCTTCTCCACATCGAGGGCCTCGGCGTTCACCCACGCTGCACCTTCCAGGTGCTGGTAGAGCACAAGTGCCCTTTGGCTGGGCATCAGCTTTGTCATTCTCTCCCACGCAGCTATCTGTCGGATGTAACTCCTCGCGCTCGTGCCCAGCTCCGCGCCCTCGCCACTACCACTGAACGACGGTATCAGTAGCTTCTCCGAGGGGCCCCGTGCTCCACTTCCCTCGTGACCTCCGCCCGTCCGTGCCGGTCCATTCGTAGAGGTAGTGCCCGTCCATGCCGTAGCGCTCGGTCCTGGTCGTGTACCGGGGGGAGTCGACGGGGCCGCGGTAGAGGTGCTGGCCGCCCCAGCGCCCGCGCCGTGGCCCCTTGCGGCCCAGCTAGCTCCATGCCAGGTGTGCTGCCAGCCGCCGTGTCCCCACATGGTGTTCTGGCGGCCTCCCTCGCTCGTAGTCATGGAGGACTGGTTGGTGTCCACCGAGATGCGGCGAGTGCTGCCGCTGCCGTCCTCGAGTTGTCCGCCCATCTCGGGGCGCCACGTTCCCATCTGCCACTGCTGCCAAGCTTCTGGTGACCACCTCGTAGGCCCACGCACACTAGCCTCCCCATTGGCCGGTGTAGAGCCCGCGCCCCATCCACTGTCCACTGGGTGAACAGTGGTCCCATCACGGTGGCCGTCGGCTGCGTTCACATCGGCGCCGTGGTTCTCGTCGGGCGGTCTTGTCTCGCCCTCGTCACTGTTCCCGGTCCGCCACGTCGTCCAGGGGTCGTGAGCTGCCCAGGGGTCCTGAGGTTCCCAGGCGTCGTCGTGTTCAGGCGCCGCTGCGTCTGCACTCGGCTCGGTCGTCATGGCTCGTAACTAAGGCTCCGCTACCAGTGTCAAACTGCTGTAGGGCAGCTGACACTGGCAGCAACCCTAACTACCTAAACCCTAAGACGAGGGCCAAGGCACAGCCTTTTCCCTCAGCAGCAAAATGCACTCTTGTGCCTTGATGGCAGCGGTCGCAGCTCGGCCTTGCGAGGCAGGAAGGAACCTTACAGCTTTACACCTACACTCTGAACCCCAAACCCTAAACCCTGAAACCCTGAAACCCTAAAGCAGATTGAAGCCACCGGCACTTTGTGTTGGCATTGAAGCTTTAGGGGCTGAGGACTGCGGTTCTCTTGAGGGTTTTCTCCCGAAGCCTTGAACGGTAGTGATACTGTAGCGTTTTTAGGGTTTAGGGTTTAGGGCTTAGCGCTTTTCGGGTTTAAGGTTTGGGGTAGTTGTAACTGGCATATGGGTTACTACTACAGTTACCCTACTCATAACCCCGCTTACAACTACTCATGATCCTCTAAGTAAGCCTTGAACGTCCTGCTCCAAGGATTTGTATCGGTGACGGTGATTCTGTTATTTGCGCTCCACTGGCAAGCATGGAGAGCACGAATTAGGGTTGAAGGCTTAGGAAACCTTAATCCCGAACCCAGCCCTTAAACCCTAAACCCTAGACACTAAGCCCGGAAAATTGTGATCCTGCTCACATGCTGATTGTAACCGTAGGAGCTCACGGCACCCCCTCCGGGCATAGTCCAAATACGAGGCCCTGAACCCTTCTCATGCACCTGTGGGGTTTAGGGCTGAGGGTTGTAAGCGACAACCGCTGAAACCCCATAAGGCTCCTAGAAGGATCACGCAAGCAAGGCGCACACAAACGCTCCAGGAACAAGGCTGTCCTCAACCGGTGTCTTGCAGGGTTTAGGCAAGTTTCCGTGAAGGCAGACTGGACGGAAGCTGTCTTTTTTGCCAGGGAATCGTAGTTTTCGGACAAGGTGAGGGTTCGCGGCTCCAGGCGTCAATTTTCGAAGCTTGCAAGCCCTCTACGCCTAGCTCAGTATTTCTTCGAATTGCTCAGACGTTGCAGGAGCAAAGAAACTACCTAAGCCCTAAAGCCTAGACTGCCCTAGACCCTATAGACCCTGAGCCCTAAACCCTACCTAAACCCTAAGCTTCATGGGCTTGTGAGACCCATTGAGTTTGATCTCCTTCCGAGGGGCTGATGCTGCCTTCGCCGCTGACCCGACAAACGCCGTGGTCCTTTGTAGTTTTCGTGGCAGCCTGGTCGAAGTTAGGTCAGAATCCGGTCTCGAGTTTCGCCTGAACCTGGAAGGTGAATATGGAAAACCCAAAACCCAAAACCCTAAACCCCAAACCCTAAACCCTAAACCCCAAGCCCCAAAGCTTAGGCCCCAAACACCAAAGCCCAATTCCGAAACGCTTCAACTTCTGGGATGGCGCTCATAAAGGAAGGCTTTTGTAAGTTTTTAAAAAATTATTGAATGATTTTATACAAACACTATTGATTGTTTAGTTAGAATATTATAGTTTAAGATGTTTCGGGGCTGCCCTGACATCCCGAAAGCCCTGAGCCCGCAAAGCCTGGAGCCCTGCAGCTCTAAGCCGCCAAGCCTAGTCCCAAAAACCCTACCCTACTTAGAGGATCATGGGACTTAGGGTTCCTTAACGGGCTCCTTAAAGGGTGTTGGGTTTAGGGATCTATAATATAAGGGTTCTATAAGGGGTAGTTTAGGTTACTTAGAGGATCATGGGACTTCGTAAGTAGGTTATAATTGGGGTGATAAGTCCCGTAAGTGGGGTTATCCTAATTAGAACCTACTTACAACCTTACTTACTAAGTCCCATGAGCCTTCAAGCAGTCCCAAAAACCCTACCCTAAGCCCCAAACACCAAGAACCCCTAACCCCCAAAACCCCAAATTCTATGATCCCTTTGTGGGGCTGTGTTGGCGGGGCTTAAGCGCTCTCGGGTTCAGGCGATCTTTAGGGTTTTATAGGGTTCTCTAAATGGATTATGGAGGTGTTGAAAGGTGTTGTAAGGGTGTCCGCTAGCGGTTTGATTGCAAGGGCCTTTCCAGCAGTTCACATGGCAATTTCTGAAAATTGTTTCGGAGTGCCTTTTGTGGGGACAGTTGAACGAGGATTCTACTGCTCAGAGCTTACTTATTACTTGGGGTCCCGGTTTTGGGTCCGTTAAATTTGACGCATTTTTCATATGTACCTTAGTCCGGACAGCAAAGAGTCAAGGCTGTAGTTCCCTTGATCTAATTGGCGGTAAGTGAAACCCATGACCCTCGAGCCCCAAAAGCCGAGGAGTCCCTTTAAGACAGTTACAAAAATCTGCAGCACCAGGCGTCTTCGCTCATGCTTGCAATACCCAAACCATGAAACTGTAGTTCAGAGTTTAAGGTTAAATAGAGAGAAGGGTTTTGCTAAACCCTATGACATCCTACGATGGGGTTTAGGTTTAGGCTTTTATGACCTGACAGGGCGCCGGCCACATCCACAGTAATGACGTCGCAGCCGCAGCAAACGCCATTAGTAGTCGTGGCAGAAACAAGACTTGCATGGCGTCGCGAATGTGTGGGCAAGCCGGGTTTCGGGTATAGCTGAGGCCCTGAACTTTATCTCGCCACCTTTATTGTTGCTCCTGGTGCTCTTGGTCATCCGATGTCACTTGGCGCGCACCCTTCGCCCTTGAACCCCAAGCCCGAAGCCCTAAACCCTAAACCCTAAACCCGAAGCCCTAAACGACCCTGAACACCCTAAGCCCTCCACCCGGAACCCGAACCCGAACCATCCCTGAACCCAAAACCCTGAACCCTTACGGAATCCCTTATGCAACTCCGCAAGGGAACCCTGGGAGAACCAGTCTGCTCCGTAAATTTCGAGCCCTCGACCCCAAGACTCGAGCGCCGAGGAAAAGGGGCCTTAAGGATTAGAATAGGGTTCCTTTAAAGGGTCCCTTAAAGGGGCTCTATGAGGGCTTCTACAGGGTATATAGTATAGGGGCCTTCATAATTGGAATAGGGTTTTGGGGCCCATTATACTATGATCATAATAAGGAACCCCAAGAAAGAATACGTAACTCTTTAGGCACCTATAGTAGACAGGAAGACCTTGAGCCCAAACAGCCAGCAGCCCAGGTGTTCCCCGCAGTTGCAAGGACCAGGGCATTTCTGAAAAGTGCGAGAAATAGCTTGTGATTTCGGGTTTAGGGGTTCAGGGTTTAGGGTTTAGGGGTTTAGGGATTTCGGGGTGCGGGCTTAGGAGGGTAGTAGTAGCAGTAGCAGTGGCGGTAGCAGCGGCAGTGACAGGACGAGGAGGAAATATTGGTAGCCCTGGTGCTGCAAGAGTCGGTGCTAGTTCTCATCCTGTTGCCACCGCCGCTAGGGTTGCAATTGACCTGTAATCTAGCCTCAACCCGAATCGAAAGCTCGCAACATCTGTAAACACCCTGGACGTCCCTTAGCCGTACATCCTAAACCTAGACTCTATACGGATATGGGAGTTTCCGAAAATTAGGGATACCTTATTTGGAGATCCCTATAATAAGGATCCCACTATTTAGGGTACTATATTTGGCTCCCCTATTTTTGGAAACTCCCATATGCCATGTGCTTGGGCGGCCCTGCGGCGAGGACGTCGTCCTCGTAAGCGCGCTTTCGCTCGGCCAAGCGATGTCATCGGGCTGGTTTAAGGGTTTCGGGGTCTAGGGGTTTGGGGGTTTAGGGGTTTAGGGGTTTGGGGTTTAGGGGTTTACGGGTTTCGAAGGATTGATTGCTTAGGGTTTAGCGTTTCATTTCACGATGTGCGGCGCAAGGGGGGGCTGCCTGGAAACTTAGGTGTCCTTACTCGCAGCAGATATTTCTTCACTAGCAGCTTCAATCTACGAGCTTTCGGGGGGATTTAGGGGTTTAGGGTTTAGGGGTTTAGGGGTTTAGGGTTTAGGGGTTTAGGGTTTACGGTTTAGGGGTGTAGGGTTTAGGGGTAAGTAGACTGCAAAATGTTTAGGGCTCGCATGGAGGTTCTGGGGACGTGGTGGGTGGCGCAGTGGCAAGTACCCCATCCGGGTGTATGGGAGTTTTGGAAAATAGGGTTTAGGGTTTAGGGTTTAGGGTTTAGGGGTTTAGGGTTTACGGGCCCTAAACCCTAAACCCTCATATAGCACCCTAACTATAAGGACCCAAAATAAGGTACCCCTAATGTTCGGAAACTCCCATATACCTGTCATCTCGGGGCTCGCGAGCCTTCATTCAAGGAGGCTTGCTCGGAAGCCGCAGCACATTCCCCAAAGCCGCAACTCCAAAGTCAAATGTAGCAATATATATGATGGGGATTACCGGATGAAGGCAACACCCTGAACCTGAAACCCAAACTGCACCCCAAACCCTAAACTATCCTGAGGCATGAACGGTTCATACCTAAAGCCTAAACCCTAAGCCCTAAACCCTAATCTATCTTATGAACCTAAGACCTAAACCCTAAACCTTACGTAATCTATCCTGAGGTATGAACCTAAAGCCCTAATCTATCTTGAGGTATGAACCTAAAACCTAGACTCTAAACCCTAATCTCGGCTGAGGGTCTAAACCCTAAACCCTCATCTATCTTGAGGTATGAACCTAAAACCTAAACCCTAAACCCAAAACCGTACCCTAATCTATCTTGAGGTATGTCTCAGCATCTCCTGCACGGCTGGCCCTTTATCTCGATGTGCCAGCTAGCCAGGCCCCGGGGTCGGGTTCCATCATTAGGGCCCTTGGGAGGTCGTATTCATGAGACTAGGCTTTTGGGGGATAGTATAATATACCCCCAAACCCCAGTCTAGTTATTGAGGGCCTTTGGAGGTTTCGTTAAAGGGTTAGTGTAGGGGTCGTAATCGTTAGAATAGGCTTTTGGGGGATTTTAAGATACACCCACAAATCCTATTCTACTTATGAGGCTCCTACATTATGCTACAGGGGATCTACAAGGGTTCTATGCGGGTGTTGTAGGGGAGGGTGCAGGCAAAGAGACAACGAGTCCTTAGTGACGGAGCCGCTTTTAACTCTTCTTGTCTTCAAGAAACACTACGAAACTCTATCGAGCCTTCTAGAAATGTCGCTTGAGTGACATGCGGGAGATACAGGGAACTACAAGACCAGCCATAAGACCCTTAGCGGGGGATGATCGGGGTTCCGCTCATCTATCACCA
Organism: Symbiodinium sp. CCMP2592; assembly: GCA_905221615.1. Taxonomy (NCBI): domain Eukaryota; class Dinophyceae; order Suessiales; family Symbiodiniaceae; genus Symbiodinium; species Symbiodinium sp. CCMP2592. The sequence goes on from CAJNDT010000225.1 coordinate 341,971, forward strand.
CACAAGCATGACGGTGACGGGCCAGGAGGGGCTTTCTGTGTCAAGGCATGCTCTGTCAAATCTGGGGTTGATTTCGGGCTTCTGCTGCCAACGCTGCAGTTTGAAACCCTAAGCCCTAAGGGCAAAGCCCGTGGGCCACCTGGAAGACTCCTTATCGCAACCTTCATGGAAGCATTGAGAGTATCACAACCCGAAACCCCTGAACCCCGAACCCTAAACCCTACATAAACCCTAAACCCTACATAAACCCTAAACCCTACATAAACCCCAAATCCTAAACCCTAAACCCTACATAAACCCCAAACCTAACACCCCAAGGCCTCCATCCTAACCCCTGGAAGAGTGGGAGTCTCGTAAACTTACGGATCCCTTCCCTGTTTCGGTGTCTGCCATCAGGATCCTACTCTTTAGGGTTTAGGGTTTAGGGTTTTGGGTTTAGGGGTTTAGGGTTTAGGGGCGATTTAAGGGGCCTTCCTTTTTCAGCTTGGCGCAGGTGGCCCCTTTAGATGTCGGCTACTCAGACAGCCTCCTGGGCTGCATTTAGGGTGTCGATTTTTTGGTTGGGCTGGTGGCGTTTGGAGTTTTGCTTGCCATATGTTACAACAACATCTACCAGTATGACGACGACCACGACGACGACTGCGACTACGACTACGACGACGACTACGACTACCTTTGCAACTACCGCGACAACTGCGGCGGCGACGCCGAAGACGACAACAGCAGCAACAACGACGACGACCACTGTACTACGATTGATTATTATTAGTATTATAATTCTACTACTACTACTACTACTACTACTACTACCACTACTACTAGTAGTACGACGAAGACTACGACTACTACTGCGACTACAACTTCTACGGCTGTCTGCAACGCCACCGCTTCGTGATGCTTCGAGGTTCTTCGGTTCTGCAATCCGAGGTGCGGTGGTTGCCAGTTGCGGCATCTTCATCGTGACCGCCTTTTCGCTGTCCCTTGGTGGGCCCAAAGAGTTTACCTCTGTATTATGGTACCCTTATAGATTCCTTACAGTATATATCTCGGTTAGACCCCTTTAAAGTAAGCCTATTCAATATGTGGGATCCCAAGAAGCAGAGGTTGCACCTCCGCTGCAGATCGCTGTTGCCGATGGTGCTCTGGGTGCCGTGTTGCGACCTGGCAGCTTTTTTGGGCGGGTTTAGGCTTTAGGGGTTCTAAAGATGGTTTAGGGTTTAGGGTTGTAGAGAGGGTTTAGGGTCTAGGGGTACTACATAGGGTTTTTTTAGTGGTTACTATAGACTATAGGGGTTCCCAGGGTAAGGGTTACCAGAGGGACCACAAGGCCTACAAGGGTTTAATCGGTTGGTGGTGTGGGCTAATTGAGTTTGGGCTTGAGTTTCGGGTTGTCTGAGGGCGTCGGGTTTACGGTTAAGGAATTTGGGGGTTAGGGTTGAGTGCTTCTGCTTTTTGAGGGATTAGGTTTGCTGAAGGACGCTGGTTTAGGGTATGGTGGAGGCTTTTTGGGGTATGCGGCCGCGAATTTACTCATACATGAGCGCTCGCCACAAGCCCTCTTCCCTTTGCTTTTGTCTTAACAGTTGCTTGTTGCCGGATTCCATGTTCATGGTGGGCGTTGGTTGCACAATATCAAAGGGTTCTTTACGTAGCACGTGTTGTAACAAGCGGTTTGCACTAAAAAGGAATCGTAATCTGGAACAGCAGAGCCCCATCAGTGTCGAGTCCTTGTAGCTGCAATGCCTTTCAAAAACCCTAAACCCTGTGGCGGCTTCGCTTGTAGGTGTGTTTTTTTATTTTATTTTTATCATCGTTGCATGTGTTCCGATCTGTGTCAGCGTAGGTTAGGTTCTGTTTCCGGAATTTACGTTCTTCGGGCGCTTTCCCACGTGATGTTTTGCGGTCTTTTTGCAGCTGCGACTTCGTGTTAAAATTGTAAAAGTCTGGTCTGAAGTTGCATTTTCCTGCCTCCGAGACGTTTCCTTTTCTCCGATTTCTTGTTGAAGGGGGGGGAGCTTGAGAGCATGCATGGGTTATTGGTGGCTTCGTTCCTGCTGGCAAGTTTCTTGAAACTTTCAGCGGTCTAGGTGTGTGCGCTTTACTTACAGGCTTTAGAGGTTTCGACACCACGCTGAAATGTGCTACGCAAACAGTACATTAAATTATGTTTTGTCTTGACGAAGTGAGTGTGTGCTTCTAAAGACACGTCTGGGATTAAGCTTTGGAGTCTAAGACTCTGCAAAATTATAGCTCGGCTTCTCTTGCACACACCAGCGAAGGGTAGCAGCCGAAGCATGAACTGTTGCGACAGGCGCCAGCCGTCAGCAGAAGTACTGGCCAACCAATCTGACTTATACAAATTTTTCCCCAGCACCAAAGACACGAAGCACTGAAGCAGCGGCACAACGAAAGCACCCGCAGCTAATCTCGCCGGGCTAAACCTGAGGCCCTGAACCCTCAACTGGTAGTGTGCTCTTGTGCTTCTCTGAAAGAATGCACTCTGGCTGCTGGCGGCCCACGCCCGACTAAGCTTGGCAGCGTCACCTGGACCTAAACCCTGAGCAACAACGCAAGTTTGCAGGTTTAGAGTTTGGGGTTTAGGGCCCTAAACCTCAACCTTCGACCTTCCACCGTCGACCACCTAACAGTTTACTGAGCAAACCAGATGAAGCCCAACGTGCGAACACCGAACCACGTCCTGATCGCAAAGCTGCGTGCAAAGCTTGAAAGCCTGCGAGCACACGACCGTAGCCCAAACCTTTGGTGAAGCCGGGCGTGAAAGAAGGCTGCAAAATTCCACCTTGTCTTTCTGCCTCAGCCTGTAAATCTGCGGAGCGTTTGCACAGGTTACTTAGCGCTCAGTCTGCCTCTTCCAGAAAACATCGCGGAGCAGAACATGATCAACAGGCACCCTTCTTTCGGGGCTTTGACATGCGAACCTTAAGTCCTAGGAGGAGTATAGCTCATTATTCCGGCTTCTGAAAAACGTGAGACGGCGAGCGTGAGGTTCACAGTTTAGGGTTTTGTGTTCAGGGTTTGGCTCCGAGGGTTTTGGCCCGAAAATGCCCTGGCCAAAGATACGGTAACCCCAAGCAGCCTGAAACGTGGGCCAAAATCCCGCCCCAAATCTAGGAACTCTGAACCGTAAAGTGTAAAGCACCCCATGTATGAGGCCGTTGTAGCACTCCTGAAAGAGCACTTAACGGACTGAAGGAACCCTAAGCTGTAACAGATCCGAAACCGTATATCCAAAACCCATTTTAGGGTCTAGGGTCTAGCATTGTCCATTTACCGTTCAGAATTTAGGCCTTATGAGCGGGGCTATAGGTCCCTTGAAATAGGTTAGAACTTCAGTTCTCCTACTTATATCCCTAATCATCGTACAACATCATGTCCGGGAGCAGGCTGCCCCACTCTTGGCAAGAGACTCCCAACCCCCAAACCTCAAGCAGAAAATCCTTGAACTCTAACGCCTAAACCCTGAAACTCGAAACCACAAGCCCTAAACCAACTAGACCCCGCGGCAAGCTATATCCTGAACTCTAAAACCTAAACGTTCCTAAACCCGAAAACTCCGACCCTGAAACCTCCCAATTCCTCGTTGGCGCTTTGCACTGAAACGCAAGAACCCCTAAACCTGAAAGCCTCGTTCTGTTTGTGGTCGAATTCCGGTGTAGTACGCTTCTGGTGTAGGAGCTCCACAAACTCTCGTTTAGACTACTTCTGTCCTAATACTCAACGCCTCGTCCGAAACCTGAAGCCCTGTACCCTGAAGTCTAAAGCCTAGATCGCCTAGACCCTAAAACCTGCAGCAAAACCCCTAAGTCCCAACCCTAGAGTCTGAACCCCCCCAAAGCCTAGCTAAACCTAAAGCCCAAAACCCTAGACTAAAAAACCCTCCACCCTAGAGTCTGAACCCTAAACGCCCTAAAGCTTAAAGATGTCTGAAGCCTGTTCCTTCCAGGCTCTACATTGCTCTCGGGCTCCTAGGGCAAAACTTTGTGGCCCCTTCGGCTTTAAGAGAGGAGTGTAAGATTTAGGGTTTAGGGTTCAGGGCTTTGCGGCTCCTTCGGCTTTGAAAGAGGAGTGTATATAAGGTTTAGGGTTAGAGTGCAAGGGTTTCAGAAGGATCCTTGTATTTCAGGGTTGTTCACAGGGTTTTAGATGGGTTTTAGATGGTTTTAGTAGTGTGCTACAATGGTTTAGCTGTGTTTTCCAAAGAGGTTTGTAACAGGGGTTGCTCTAAAGGGTTCTTTGAGATTTTTTTCAAGGGTCTATACGTATTATGTAGTGGTTTTCTGATTGGTTTGGGGCCCCCTTGTGCGGGTGGGAGTGCGTTTGTGCATCGGTAGAGGGGTGGTGGGTAGGTGGGGGATTGGGTTGGGAGGGCGGGTGGGGGCTTGGTTGGTTGGGTGGGCATTCGCCTGTCCTATGCCGCAGTTGCTGAACTGCGTTTACTTCGCAGGAACCGTAAACCTTCGACTCTTATTGCAAATTAAACTCGCAAGGGTGCTGGCGATCAGCGTACAGGCTTTGCACAGGGTTTGAAAGACTTGCCTGGCTCTCAGCCTTCACTGGCCGCGTTGCTTTCAATCTGCTACCCTGGAGCAACCGGCACATTAAAGACAGCAGTCCAAATACTAAGGAAAGCTGGTGGGGGTAGTGTTAGTGGTATAGTGGCAGTAGTAGTAGTAGTAGTGGTAGTAGTAGTAGTAGTAGTAGTAGTAGTAGTAGTAGTAGCAGTAGCAGTAGCAGCATTGTAGCAGCAGCAGCAGTAGCGGTAGTAAGCAAAGCCTGGCGTTTCAGGCTCTGCCTTTTATGTTGGCTCTCTACTTAATAGTTAGAATAAGGTTTGGGGGTGCACTATACTAAACTCATAATGAGGAGCCCCACAAAACCCTATTCTAATTGCTTAGTGTTTCTCCCGCTCCCTCTTGCTGGCTCTCCCGCTCTCAGGGCTTTATACTCCATGCCCTTGCAGTAAGTAATCCTTATTTATAGGAAGCTTGAAACCCTCAGGAATCCTGTGGTGAACCCGTCAGAGAAGCCTGAACAGAGTCACTGAAGGAAACCTTGACAAAGCCTTGTCAAACCTTGTGAAACCCTACAAAACTTGCATCCTAGAGTCCTGAGAACCCTTGCAGGAGCACTTGAAACCCTAAACCTAACCACAAAAACAGTTCTAAACTTTAAGCCCTAATCCCCTCCAACAAAAAAAGCATCAACCACAAAAAGCCCTCATCCTTAAACCCTGAACCCACCCCCAAAAGAAACCACCAAACAACCCTGAACCTTCAACCCTAAACCAAAAAACAAACCCTAGACCCCAAAGCCCTAAACCCTAAACCTTAAACCCTAAACCTTACATCCAGATCGAGCGGATGGAAAAAGGCGTTCAACAAAAAAAAAAACCTTACATCCAAGCTCAACCCCCCCCCCCCCCCCCCCCCCCCCCCTCCCCCCCCAAGAGCTCAAAACCCGAGCTCTCAGGCGCTTGCGGCCCGGAGCTACTCCGAGAGATTCGTCTGCAAGGGCTTCCCCTGCGTTCTTTTTCGGGGTTTAGGGTTAAGGGTTTGGGGTAAAGGGGGTAATAAAGGGTTTTGCTCTAAGTTAGCATGATTTTAGGGTTGCTTGTAGGGCTTAAGGTTTAAGTTGCCATAATAAGGAAACCATGTTGTTTACGATAGATGCCTATCATGGTAATCTAAAACTTCAATCCCTTAACAAGAACCCAGTCCTGTCCTCTGAAGGTTGTGTGGCTGTAAGGAATACTGCAGGTTTCCTATCAGTTTTCTAAGCAGGTGATGATCATCAGTCCACAAAACGGCAATAAGGGCCGACTTCGAGGGTTCCTACGGGGGCCACTTCCATAGACCCCACACTAGTACTCCTCCTCCTTCTTTCTGCTTGAAGGGCCGCTGGTAGCTTTACGTAGGGCCTTAGGCTTGCACGGAGCCCCAAGAAAGGTACTACTAGAGATCCTATTCAGCGCCTCGCGTGAAGCTCCAAGTAAGTGCTTCAAAATCATTCAAGAGCTCTTTTTGGCGGTCTCCCAAAACCCTAAACCAAAACCCCTAAACCAAAACCCCTAAACCAACACCCCTAAATCGATGCTATCCCGACCCCTTGTGTCGCACTGCACCGTGATCCGCCCCTGAGCCCCTGCTTTGGGTTCTCAGGGAGACCCCCGCCATGATTGCTCTTTGCATGGTGGGTATCGTTTCTTTGAGTCGTAGCAGTACCATAGTAATATATGTTAGCATACTAGAACATATTATGGTATAGAAGACAAAGACTTAAGCTCTAATACGACAATATACTACGATGCAACTGTGGTTGGCATTCTTGTTACTTGTCTTGTGATCGTGGCGGTTTCTTGGAGGATGAGATGTACCAAGCCCCTCCGAAACCAACAACCGTAAACCCTGAACCCTAAGCCCAAACACCCTGACCAAGGTGCACAAGTTATTAGCAAACTAATACCTGACGCTTACCCAATCGCATCATACTATAAGACCCACCGGAAAATCCCCAGTCAAATGATCCAAGTGTCTCCTTAACACCCTTAAAGCCCCTAAGCCCTAAAGCCCTAGACCCTGAACCTTAACATCCTAACACCTAAACCCTAACACCCCAACACCCCAACACCCTAAAGCCTAAACCTAGCATCCTAAACCCTAAACCCCAAACCTCAGCATCCTAAACCCTACACCCCGAGGATGGCAGATCGCGTGAGCTTCGCAAGCCAGGTGATGAAGCGCAGGGAGCGCAAGAGTGTGGCTGTTTAGGGCTTGGGGTTCAATATTTCGGGTAAAGTTCGGGTAAAGGATTTAGGGATTGGGGCCTAGGATTTACCTTACCCCCAAGTAACCTACCTTTTTAAGGACTTATATAAAGAAGTCATATTAGGGAACCCTAAAAAGGTAGGTTCCTTAGGGTCCAGGTAGAACTTAGACTTTCGGAGTCAGGGGTTCAGGGTTCAGGATTGAAGGTTTAGGCGGGTTTAAGGTTTAGGGATTGAGGTTTAGGAGAAGCTTGGTGACTTGGTATCTCAGACAACGGCCGGAATCTTCGGGCGGAGCTGTGATACCCTAAACTCTGCAACCCAGCAGTGATTTCAAGGTTACAATCTAAACCCCAAGCCCTAAACTCTTCACGTTACTATATCTATATCAGATAAACCTATCTATCTATCTATCTATCTGCATATATATATATGTAAACACAAACATGTATGTATGTATATATATATATATGTATACACACGCACACACGAGCTGTAAGAGCCTGAACAACTCCCAATGCGATTCCTAAGGGTTCCTTATCAGAAGTATACTACAGCTCAGAACATGCCCCGGAACCCGGTTCTGCTTTTCAAGGACCCTGCATTAAACCTTACTGGAAGGCTCATGATACGTAGTAAGTAAGGTTATAAGTAGGCTATAATTAGGGTAACCCCACTTAGGGGACTTATAACCCCAATTATAACCTACTAAGTCCCATGATCCTCTAAGCAACCGAAGCTACCCCCAATAGAACCCTTATATTATAGATCCCTAAACCCTAAAGGGCTTTAAGGAGCCCTTTAAGGAACCTTACTTACTACGTCCCATGATCTTGTAAGTGTTTACCTGAGAAGGAGATCCCTAAACCCCTAAACCCTAACCCCTAAACGCTAAACCCCTAAACCCTAAACCCCTAAACCCCTAAACCCCTAAACCCTAAACCCGAACCCTTATAGACCCCTTACAGAACCCTTATAGATCCCTTAAAGTTTACAATTTACCTGAGAAGGAGATCCTTGTGGAGAAGATGCAGCGGATGAAAGCAGAGCACGAAGCAGCGCATGGCCCCTTCAGCGAGAAGAGCGACTTGGCCTGGAACATCATGTACCTGGTCCCTAAGGAACCTACCTTTTTTGGGGTTCCCTAATATGGTTTCTTTATATAAGTCCTTGAAAAGGTAGGTTACTTGGGGTCAAGGTAAGCCTAAACCTAAAATCCTAGACCTTAAACCCTGAACCCAACATCCTATAAACCCTAAGCCCCAAAATGGGCGACCCCTCTAAAGTCCCAAAACCTCCAATCCCTAAGAGCACTAAACTCAGCCCCTAGACCCCTAAAGCCCCCGAAAAGCCCCAAAATATCGCGGCGGCCCGATGCTTGAAGCTTGGAAGCCCGAAACCCCACAACCTGGTACACTAATGCTTAGGGTTTGGGGTTTAGGGTCTAGGGTGTGTATACAGTGTGCGCGTGGTGGGTGTGCTTCTGCACGAACGTCGGGGGTGCCCATTTATCTTGCGCTTTTGCGATAGCATGTAGTCTCGTCCCAACCACCCCAACCATTTTCAATTAGGGTTTAGGCTTAGGGTTCCCAAACCCTCTCAAGGGGGACTTTCTTGCTTTGTGCTTCCCTTCGAAGTTCTACGTACGTAAAACGACCCCATCACAGGGCAACTTCGGGTTTTGTTAGGCCCGTTTGTTTTAAATCTTGCTCCAGAAATTGTGGGGGGCTGCCTTACGGCAGAGATTACAGTCCTCGTACAGCTAGAAGCGGTACCCACCCTCACCGTTCTGACGAGACCCTGGGCTTTTGGACTCGCGAACATGCAGGGCGCTAAAAGCAACTTGAAACCCTGCTGCATGATGGCTGAGATGTGGCTTCGTAATGTTTTCAGGTTGACACTTGCCTAGCATTCGCATTCAGCCCGCCTTCGTAGGCTTTCGTTGCGCTCTCTGCAGACACGAAAAGGGCCCCCCCAAAAATCCTTAAACCCTAGATCCTAAGCCCTCATGCTGAGGCTTTCGCTAAATGGTAGCCCTATTCTCAAAAGTTGAAGACCCTAAACCCTAAACCCTAAATTCCCACCCAGGCCTGCTTAGGCCGTACCCACCCTTTTTCTTAGGGTGCCTCAACCCAGAACGAAATCCGGCTGTGATAGACACCAACTCTGGATGGACAATGGGTGGAGCCATTGGAGAGTGGTCGAATTCAGCCCCTAGGGCTGAGCCAAGCCATTAGGCCCCTTGCGTGGCGCCCATATTCGCAGAGGGAATTCCATCGAATCTCAAGAGATTGGAATACCGCAGCCCTTGGTGGGCATTTCCATTGGCGCCCCCTCAGAAAAGGCCCCAGGGGCCGGCCCAGGGGCCCCCCAGCTGGCCCCCCCTGGCCCGCTGGCCCCCCCTGGCCCTCCCTTGCTGACCCTCCCTCACTTCCTCCCCTGTCCAATTGCGGCCTTCCTTCTTTGACCAACAGACAGCAGGTGGGAATTGAGGCAGGAACCAATGTATAATTGTTTGGTGGTGGAATCGCATTCGAACGCTAGACGTAGATATGCCGCCCCCCCACACCCCTGGGAGTGTTGGGGCGCCATCCTGCATAGAAAATACTGCCGCTGCGCAGCGAGACGCCTTAAACCCTAAACCCTAAGCCCTAAACTGAAGCGAGCTGCGGGTGCTGCGAATAGCAGCAGCGAGCGTGCCGAGGCGTCAGCGAGGCTGGCTCCGGAGCTGACGCCAGGCGCAGCGAAGGAGCCAGCACCAGCTCAGGTGCTGGCGCACGCGACAGGCGCCTTGCGAGCAGGGGACTCTCCTCCTACCCTGCCCTGGCCCTGGCCCTGGTGCCTGGCCTGCTGGCCTGCCTGGCCTGGCCCTTGCCCTGCGCTCGCCCTGCCCTGCCCGCCCTGCCCTCCTTCTTGCCCTCCTCGCTCCCCTGGCCCTTGCCCTGGCCCTGGCGGGCCCTGGACCCTGGCCCCTGGCCCGGCGCTGGGCTGGTCCTGGGCCGCGGTTGGCCCTGGCTGGCCTGCCCCCTGCCAGACCAAGCCACAAACCTTGAATTTCGGCCCCCGCCACAAACCTTCATTTGTCCCCCACAAACCTTGATTTTGGGCCAAGCCACAAACCTTGGTTTTGGGCCCCCGCCTCCTGGCCCTGGCTGGCCTGTGCCCCCTGCCAGACCAAGCCACAAACCTTGGTTTTTGGTTCCTGCCACCCTTCATTTTGTGCCGCCGCCAGACCAAGCCAACAAACCTTGATTTTGGGCACCCGCCAGACCTTGGTTTTGGGCCCCCGCCAGACCGAGCCACAAACCTTGATTTTGGGCCCCCGCCAGACCAAGCCTTGCCAGACCAAGCCACAAACCTTGATTTTGGGCCCCCGCCAGACCAAGCCACAAACCTTGATTGTGTGCCCCCGCCAGACCAAGCCACAAACCTTGATTTTGGGCCCCTTGCCAGACCAAGCCACAAACACCAAGCCACAAACCTTGGAGAAAAACCCTAAACCCGACAAAGGTCATAGACTGGGTGGGCGGGTAGGGCGAGAGCGTTGAACCTAGGCGCACACCACAACACACGTCTCGCGTGGTGGTGTGCGCGGAGCATCGACACGCCCTAAACCCTAAACCCTAAACCCTAAACCCTAAGCCCTAAGCCCTAAACCCTAAACCCTAAACCTCTTTATCATATATATTTAAACCCTAATGCCTTCGTGGCCTTCTCGGGTTTTCGGCCACGAACATGGTTTTTTTGCAGGGATTTCCGGCCACGAACGTGGGTTTTTCGGGTTTTCGGCCACGACCGTGGGTTTTTTGCAGGGATTTCCGGCCACGAACGTGGGTTTTTCAAAAAAACCCACGTTCGTGGCCCGGGTTTTCGGCCACGAACGCGGGTTTTTCGATACCCCTTCAGAAAACCCACGTTCGTGGCCGGCAATTGCGGCCACGAACGTAGGTTTTTCGGAACCATCCCGGCCACGAACGTGGGTTTTTCAAAAAAAACCCACGTTCGTGGCCCGGGTTTTCGGCCACGAACGCGGGTTTTTCGATACCCCTTCAGAAAACCCACGTTCGTGGCCGGCAATTGCGGCCACGAACGTAGGTTTTTCGGAACCATCCCGGCCACGAACGTGGGTTTTTCAAAAAAAACCCACGTTCGTGGCCCGGGTTTTCGGCCACGAACGCGGGTTTTTCGATACCCCTTCAGAAAACCCACGTTCGTGGCCGGCAATTGCGGCCACGAATGTGGGTTTTTCGGAACCATCCCAAAAAACCTACGTTCGTGGCCCGGTTTTCCGGACACGAACGTTGGTTTTTCGAAACCCCTCCAGAAAACCCACGTTCGTGGCCGGGAATTACGGCCACGAACGTGGGTTTTTCGGAACCATCCCAAAAAACCACGTTCGTGGCCGCAATTTCTGGCCACGAACGTGGGCCCGACATCCCGAAAAACCCTTGTTCGTGTGGACGGCTTTACCTAAGACTAGACAACGACGGTGTTGACACGTTAGCATAGTTAAGGCTTAGCTCTTGACCGGAACGCGAGGTTTAAAGTTCAAGAGTTCAAGGTTTTCAAGTTCAGGGTTTAAGCGTTCAGAGTTTAAAGGTTTAGGGTTTAAGGGTTCAGGGGTTAATGTTTCAAGCTGTGAAAGAAGTGAAACCTTGTATTTCCCTGATGTTATGGGATTCTGAGGGTGGGTGGGTGTTATTTCTAAACCGTAAACACAACTCTACTTTAAAACTGCTCGATCCGGAGCTGCTGAACCCTAAACCCTAAACCCTAAACCTTAAACCCAAAAGTTGAAGGCCCGAATACTGGCAAGCCTGAGGTCTGGAGCTGGGGCGCCACTCGAGCGCCGGGCTTAGGGTTTAGGGTTTAGGGTTCAGGGCTTAGGGTTTAGGGTTCTGGGTTTAGGGTTTAGGGTTTAGGGTTCAAGGTTTAGGGTTCTGGGTGTAGGGTTTAGGGTTCTGGGTTTAGGGTTTAGGGTTGAAGGCTGACAGGAGGGGTTTGGAAGCAGGGATTTATACAGGGTTCAGTTTGCTGTTTCATGTCTTTATTTGCAGTTTTTTCAAGGATTTTCCATGGATTTCAAATGCTGTTTGGTTCAACCTTGGTGTCAGCGCCAATACGAAGGGGAGCTATAATGACATATTCCACAACGAAAGCCCCACTGCAAAGTTCCTGAATCGCGATGAGAAGCCCTGTCCAGTTCAGATTAAGGAACCATTCAGTCCCGGAAGCGTACGGGGCTATCTGGGAACTCGAAAAGCTTGCGCAAGCAGTCTGTGATGTCCTGGCCTTGCCTTTCAAAGAAGAGCGCTCGCTGGCGTAGGCGTTATTGTTCAATGTTTTTGCTTCCTGAAGGCCATTGTTTTTTGTCAATTTTGTACGGGTGAGGTTCACGTAGGGTTACTGTTTCAGAGCCAGAGAGGTCTCAGAGCCCGAGAGGTGACATTGACTGCTTGAAAACATGCAGAGCTTATTTGTCATCATCATCGTTGCATAGGTATCTCATAGTATCTCATTCTTTGATCAGTAGCCGTCGTCATCGTTGTGCAGTGGTAGTGATGGTGGTGGCAGTGGAAGTGGTGGTGGCTGTTCTAGTGGCAGGAGTAGGTAGGGGTAGGGTAGGGGTCAGAGTCGGAGCAGGAGTAGGAGTAGGAGGAGCAGTAGCAGTAGTAGGAGTAGTAGTAGGAGAGAAGTCGTGGTCGTGGTAGTGCCAGCCTTGGTGTTAGAATTGGCGTTAGGTTGGCGTCAGTGTCAGTGTTAGTGTTCTCTGCTTGATCATTCATGTATTCATGATGGCTGCTTACCATGCAGAATTTGTAGTACGGTTGATGATATAATTCCTGCATTACCCATAATAAGGAATATACCATAATTTCCATAGTGTAGGGTCCTTAAGGTAATGCAGGATTTATATCATCAACCGCAGTATAGGATTTCTGTGTCAGGTTCGTATCCGTTGGTTCGGCACCGACTTCCTGGACCCGAAGCAACGGGAACATCTTCAGGCGTGGTCAGTGCGAGTTGGGCCGAACTCTGGATTCAAAACCCTCGGAATCGCTTACCATTCACCAACCCCAATCCTTCGATGGAATTACATGGGATCGAACTGTCTGATGTGTTGTTTCTTGGACTTCCTGCAGTAAGTTAGAGTCTCCATGCAGTGCTCGCCGCCGACGCTCTGGGGGCGTATGGTCGGCTCTGCTCGAAAAGAACGAACGGGCTACAAGGGAATATTCACACTAAATATTCAGGTCATCCTCAATGAAGCTTGAACAGTAAGTCCCAATGCCATCATGCTGAACCTTTAACGTCCTGAACCACGAAACAAGCCCCAACGCCAAAGTGTTAATCTTAGCTTTCAGTGCGCAAGGCCGAAGCCCTAAAGCAAAAACCAAAGCCAGCAAGGCACACATCTTATACGTATACGCCAAACCCAAAACCCGTAAACCGTAAACCCGCTGAAACCTGAAGGCCGTAGAGCTTCACGGAACCATTGAAGTTTCCTAAGTTAGAAGTGCTTTTGAGTCACCAAGATCCTGCAACAACCTGGCCAAAGACCTGCCTCCAACGCCTCCAAGAGGGTTTCGGGTCGAGAAGTTTGCAGTTTCGGAGCTTTTCATTTTTTTAAAAAATGGAGTTCCTTTGGAGATTTTTTGTGTTATTTGCATGTCCCCAAAGCCTCCACCCCAAGCCCCCGAGCCTGACCTTATACCTCTCACCGCCTGAGGCCCCATAAACGGACTAAGCCCTAATTTCAGCCCTGAGTCCCAAACCCTATAAGAGGGGTTTAGGGTTTGGGGTTTAGGGTTTAGGGTTTAGGGTTCAGGGTTTGGGGTTTAGGGTTTAGGGTTTGGGGTTTAGGGTTCAGGGTTTAGGGTTTAGGGCTCAGGGTTTAGGGTTTAGGGTTCAGGGTTTAGGGTTTAGGGCTCAGGTTTAGGCTCAATCACCATCGTTTGCCCCAGTTTGCTTGCTATCAATGTGCGAAAAGCATGGCAGGATCGGCACTTTCGGCTCTTTGCGTGGCTTAACGTGGCGTCCAAATTATGATGATGTGCGGAACAAAAAACGCAGAAAACCCGATGTTTCTGCGCGGCCGGGTTTGTGATTTTGAGGACTGCACTGTATTGGCTTGACTCGCTAGAGGCTTGATGCCAGATGTTGCAGCATGTTTTCTCTCACCCCGGCAGCAGAAAGTCCTTCTGACTGAACAGCTCTTGTGGCTGAACCTTGTCCACATGGATGCTCTGCGGCAGCGGATATGCTCTGATCTGGACGTTATCATGGTTGGCACATGGATGCTCTGCGGGAATGGATATGCTCTGGTCTGGACGTTATCATGGTTGGCACATGGATGCTCTTCGGCAATGGATATGCGCTGATCTGGACGTTATCATGGTTGGCACATGGATGCTCTGCGGCAACGGATATGCTCTGGTCTGGACGTTATCATGGTTGGCACATGGATGCTCTGCGGCAATGGATATGCTCTGGTCTGGACGTTATCATGGTTGGCACATGGATGCTCTGCGGCAATGGATATGCTCTGATCTGGACGTTATCATGGTTGGCACATGGGTGCTCTTCGGGAAGGGATATGCGCTGATCTGGACGTTATCATGGTTGGCACATGGATGCTCTTCGGGAAGGGATATGCGCTGATCTGGACGTTATCATGGTTGGCAAATGGATGCTTTGCGGCAACGGATATGCTCTGATCTGGACGTTATCATGGTTGGCACATGGATGCTCTTCGGCAAGGGATATGCGCTGCTCTGGACGTTATCATGGTTGGCACATGGATGCTCTGCGGCATTGGCTGGTAGCATGCACGTGAATATGGTTTGGGCAGATGAACGTTAATATGATTCGGGCATGCATAGGCTGGTAGCATGCACGTTAATATGGTTTAGGCATGGATAGGCTGGCAGCATCTAGGCTTCAAAACTTGGCAAAGGCCTAACCGGAAACCCCAAACCCCGGTTGCTGGCGAGCCAAAGTCGGCACGATGCAGACCTGAGCGACAGAGAAGTGGGGAGAAGAAGTGGGGCAAACGAGGGCGATGGAGCCAGGGTTTAGGGCTTACGCGGTTTAGGGCCTAGCCTTGAACCCTTCTGAAGTTTCGGAATCTCTCCACTAGCACTTGCGGAGCAGGCAACCTTTCCTCCGACGAGCCAGCCCCTGGAAGCAGCCAGAGGGTGGCCTTTTTTGTTACTATCATCATTTTGATATGATTATTATGAGTATTAAGATTCTTCGGATTGTTAAGATTATTCGAGGGTGGCCTGAAAAAGCTACAATATTGTTACCTAGCTTCTTGAAACAAGTTATACTTATACCCCGAAGCCCCAATCCAATATTAAGTCCCTTGTATTAGGGTGTAGGATTTCGGAGGTTCTGGTCTACGGTCTGGGATCTGGTCTAGAGGGTTTTAGTGTTTTGTGTCTGCGGTTCAGGGCTCAGGGCTTAGGGTTTAGGCTTCTACTTTGGCCGTTATCGTCACACATTCGGTTTGTAGCAGCAGTAGTAGCAACATTACGCAGTGGTGGCAATTAATTCGTATTCCAGTGTTCCATTTCCTTTTTCTGTCAGTGCTATCACAGCCACTATCATCGTTACGGTTGCCTTGCTACACCTAGCGGATTGTTGAAGTTGCCACCGCAGACAAGACTTGTACATCCATATTCTGGCAGTGTGCTTGAAGTTCCGAGGCAAGAACACTTAACGCTCTTCTCAGATTTGCGAAAAACCTTGAAATAACATGATGAAACCCTTGCTTTACGAATTTCAGCAAGTTTCTTGGGCGTCTTGACTACAGACGCCTGACTAATCACCAACACTGTTCCACAGGGCTCCCCTTCCTAATCTCAGGAGTATTTAGTATGTACACAAGCTTATTCCATCTAGCGAGGCCCTTATATGAGACTATACAAGGACTTTAACCCTAAACCCTAAACCCTAAACCCTAAACCCGGGGTTCGAGGGCTCGCCAGTGCCAAGTTTCGCCGTGTAGGCTTATGAGTCGAGGGTTCAGAGGTGTACAAGGGCCCTAAAGCCTAAACACGAAACCATAAGCCCGTTTGTTCATAGAGGGTTTATGTACCGAAGTTTTTTTCAGGGTTTTCGAGGATCCGCAGTTCAGGGTTTTGGGGTTCGGGGGTTTGAGGTCCACGCTGTCTTAGCGTCTGACGGTGTAGGTTGTAGAGCTCAGTGTTCGGCTGTGGTTGAATTGAATGTCCGGTGCCGTGGACTTTTTTAGCCCGTCTGAATTTACGGTCTTATGTGCGATGCAAGAGAACTCTTTGTGCAGGCTTCGTGCATGCGATCTCGTCCTGTCTTTGTCAAGATTACCCAACATAAGCACCCAAATTCAAGGCCTCCGATTAGAACCCCCCTGTGTTGAACAGCCAAGTAGTAGGGCTGTTATGATCATCGCAATTACGGGATTTAAGTTACCATAATAAGGAAACCATATGGGAGTTTCCGAAAATAGGGGACCCTACTTTAGTACCCTAAATAGTAGGATCCTTATTACAAGGAGCCAAAAATAAGGTACCCCTAATTTCGGCAGCTCCCAAACCCTAAACCCTAAACCCTTTATAGAACCCTACCCTCATAAATCCCTTTAAGGAACCCTTAAAGGATCCCTTTAAAGGTACCCCTAAATTCGGAAGCTCCCATATTACTCACTATAGCTCCCTTTTGCAGTTTGACTCTTCTGCCACGTTTTCCCCCAAAGTATCGGATCACGAGTTTGGGCTACGACTTGAGTCTTTGGGTGGAAGGCTTAGGGTTTAGGGTTGGGGTTTAGGGTTTAGGGTTTTAGGGTTTAGGGTTTAGGGTTTTAGGGTTTTAGGGTTTAGGGTTTGGGGTTTTAGGGTTTAGGGTTTTAGGGTTTAGGGTTTAGGGTTTGGGCGTTACATGCTCAATCTTAATCTCTGCATCTGTAAGCTGGCATAGAAGGCAGAGGTGAGTACTATAGCGGCTTTCCTTGTAACCGGAGTTTACCCTAAGCCCTAAACCCGACATCCCAAAATCTTAATCCCCAGAGCCTAAACAGTTGTTTTCGTAATCCCAAGCAGTGAGCACCAAATCTCAAGCCTTCTGAGGCGTTTGGGAGTGTCAGCATGCCCGAAAGAGGCCTTCAATCTTCTGCAGCCTCCTTAGAGGTTATAAGCTCCAAGACTCAAAACCCCAAAGTGCTAAAGCTTGAATGTTTCAAATCCCATAAGCCTAAAACCCCTCAAAAAAAGACAACTCTGTGCCCAGGGCCCCGAGGGGTCCGGGTGTCCCTCGAGCAGCGCCTTCAACATGAACATCACGCACAGAGCGGAGACGGAGTGGGTCATGTCTCCAGAATCTGGTCTTGTAGTTTTGTGCATACCATTTGATTGGGACTTCTGGAAATTCTGGGCACCTTGCTTATTGAGGGGTCGTTACAAGAAGGATCGTGGTATGTAGAGTTCCATGAGGGTCCGGTCCGTATTTTCTGGAACTCCTCGATGGAGTAGGTGGCAGGAGGTCAAGTTGCAAGCGCTTACTTGAAAGTCTATGACTAGGACCTGGAGTAGGCCCTTATTCCCTTTTTTAGGGTTCAGGTCCCCTTATAAGCCCCTTTAAACCAAAAAGGGCACCCTTTTTATTCCTAGGTTACTCTTGGGTCTAGATGAAAAGTGTGGTCATGCGTAGCTTCATGGGACACCGGACCCCAAGTTATAAATTTACGGCTACATAACTTATACCCGTACTTCTCAAGTCCCCCTGTACCTTCAACGACTCCCCAAGCTTTGACCGTTTTCCACGATCGCCGGGAAGGCTGGGAAGGAGTACCCTAAGTTTGAAATTTTAAATCCTAAGCCCTAAACCCTTAAAACCTACACAGGTTTCAAGGGAGGTCGGATGTCCAACCGGTTCTCCAGCACAATTTGGATCACATGATGAAAGAAGCAAAATTCCTTGATTAAGGGGTATTGGGCTCTCTGGGAAAGTCAGGGTTGAGGGTCTAGCGGTCTAAAGGTTCAGGGGTTTGGGGTTTAATGCTGACGGTTTGAGTTTGGGGTTTACTGTTTAGGGTTTAGGGTCTACTGTTTAGGGTTTAGGGTTTAGTGTTTAGGGTTTACTGTTTGGGGTGTAAGCTTGAATGACTCGAAACCCTTTAATTATGCTTCATTCCCTTTCACTGCTGTTCCAGAAGAAACCCTGCAGGGTAACCGGGGTTCATGCTTTAGGGTTTAGGGTTGTGTCTCGTAGGGCTCGGCTCAGGTGAAAAGACCTTGGCTTCGAAACTGGGTTTAGGGTTTAGGGCTGTCGCGTTTAGGGTTTTGGGGTGCAGTGTTCTAAGGATTCTAGGGTTTAGGGGGCTTTGGGCCCAATAACCCTCAACTGAGGAATGTGCTTCTACAGATGCAGGAATGTGTGGTGTTGGTATGTGAGTTCCTGAACAGTCTCAATTATGAGGTGTTGGTTTTAGTTTCGGAGCCTTGTATTCTGAGTGCACGGCTGTCGAGGATGTTCTAGCCGTGGGCGATATTGTATTCTTGCTGCCATCTTGTACTATCGTCCATATAGGATCATACTGTAATCTACCTAGAGGCCTATTCCAGTTCCTCAGGCCCCACTACGCGCTATACACCCGTTTCGTACTAGATTCCAAGTAGCTGCAAGTACCCTGGTTGAGATACTGCCAAGGCTCATCATGCAGCTTCAAACCCACGAGCCTAAACTCCAAAACATAAACCCTAAAACAAAACTCTCAACACCGAAGCTCCAGTTT
Source organism: Symbiodinium sp. CCMP2592 (assembly GCA_905221615.1). NCBI lineage: Eukaryota > Dinophyceae > Suessiales > Symbiodiniaceae > Symbiodinium > Symbiodinium sp. CCMP2592. The sequence continues at coordinate 360,528 of CAJNDT010000225.1, forward strand.
GAGGGTGCTGAGCCTACATCCTGAACCCTTTCTAATCCCAAAGCCCGAAGCCCTTGAAGCAATGACCCACGCAAAAGCCTGCCGCCATAGCCCAAAGAGCATCGGTGAATCCAAGGCTGCACCCCAGAATTCCCTAGCCCTAAACCCTAAACCCTAAACCCTAAACCCTAAACCCTAAGCCCTAAACCCTAAGCCCTAAACCCCAAACTTCAGAGATCTGATACTCCAAGCTTCTCTCACAGTTTCCCTTTCGGGTTTCGGCTTCAGAGTTGCGGAAGTTCATAGAGATTCTTCAAAAAACCTCTAGCTCCGATGGGTTTTTTCCAGGGGGGGCTACAAGTGCGGTTATAAGTAGGGTAGCTGGAGTCTAAACCGATATCGGGCGGCTTGTAACCCGCTTATAACTAGCCATGAACCTCCAAGTAGGCCCTAAACCGTATTCCCTTATAGAATCCCTCTAGATCCCTTTAGGTTTCCTTAATAGAATCCCTAAAGATCCCTTTAGATCCCGTTAAAGGGACCCTTATAGAATCCCTATAGATCCCTTTACAGGGACTCTTATAGACTCCCTACAGATCCCTTAAAGGGACCCTTAACGGGAACCCTTACAACGACCCCTGAACCTCCAAGAAGATCCGATCCGAGGAGGGGACAGCATCCATGACACCCCTCGATGAGAAGATGGCTCGCATTGTAGAGCCGCCTGACCTAATACTTTACTGAGTTTAGGCTTTAGGGTGTAGGGTTTAGGGTTTAGGAAGAGTTATTGTGTTGTAGCACTCCAAGGTGACTATAATATGTAATTCTTCATCATGCTTCCAGGTTCCAATGGCGCTTAGGTATATAGAAACCGGAGTAACAGCCACAGGATTCCTCAGGGTGTTTCCTTCGTACCTGTAGTATAAGACAGCCCTAAACCGTAAACCCTGCATGGGTTGCAAAGGCGGCTGTATTTGGTTTAGGTTTCCTCTACCGGATACAGTAAGGGTTCGTTGCAGGTTTGCTGCAATGGTTCCTTTTCAGGGGGTCACTATAAGGGTTTAGGGTCTGGGTCTGGGGTGTAACTGCCAGTACCCCCCCGAAACCCTTTTTCAGCTCTTATTTCGGATGGGGCTGTGGCTTTGCAGTACAAAAAGGGTAAACTCTGGAGTGGCGAGGTCTGTGATCTCGGGTGACAGGGGCTTGGGCGGCTGTGGCCTTCGTATAGGTGTCTGCGGAATATGAATGATGAAGCCCTATATGTAGTCCCTGTATGGTGACACCATCATGTGGAACCAAAATGTATGCCAAAACCCCGGTCTCCGGTATAGTTGATAAGTTCCCTTGCTACAAACGTGATGTTTAAACGGAATCCTTCAAGGAACCTTTCAAGGAATATTGGCAAATTGAGGGCAACCTTGGAGGGAGCTCTTACAGGAAACTGAGCCCTAAACCCTGAACCCTGAACCAGAAACCCTGAACCCTGAAGCAGCCTACACCTGAATTCAAAGCCCTGAAATCATTGAAACCCTACTGTAAATCCTAAATTATCGTGCCTAAATCTTAAACCTGAAAATCCTAATACCCGTCGAACTCTTAATCCTGAATCATAAATCCTAAAACGCTGAATCATAAAGCATTCCGCCGTATGTAGCACCTTACCCAGCTGCATCAAGGATGGCCCGGAATGAGCACTGGCTTATCGAGGCTTCGGGTAGCTCAGAGAGCCCACTGCCCCTGTCGCAAGGGTCTTTTGGGTAAGCTATAGTGGTCCCGAAAGTACGCAAAATTCGTCTGAGCTCTTCACAGGTGCCCTGGACAATTCAAGGAATGATGTCCTGAAGAAAGGAGTCTGTAGAAGGCTCTTGATAAACCTTACAAAAGAATTGAGGGGGGTTTGAATTTAAGGGTTTGGAACGGGTTTGGCAGAAAACCCTTTTCAAGCTGCAAAACAGTTGCTTGAAGCCCTATTAATGCCTTCTAGAAGCACTATTTGTTTTGAACCACCGAAGGGTTGTAAAATCAGAAAGCAACCCTCCAAACACCTGATGCGAAAAACACAAGGCACGTTTACTGGCCCATGAACCTTCCAGCAGAAACCCTTAAATTTAAACTTTAAAAACCAAAATGTTTCAAAAAACCAAAAAAATCCTTAGACACAAAACAACCTTCAACACCAAAAAACCTTAAAAGCCGTAGAGCCTTGAAAACCTGAACCGTCAACTCTGCACCCGAAACCCTGAACCTGCTGGGAGTGGAAGGCTCACGAGCTAGAGCTACTCCCCCACTGCGAGCTCGGTCGGGGAGGCATCTCGAGAATGGCTCATCTCTATGGGGTTTCGAGCTGCGGTTGCGGGTATCTTCTAGCATTAAGAACCCTCCGTAACCCGAAATCTCGCTCAGACTTTAGGGTCTAGGGTTAAGAATTATCCAGGGATCTAGGTCTTTCAGCGTCGGGATTTCTCCTTTAGAGTCCCTAGCTGATAGTGGTATTGACAGAATCTTCCGAACTGGTCACATGAAGTCACGTATAAAGAAGCCTGGAAGGTTGAACATACCTTCAAGCCCCATATCGTGTTGAGGACAGCAGTACGAGGAGCCGCAAGCGTGAACGCCGCCGTCTTAACCGTCCTCGTCGCATCGCCGCCGTCGTCGTCGTCGTCCTGGTGGTGGTGCGAGTGGTACTGGCAGTAGGAGGGCAGTAGTAGCCGTTGCTGTGTGATTATAGACTTTGAAACAGTTGTAGGACGAGTTTTAAGATGATACAGTATGTAGCCTGAAGCTGTAGACCCTGTCAACTCCCACAACACCCTCATAAACACTGATGCAAAGTTCCCCCACCCTAAACCCTAAACCCCTAAACCCTAAACCCCCCAACCCCTAAACCCCTACACCCTAAACCCCTGAACCCCTGAACCCTTGAACCCTTAAACCTAATCCCTAAGCTCTGGCCCTCGCCCATGAATGCCAGACTCCAAAGCCCATATCCCCAAAACCCAATATGGGAGTTTCCGAAAATGAGGGGTACATTATTTTGGGGTCCTTATAATAAAGATCCTACTATATAGGGTAAGGGTTCCATGTTTTCGGAAATTTCTGTATAGAAGATTAAAATAGTTGCTAATATTGTTCCTGAGGGTTCCGCACCGTAAGTATATTAGAAGAATGTACCCCAAGACCCAATTTTCCAATTACTTGGCCTTGAGGTCGATCCGAGCCCAAACCCAACCAAGCACCCGAAAACACTGACTTGGAGGTTCATTGCTAGTTACATGTGGGGTTATAAGTAGGGTAACTATACTTATAACCCAAAATCGGGAACTTATAACCCCACATAACTACCCGTGAACCTCCAAGTATGAATCACAGCATGGAGCCAGGAACCCTCAACCTTTCTTGTTCTGCTCCTGCAAGCGAAAGCCCGCCCCAAATCCCCCAAAACCCCAAGGCCCCAAACCCTTCAATACCCACACTCTGAACCCCGAAGCCCGGGGCATTCTCCCCAAAGAAGGAACCCCATAAAACCCCAAAGCCCTAAACGCCCTAAATGTTAAGATAGTAGCCGTTATGGTGACCCCCTATGTCAAGCCTTAAAGTAGCCAATAAGAGGAACCCCCTTGGAAGAGCCCTTAAGCAAGGCTTCGAACCCTAAAGCCAGACCCCAAACCCCAAACCCCTATAGATCCCTTAACGGGGACCTTAAAGGAACCCCTTTTGGATCCCTTGAACTTAAAGGAACCCCTGTAATCCTAAGCCAGCCCCAAACCCGAAAGCCCTAAACCACCTAGAAGCCCTGAGCCCTAAACCCTTACAGATCCCCTATCGATCCCTTTAAGGGCCCTTTAAGGAACCCCCCTAAGCCCTAAACCCGAAACTCTAAACCCTAAACCCTAAGCCCTAAACCTTAAAACCCTAAACCTTAAAGCCTTAAAGCCCTAAAGCCCCAAAGCCGCAAACCCCGAAAAAACGGAGCCCCAGGATTCGGCAAAGTCGTCGTTGGCCGGCTCTACGGGCTTCCCGTGGCGGTGAAGTCGCTTTGGCGGGGTTACTACTTAGAGGATGGGTTCCTTAAAGGGCTCCTTAAAGGGTTTAGGGTTTAGGGATTTATAATATAAGGGTTCTATAAGGGGTAGTTTAGGTTACTTAGAGGATCATGGGACTTAGTAAGTAGGTTATAGTTGGGGTTATAAGTCCCCTAAGTGGGCTTATCCTAATTATGACCTACTTACAACCTTACTTACTAAGTCCCTTGAGCCTTCAAGTATACTTGGCGTTCCTCTGGTTCACTCTTAGGACTTGAACTTCTTGGGTTTCCATAGTAACCATAATAAGGAGGCTAAAAGTTTAACTTTTAGGGGAGGTTCAGAAGTCAGCCAAGTATAGGGGCCTTAATGGTTAGAATAGGGGTTCCTTTTACGGGTTCTTAAAGCGGGTCCTGTTAGGGTTACGATGAGGGGCATTATGGGGGTTTAATATATGAGGCTTGATCATTTGAATAGGGTTTGGGGGCTCATTATACTGTAGTCATTATAAGGAGCCACCAAAATAGTACAGGTGATTATTTAGGCCCTTACATCACATTACAGGTTGGTTTCGGCTTTCTTTTTGGGACTTTGGGTTTAGGGGTTTGGGGTTTTGGGGTTTGAGGTTTAGGGTTTAGGTTTTTGGCGTTTCAGGCTTAGGGTTTTGGGTTTGGGGTTCAGGGCTTGGGGCTGTTTGGGGGCCTAGTAGGGGTTTTGGCTTAGGGTGTAGGGTTGCTTTTTTTTTTGGTTCTTCTATGGTCCCTTTCCTTTTTCACAGCTTTTAAGACTGAACTCGAAGCCCGAACCTCTAGAGCCACGTCCTTTATGACCTAAACACCTGTAACCCCCTCAGCCCGTTATTGAAACCCGCCTGCCGACCCAAAATCCCATGTGCGCGCACTCACAAAAACCATTTCAAAAACCCAGCCACGCCCTATCCGCATACCTCGCCCCTTTCTCGAAGCCTGCACCCCAATCCCTCAGCAGAAAAGGGTTCGGAGCCCTGTGCAGCCAAAAAGCCCTCATCCCGCAGACCCGAGCCCCAAGCCTTTTGCACCTAAGCTGGAAAACCCGAGCCCCTGAAGCCTTTAAGAAACTCAAAACCCTAGGCTTGTGTAGTAACATCAGTAACATGTATGGTAGCCCTGATCAGCTTAAAGATCTGGGAATCTTGAGGATGTCCAAGTCTTTTCAAACGCTCCGTGGAATGAGCTCCCTCGTAAACGAGCCCCGGCTGCAGCAAGTTCATGGACGGTTTCTTGAGGGTTGTACACGGTTTTAATGGGTTTTATAGAGCTTTACTTTTTTTAGGGCTTATTACGGTGGTTTGTGAGTTTCCGGTTTAGCGGGTTCAAAGGGTAAAGGTGTTTCGGGAGCGTGATGATAGCAGCAGTGGAAAGACAGTTTTGGGGCAAGCAATTCCAAGAATGGCAACAGCGTGCATACAGCGTGCATGACAGAAATCACGTCGTAGCACCAGAATACTAGAACAAGAGTCGTGACAGTAGCAAGATTGGGTTTAGTGGCATTGTGGCTTCAATGTGGCCGCGATTCGATATCCACAACTGCTCAAACGAAGAGATAGAGGGGTTTGTCATCCGGCTGATGCAAACACAGTTATGTTTACATACACTGTGCTTCACCTGGTTCGTGCCGTCTATATTGAAAGTCGTGGGCGAAGACTGCGACAAAATTGCTTGCGCAAGCCTTCGTCCTGAGTAAGTCAATGCCTGCCCTCAGGAGTTGCGAATTTTTCGACGGTTGCGGCATCCGAACATCGCAGCCCGGACAAGTACGCAGATCATTCAGAGTTATGGGTTTCGGGTTTATCTACACCAGGCTACAGCCTTGTTGAACCGTTGTTGGGGGAAGGGCGGTGGTCACGTGCTGTACATCTGGCTTCAGAAAATACACCGGGCCGTAGCATAAACCATCTACAGTAGGATAAGTCCTTGAAAACCCTCAACCCTGAGCCCTAAATGAAGTATCTCCGTCTCAAAAGTGCCAGTCCGGCTTCCATCTTCGCAGAACTTATGGAGTTTCGCAGAGCTTATGCAGTTCTAGGGTTTAGGGTTTAGGGGTGGTTTAGGCTTACGGGTTTATTAGCTTTCTGGGTTCCGGGTGATGATGACCGCAAGCCCTGCACCTCAGCTGTGTGCCACGATGCTAAGGCTGCTACGGGTCACTGCCAAGCCATCTTGCAGTACCTGAAGTGTTCGGAAATTGCTGTACATTTGCCGTTAAGTTAACTGCGGGATCTTGTCCCACGTCACCTTACAGACCCGTTCTTGGAAACATCTGAAGCAAACCAAGTTCGAGATGCTTGAAGCCTCATACAGCAGCATGTAGCAGTATATGCACTCCAACCCAGACAGCCCATACAGCACCCTTTGGACAAGGAGTCTCCCTCATTGATTGAAGGGATCCTTAAGCCGGTTGAAGGTAACTTCCTTACTTGCAAACCGCTTCGTGTCGCCTGCCTCAGCCCGGTCGCAGGTGGGAATTTCCGAACATAGGGGACCCTAATAAGTACCCTAAATAGTAGGATACTTGTAATAAGGACCCCAAAACAAGGTGCCCCGAATTTTCAGAAACCCCACAGGTGAACAACACGACATTCTCCACATCAGGTCTCAGTTGGAAGCTTGGGAGTTCACAAGAAGGGGGGCCCATGTACAGGGTTTAGGGTTTAGGGATTAGGGTTTCGGGTTCAGGGCTTAGGGTTTAGGGATTAGGGTTTCGGGTTCAGGGCTTAGGGTTTAGGGATTAGGGTTTCGGGTTCAGGGCTTAGGGTTTAGGGTTTAGGGTTTAGGGTTTAGGGTTTAGGGTTTAGGGTTTAGGGTTTAGAACCTCCAAACCCTTAGACCCCCCCGCAGCACCGAACTCCTCGCCCGTGCACCCCCTCACACCAGAACATCCGCGTTGATCTTCAGGTCATGTTCCATGGGGCGTGCGTCGATATCGCAGCTGGACTCTTGGGCCTTCGACAGGGATTCAGGGCCTGGGTCGGAACTCTCATTTTCCGCATAAAAAGAAACCTTCCATACCCCTTTCGGAACCCTTGTCTACCCCATTCTACACCCAAAGAACCCGGGACCCTAATCCTAACTCCCCGGACCTTAAAACCTACACCCCAGGCCCTACAATTCCTAAACAACCCGGAACCTTAAACCCTCTAATTTCAGGAGAAGTGTTGCTCGTGGAAGAGGTCGTCCCAGGAGGGGGGTGGGGGGGCGCGGGGTGGGTTGGATTCGAAAACATTCGGAATTCCCACATAGGAACTCGTAATCCTAGTATTTGGGGCCTTCATTGAACCTCCTGAACCCTAAACCCTTAGAAGTTGCGGACAGGTGCCTCTGGGAAAAAGGAGCTCAAAAATAACAACCTAAACCCCTAACCCCAAAGCCATTCATCCTGAAACTCCCAGCCGTAAGCTCCTTTAGCTGCAACGCACTGAGGCCTCTAAGCTCTCTACCCGTTACATCCTTTAGGCAGTTGGAGCTTGGATGATGTGGGCAGTGGCGGTGGTTATGTGCTTGGTTGCCGCTGTTGGTGGCAGTTGCAGCACCTGTTGTGTCAGTTGTGGTTGTGACATCGTTTGTGGTTTGTTTGTCGCTCGTGGCCCTCGTCGTTTTGTCGTCGCCGGCGAGTTTTTGTACTTTTGCCTGATTTGCCCCCACTTCTCGCTAGTGTCATCCTACGGATTCATCTCCTCTGGTGTCATGATCACCGCTGTGCTCATGTTCTTATGCTTCTCATGCTAGGGATAACGCCGGCCAGGTGTATCGCTGTCGGATCGGGGCTGGCGGGGATGATGTTGGGCAGCCGTGTGCAGTGCGTAGTGTTTTGTCCCTTAGGGTTTAGGGTTGAGGGGTTTAGTATAGGCTAAACCCTAAACCCTAAACTCCTAAACCCTAAACTCCTAAACCCGAAACGCTAAACCTGGCAACGATGACTGTCCTGATGGTCCGACGCCCTCAGACCCCAGCAAGAAAGTGCTGATGGACAAAATCCTGCATGACCCTAAGGACTCTAAGCTATAGGAACTATGGTATATCCCTTGTAATGGGTAATGCAGGATTTATATCATCCTAAACCCTTAACCCCCTATAGATCCCTTAAAGGAACCCCTTAAAGGTACCCTTATAGATCCCTTTAAAGGAACACTAGATGTTGTCCATCAACAGAAGCCCAGGATGATTCCTGGCTTTTGTTCTGTGACGTGTTCTGATCAAGCCCAGAGCAGAGCCTTGGGTTTAGGGTTTAGGGTTTAGGGTTTAGGGTTTAGGGTCTTGCGATACGGATTTAGGGGTTATAATCACGTATACTAATTGGGGGGTTCCGTACTATATAGTTACAGTAGAAGCCCCAAAGTTGGAAACCCAATAGCTTCAATCCTTAAGGTACAGGGAATCCCAGCAGTCTTCATCCGGTTTCCAACTTTATGGGGCTTACTGTCTAGTAAAATACACCCCAAAACCCTATTCAAATCAGTAAGGCCCCTCTATTATGATTTGGAGGTTTTAGAGATTTAAACCCTAAAGCCTAAACCCGTAGGGGTTGACGGGTTAGGACACCCGACGTTTTGTGTTTTTTTCGGACTTGGGCTTCAGGTCCGCTTGTGCCTGAAGCAGCGCTCATCGCAGTCTCTAATCTTGGGGCCTCAACAATTAGAATAGTGTTTGGGTTTATATTATGCTTCAACTATAACAAGGACCCCCTAAAAAGTATATGTAAACATTCAGGCCCCCATATTATGCACCCGTTCTTGGAGGTCCAAGGGTAGTTATAAGTAAGGTTGTACGTAGGAGTATTAGAGTTATAATTCATCGATATGCAAAATTCTCGCAATCCCGATTACAACTACACATGAAACTCCCAGTAATATCAAACCCTCACTGTGGAAAGCTTCTTCTCCATCACCCACCAGGAGCCACACTGTCCAAGCTGATTACGCCGCCTCCAAGCCCAGTGCGAACAAGAGCCAGTCGACTTGACTGCAGAGAACAAGGGAGATACCTAGGACTTCTGGTGTGCGGCTTCATTCCAATCGCCAAAGCCCTTGTCAAGAACCCCCTAAACCCTAAACCCCAGGCCCTGGCACAGTCGGAATGCTCTGTCCTTCTTATGATTGAAGGTAAAATCCTTAATTGAGGGGGTTGTAAGAGTCTCCTGGCTTGAGGGTTTGCCCGGCCAAGCCCTGGGATCCTCCAGTGCCTTGCAAGGAAACAGGGTTGTTTTGGGTTTAGGGTTTGGGGTTTAGGGAAAAAGCACCAATATCTGCGGTTTAGGGTTTCGCGTTGAAATGGGCTTAGGGTTTGTAGGATGAAAAGGTGTGCATTTGGGGTTGTATTCTGTGGATTACAAGAAGCCCCAAAGCGCATGGCCGACACCCTGATCCTTGTTTAGAACGCTCCCAGAATGCTCACAGGAACCCAACCCCTTGTAGTATTGAAGCCTGAAGAATCTGCAAGGCTTAAACCCTAGGGTCCCGCTTGTACTTCATGTATAGTGGCCCTATGTTAGCTTAAGCCCTGATCAGGGTGTGTGATCCTGCTCCGCATCTGCAAAGCCCTGCGGTACCTTCACATGCAGACGCCGGCCATTATGCATGGCGACCTGATCCTCGCCCAATTTGAGGGCTTCCGAAACTAGGGGACCCTAATATATTTCCCTAAATAATAGGATCCTTATTACAAGGGCAGCTAGTTCTCGGATCCTAGCCCAACCTTGGTTTTAGAGAGTAGTTTAGAGTTTGGAGTGTGGTGCATCCTCAAAGGCTTCCTTTACAGGTCTAGGCGGGCTTCCTTCAAGTGCTATCTCCGAGCTCTCTCCGTAAACTCCTGAACCCCAGAAAAAAGGATGCAATACACCGGAAAACCCTAAACCCTGTAAAGGGTTCATTGAAGGGCTTCTACAAGACCTGCTCTTCAAAGCTCTTGACGCTTTCGGGCTTCAGAGGGTTTGGGGTGTAGTGTGGCACAAGGGGCGGTGCTCTTGGGTTCGGGGTTCTAGGGGGAGATATGGCGATTTATAAGGAGTCTATGGGGATCTCTAGGGGACGTCAAGCGATTTTCAAGCAATCAAAAGCAAGTCCATTTTCAGCGGCGGCTCAGAGCGGCTGCTGACACCGCGTCCCGCGATGCCTTCCCCAGCCAGTTTTTGTACCGGCTGTTTGCTGGTTGCTTTATGCGGCATGCGACTATGGCGTCAGTCTCTCTCCTCTTTGTGGTCTCCTGTGCCATCACCCCAAACCCTCAACGCAGGGTTCCTTTAAAGGGGTCTATAAGGGCTGCTATAAGGGTTCTATATCAGAGGCCTTAATTATTACCTAATATAGGGGCCTTAATATTTAGAATAGGCTTTTGGGGTCCAATATACTATAATCATAAATAGGAGCCCCCAAAATTAATGTTAGTAATTATTGAGGCCCCCGCATGATACTATTTTGGAGGTTCCCTAAATCCTGAACCCTAAACCCTAAACCCTAAACCCTAAATCCTAAACCCTAAACCCTTTACTGTCCCCAGCAGCCCACCACAGCAGACAGCGTCTCACAGCTGGTCACGGCAAGTCCGAGCAACACATGGGTGGTTGTCAAAATTATGGTCCCTTTTTGGGTCCCTAGGGGGTTCCTTTAAAGGGATCCTTAAAGGGTTCTATAAGGGATCTTAATAGGGTTCTATATTCTATATGGGTGGTTGTCGAAATTATGGTCCCTGTGGGTACCCTTAAATATTAGGTGCCGTATAATAATAAATATGTGCCCAAAGAGGGACCCTAATTTTGACAACTACCCACATACATGGGCATCTTCTGAGATCTGCAAGAGCCCATCGTTTGTTTTCGGATTAGGGTTTAGGGTTCTTTGCAGGGTCTTGCAGCGATTCTATACGGGATGTGCCAGGGGTTGAAGGTTTCGGGCTTGGGGCAGAGGGTTTGAAGAGGGACGACCGCGACCTAAATTCTTATCCCTGAAGCCTCAAGCCCAAAGAACTTGCCGACAGCAGCGTTCGTGCGCATGTTCGTGCTGACATGGTAGTTTTCATTTCGGTCAAACTCCACTGCCGGGGTTCTTAGCCCCTGCTAGGGTCAGCAGTGGTATTCTTCGTGCTTTTGGTTTGGTTTTTCCTTACTTCAACATCTCTGAAGCTCAATCCCGAACCCTCTGCGTTATAAGAACCCAGAGACTCCAATATCCCTTAATTAAGGAATATACCTTAAATCATATTAGGGATCCTACTATAATTTAAGGTATATTCCTTAATTAAGGGATATTGGAGTCTCTAGGCATGGGACTCAGTACTTATGGCCATTATTAAGGTAACTATACTTATAACCCCAAGTAAGGTACTTATAACCATACTTACTAAGTCCCATGATCCTGCAAGTAGACCCTGAACCCTAAGCCCTAAACCCTAAATAGGGTTCAGTCACCGGGTGCGATGTCGGGCCGTCGGAGGAATTCAGCAGTCTGCGCTTCAGATTGTGGTTTTTGCGGCTGCCTGTGGATCGCATAACCTGGTGTTTTAGTTTCCCAGAGACTCCAATATCCCTTAATTAAGGAAAATACCTTAAATCATATTAGGGATCCTACTATACTTTAAGGTATATTCCTTAATTAAGGGATATTGGAGTGTCTAGGTTTAGTAGAAACGGATACAGGATAGAGTTCTGGGGCCATAACCTGCGAAGTATTTTGTAGGGTCAGGGGCTGCGCGTACTCCGGCACTGTGGCGATGAAGACCCCCTAGCCGACGCACTAAATCTTAAAGCCCCAAAGGAAGGCCCCAATACACCGAACTCCAAGTCCTAGCCCGAAACCCTAAACCCCAAAGTAGAAGCCAGAAAGTTGGAATATGATTATCCTAACCCTTCTATGGTAAATTATAGGGTATCCTACCATGAAGCCATATTCCAAATTTCTGGAGTTCCCTGTAAACCCTAAACCGTCAAAGGAAGCCAGGGAACATCCTGGTCCCGCAGTCAATGCAGCCCAAGCTCACGGATTTCGGGCTCTCCAGGCGAGGTTGTTTTCTTTTTCGGCGCTTAGGGTTTCTACGTGTTGCTATTCGCACACCCTAAACCCTAAACCCTAAACCCTAAACCCTAAACCCTAAACCCTAAACCCGGACACCCTTAACCCTTAGAAGTTTCGGGGTTTTGGTGTTGAGGGTTTTTCGGGCCATGGAGCTTAGAGGCGAGGTTTCCAATTCAAGATGTAATTATATGTCTAGGATGCCCAGTAGTACCCTTATTCCCTTTTTGTAGTCCTAGGTTCCTTATAAAGCTACCCAATTCCGAAAAGAGAGGCCTTTTTATTCTTAGGTTACTGGGCATCCTAGTATATGTTCACGTGCTCTTAACTTTGTGCGGCGCAATGCTCGGGTGGGTATTCTAGGACTGCCGTGCGAAGCAACTGTATTGTCAATACTTCGGGGACCAAAGCTGCTGAACGCTTTGCAAAGCTCGACAAAAGCTTCCAGCCCGAAACCCGAAACACTTATAAAGGCTTTAGACCAGAAATCCTTAGAAAGGCTTATAAGCCCTAAACCCTAAACCCTTGATAACCCTTATACAGGCCTAACAGCCCCATCCCTAGACTCGAAACCCTCGTAAAGCCCAACAGACCCGAAGCCCCCACCCCCCCCCCCCCCGGTTGAAAGACCCTGCAAACCCTAGACTCATCTAAAATGAACCTGAACCCGAAGCCCGTAAAAAATCCGAGGGACCCGATACCCGTTTAAAACATTGTAACAACCCTAAACCCTGAACCCTTATACCCTAAACCCTAAACTCAAACAGGATGATCAAGAACCGGGACGAGGGCATCCGCTTCCAGGGCGGCACAATCCGCTGGTCAGCCCCAGAGTCTTTGATGAGAGCAGGCGGGGACTTTTCGTATGTGTATATATATATATATATTATATGTACACACTTGTATACGTGTATATATATATATAAGATCAGATCACCTCTTTAGTGTTGCACGCGAGTTTTGTTGGGTAGTCTTGCTTTGCATACTTTGCTCTCTGATATTCTCAGGGAGTTCCCTGAACCCGAAACCCTAAACCCTTCACTGAGTTTGGGGATGAACGGGCACCGGGATTACAAGACCGGGGTCGCTTCGGTTGGACTTAGTGGCGATGTTACGTTGTGACAGGAGCTCGGTACTTGAATCGGGGTTTAGTTCAGATGTCTGGGAAGTCAGGATTTTGAAGTTCTGGGGTGTAGGGTTTTCAGTCTTGTTCTTCAGGCGTTGGGGTTCCGGATTGCAGTGAGGTCACTGGTTTCTGGGTTCGGGGGTACCGGAAGACGGGGCGGAGAAAGGTCATATAGTACATGCAACCCTAATCAAGACCACGAATCATGAACCCTACGCCCTAAAACCTGCCAGAAGCCCAATTTTGAGGCGAGCCTGTACCAGCCGCCAGGAGACTCTGACGAGTCCGACGCAAAGACCGGTGAAGTGACAATCAGCGCTTCGGGCTGCAGTGATGAAGGGTTTGAGGGTTTTAGGGTTTTGGTGGGGTATTTAGTTTGTGGGGGTTTAGGGGGTTTTCATGGTTTTATCGGGTATGGTTTTACGGTTCCGGGGTTGAGGGTTTCAGGGTTTTAGGGTTGGGTTGAGGGTTTTAGGGTTTTAAGGAGTCCAAGGTTAGGTTTTAGTGTTTAGGGTCTTAGGGTTCAGGGTTTTGATTTTGGGGTTTAAGGCGGGTCAAGAGTTTAGGGTTTTAGGGTTTAGGTTAGGTTGGGTATTTTATCGCTTGAAGTTTTGAGGACCTTGACCAAAAGTCATTTTTCATTACTCAGGCCTAAATATTGGGCTTCAGGTTTTCGGGTTTCTCCGGGGTGGGGGTCCGGAGGGGGGTGGTGAGGGTTTACAGTAGAAGCCAGAAAGTTGGAATATGATTATCCTAACCCTTCTATGGTAAGTTATAGGGTATCCTACCCTGAAACCCTATTCCAACTTTCTGGAGTTCCCTTTATGGGCTCTAGCACCAGGCTCGGGGTCCAGGGATTTCGGAGCCAAGTGAGTGCTTGAAGGCTCATGGGACTTAGTAAGTAAGGTTATAAGTAGGTTATATTTAGGATAACCCCACTTGTTGGATTTATAGCCCCAATTATAAGCTACTTACTAAGTCCCATGATCCTCTAAGTATGGTGCTGCTTGGATTCAGGATAAACCGCAACTAACAGCGATCCAGTACCTCGAACAGAGAAGGGTTATAAGTAGAGTTATAAGTACCCTAAATGGAGGTACCCCAATTATAACCCTACTCATAACCTACTTACTAAGTCCCCTGCCCATCCAAGAAAGGGCCTTCAACTCTCATTAGTGATGGTGTTTGCTGGTAGTGTTTGTGAACTTGTACTGTATTCTACCCCCCCCCCGCCAGACCCTGTCCCAACCAATCCCCCGACAATCTTGTATAAACGCCGTATAGAACTAACCTTAAACCCAAAACTCTAAAGCCTACAGGGTCCTTCTTCAACCCTAAACCCAAAACCCTAAAGCCTAAAGGATCCTTCTTCAACCCTACACCCTAAGCCCAAAACCCTAAAGCCTACAGGGTCCTTCTTCAACCCTACACCCTAAACCCCAAACCCTAAAGCCTACAGGGTCCTTCTTCATGTCGAGTAGCGAGCTTCCTCCCAGGTGCCGATATTTGGTCTCTGGGCCGTTCCTCGTCCTTGAGTTTCGAAGGGCTGCGTGGGTTTCGACTTTTTGGTTGCAGGAGCTTTGGTTTAGGGTTTAGGGGTTTAGGGTTTAGGGTTTAGGGTTTGAGGGCTTAGGGTTTGAGGGTTTGGGGTTTAGGGTTTAGGGTTTGAGGGCTTAGGGTTTGAGGGTTTGGGGTTTAGGGTTTAGGGTTGTGGGGCTGCGTGTTCTGGGATTCTTCAGGAAGCCCTGGCCCCGAAGCCCCTTCGGGTGCAGGGCAGCCCAGCCATGCCCACCCTAGCCATCCCAGCCTTCTTAGAGGATCATGGGACTTAGTAAGTAGGTTGTAATTGGGGTTATAAGTCCCCTAAGTGGGGTTATCCTAATTTAACCTACTTATAATCTAACTTACTAAGTCCCATCAGCCTTCAAGTAGCCATCCCAGCCTAACCCGGCCCAGCCCCCAGCCCAGCCTCCAGCCCGCCGAGCCCGGCAGCCCAGCTTCCCAAAACTCAGGACCTGAACCCCACATAAGCTGGGAGTTTTCGAAAACTAGGGGTACCTTATTTTGAGGACTATTTGGCTTATTTAGGGTACTGTATTTGCGTCCCCTAGTTTCGGAAACTTCCATTTCCATAAACCTCAACAAGAGATTACAAGGGGCCCCCACCTTGTAATAGTGGTATAATAGGAATATATTAGGGCCCTAATATACTCCTTATAGTCACTATTACTGGATGGGGGCAGCTTCTAAACAAGAGACTTTTCAGATTTCACACCCAGGCGTGTGTTACTTCACCGTGACCGGCGTGCTCCCCCTTGAGGCGAGGAAAAGCCTGCACAAGAGGGGCCAGGCACCAGTTGTCGCTCTAAGTTTCATGGTTTGGGGCTCAAGGTTTAGGGTTGAGTGTTTAGGATTGCTGAGGGTGTAAGGTGTAGTGCTTCGGGGGTAGGGGTTTAGGGTCTTTGGGTGTCCGGGTTCGAGTTCGGTTGCCACAGGGGACCCAGAAAAGGTACAGCATGGTCTCGAAAAGCCCCTGCACAGGCTTGGATAACGGCTTTGCAGAACCCCTGTAACGACAAGCGAGAGGTGCACCTCACATAGACCCTAGGTCCTAGGTGGAATTAGGATCCCCCTCATCCTACCTCCTAGTAGACTCAAGCCGCAGTGCGGGGTTCAAGGTTTCAGGCAAAGGGCCTTAGACCCAGATAGCAAAAGGGCCGGTAAAGCACCTTGGACCCGAACTGCAGCTTAGGGCTTACTTGAAGGCCCATGGGACTTTGTAAGTAAGGTTATAAGTGGTTCATGGTCCAAGATCTGCAGCTCCTATCGACCGAAGTCTACGGCATTAGCCTGAAACTTATCTTTGGGGCTTCGTGTGCTTGCGGATGCATTTCAACTTAGCAGCTGAGTGGATACACTCTACACTGTTTGGGATAATATTACCCACTATTGGGATAATATTACCCACTATAAAGTACACTTTTCTTACCTTTGGCTATTGGTGAACGGAGGAATGGGGTAGGTAACTACACTTATAACCCCAATTAAGGTACTTATAAGCAGACTTACTACGTCCCATGATCCTCCCGGTGAAGACCAGGTAATACGATGCCTTCGAATGCACCTTCTTCCCAGTTTTAGTCCTTTCTTGTCACTGCAACACTCCACAGCAAACCCCAAGATTTGAACCCACAACCGTCACGCCTAAACCCCGAGACCCTCAACCCCTGACGCCAGACTCTAAATCTCGAACCCTCAACTCTCAATCTTCATAAGCGTAAAAACCTCAGCAGGCAAGTTTCGTAAAATCTTCATAAAAACGACCTAGTTTCCAGAACCGCGTAATTATGACACCCAAGAAACCCTTCACGCACGCCGACTCTTCGAAGTATTCCACTCCCAGACCTTCGGTCCCGATGCGACGCCCTCGACTGGCGAGAACGTGCCCCTTCTGGAGGACGGCGGTCGTTTGGGTTCACTGTGCTGCTAGGGCTGCTAAACGCTTATCGTACTGTCTCTGCAAGAGTTCTACAGTTTCGACTTTTTGAAGGTGTAGTGCTGACTGAGAGTCCTTCTTTTTCTGAGTTGTGGTCCGAGCGTCGGAACTTCTTATTCCGGCACCCAACCCCAACAGTGGTTGAGAGTGGAGGGCGTCTACCACCCTAACTTCTGCTCAGGGAAGCTGTAAAGCTCAAAGAAGCCAATTTTTGCAGTGTTGGTTCAAGGATTCAGGCAAAAATGCTTGCGTCTTCGTACCTGCTAGTTACTTGCATTATCTTGGGTCTTAGCAATAATAACAGAGTCCTATGAACCCTACTCAAGGATGCCGCATTGCCCCTGGTGTTGAAAGTCCTGGGCCCTGATACCCTGAACTCATCACCCAAAACACCTAAAGCAGGCCCAGTTTTTTCAGCAGACTGCTGCTTTCTGGATGGCCGCAGTCGCAACGTCGTACGTCCTCCCCTACAATGCCGCTCCTCCCTGAGTTTTGTCCTTTGAGTGCATGAACCCCAAACCCCAACCTCGACCCCTGCACCTGCAATCCCAAACACGCCTGAAACCCTCAATCCAAAACCCCAACACCCACCCCCCTTACGCAGCACGTTAAGAAACACTTCACCATTAGCAATAGCAACACATGTCAAGGTATATATGAGCAAACGAGCAACCTAGTAAGTAAACAGATCTATATAGCCAGCCAGCTGGTTAGCTAGCTATCTGCCTGCCTCTCGCTCTATCCGCCTATCTCTCTCTCGCTCTGTCTCTCTCTATCCCTCTTGATCCCTCTTTCCCTCTACCCCTCTATCTCTCTATATCTATCTCTCTATACCTATCTATCTCCATTTTTCTATCTGTCTATCTTTCCATCAATCTCTTTGTCTCTCTATCTCTCCACCTCTCCATGTCTGTGTCTGTCTTGTTTTATCTAGGTATCTATCTGTCTCGCAATCTCTCCATCTCTCTATCTCTCCGTCGTTCTCTCTGTTTCTCTATCTCTCTATCGCTCTATCACTCTATCTCTCTATCGCTATATCGCTCTATCACTCTATCACTCTATCTCTGCATCTCTCTATCTTTCTATCCCTCTGTCTCCCTATCTCCCTGTCTATCTGTCTGTCCATCTATCTGTCTGTCTGTCTGTTTACCTATCTATCTATCTATCTATCTAGCTGTTTTTGTGAATGTGAATGCATATTCTGGGGGATTGAGTTATTCGCAGCAGTATTGGCTATGGTTCCGTAGTACAACTACAATAGCTACAATATACTATAACGCAATCTACCCTGACCAGATCCAAACCCTAAACTCCAACCCCAAACCCAAACCCTAAAAACCCAGGTCCAAATTCCTAAATCCCAAACCCAACCACCTAATTCGCACACCCTAAATCCAAGCCCAAAAACCTAATCCCAGAACCCTACATCCGAAACACCCAAAATCCTATAAACCCTAAACCTGAAACCTACTCCCAAAACTCTGCAACCCCCCTGAGCGAAGGAGTGCCTAAAGCTCTGTGCCCGATGTGGGCAAACGGATCCGACGGCCCTGTCCTCGGCACCTACCTTGTTCGGATTTTATTGTGTTGTTTAGCAGTCTTTTTTCCAGATTTGTTAGGGTTCATAAGGGCTTTACAAGGTTTTACAGGGTTCATAATCTTTTACGAGGTTTTAGAGGGTTCAGGGTTGCGCGGGGCTTCTACGTAGCGTTGTAACCGTTTACACAGCCTCAGTACACACCCATGCAGGCCAAACCCTAACTGAAGATTACCCCCTGAACCCTCAGCCCAGAAGCACTACGGCCCCAATCCTAAGTAGTGCACGGAGACTATCGACCCTTAACCTTAGGCGCTGAACGCCTCCACATGTACCGTGCCTTGCGGCTTTCAAGCCGGGTTCGGGACTTTAGGGTCCGGTTTCGTGGGGTTTTAGGAGTTTCATGTTCGGAGTTTGAGAGTTACAGCATTTTGGGGTTCTAAGTTCTGGGCTGCAGGATTTCAGCGTGTTGGGATTTTGGGTTTTGAAGGGCTCGGGGTTTGGGTCTAGTGTTGTGGGTTTTCACTAGTTTAGAGCCTCCCTTCCTTCGAACCACTATGAATGGGAGAATATTGCTGCTACTGCTACGACGACAACAGACCACAGACGACAGGCGGCGACGACAACTACAACAAAGACAGAAGCAGCAACAAATACTACTACTACTACTACTACTACTACTACTACTACTACTACTACTACTACTACTACTACCACTACTACTACTACTACTACTACTACTACTACTACTACTACTACTACTACTACTACTACTACTACTACTACTACTAGCCTTTGCGAAAGCAGCGCGGGTGCCGAGCATACCCGACACTGTGACAATCGCCAGCAGTTTCTGCAGGCGACCGAGGCTTCAGCCACCCTGGCTCCTGCCACGATGGATGGCACAGGCAGCACAGGCCCTGACTCCTCAGGGCTTGCGCATGCGGCTGCTCCGATCCTGATCGAAATCATGGACTCTGACTCGGATCTGCAAGCCGAAGAAGCTGGGATGCCTTTTCCGAATCTGGATGAGATGGATTAGCATGCTTAGATGTTAACAGCTTAAAAGGGGCACCAAAACGGTGCAGCTGCCACAGAGCAGCCGATGATCAGCTACAGCAGCTGTTCATTGCCTTCCCTCGTCTGGCACTCGGATCTTGTGTGACGGCTGCAATGCAATGCAATACTACTACTGCTACTACTACTACTACTGCTACTACTACTGCTACTGCTACTATTTTCAATTGAACGCTGCGCGAGCGTGCTCTGCGCTTTGCGGGCGCCTTTGGTCTGATGCACTCGTGAAACTGCTTCTAGCATGCATCGCTCAGGTCTCTCTAATCAGCTCGAAATTGACGTACTACTGCAACTGCTACTGCTACAAAAAGCTTCCTTCTCCGACACCTTGGTGTGAACAGACGCGTCCATCTGTACACCTGTCGCAACAATTAGGCCGTACTTCAGCGAAGCCGCCACCTGGAGTATCCGTCTCGTGGCGTCCCACACGGATTACTCATGTTGAAGACAGAAGGCCGTAAGGGTCATGTGCGGATGACCGCTGGTACCTGGAGCAACTTCGGTGCCGTGAGTCCTTGGGCAGCTATGATGCGGGCAATTCGCTGAAGCGCAAAGTGCTGTTTTAAGCGAGGCTAGCACGCGATTCACATTCTTCCGAAGAGATGTGCTAGGCGTCGGAAGAGTGCCGAATTCCCTGAGTCTGTGACATAAGGGATCATAGAGTCTGTGACATATTACCGCCCTCACTGATCATGACCTTTTGGCCACTGCTGAGAGTATCCATGCCAGGACCACTGCTGCCACCAGTCCCAGTCGTCGTCCTGAGATGAGCGTGCCTGTCTGGCCCACTGGGACGAGGAGGATGAGGAGGGGCCATCGCGCTGCCGCTTGCCCTCTGTGTCAGCCTCCTGCATCTGTGGGCGCTTGTTAGGGGCTGCAGCAGCCAGTTTGGCCATGCGCTTGTCCTCTTCGTTCCCCTTGTCATGCTGTATCCGCATCTTCATGATGGAGTAGGCATTTTTGTCGGGTTTGACCCGGAAGACACGAGCTGGAAGTCCAGCTGATTTGGCCGTCTCATTGTAGACTGCCACTATGGTGGTGGCGATCATATTGAACTCGACCCACGAGGGGAAGTGCTGCCGAAAAGCCTTTTCGTCCCACATCTTGTTAAAGCAGGCATGGATAAGGCCATGCACTTTTGTTGGTGCGTCCAGCTCACGGTAGGCGTCACCCGCGCCTGTGGCGATGGTGACCTTCCCGTCGCTTGTGAGGACCCGCCTCACCGACATGGCGGTGTCCCATGTGAGGCCGGTTTGCGTCCTTACGGACTTGATGGCAGAGAACAGCGGCGGAACTTCTCGGAGTGCTTCCATCCTGGTAGACCAAAGGGTCTGTTGTTCCTGGTTGGTGAGGCCGCCAAGAATGACCGGAGCCACCAGGATGTTGATGGAAGCTAAGGCCCGAATCCAGTCTTGATGGGACTGGGAGCTCAGCAGCTGAGCCAGCTCCTGCCGCGTGTAACGTACTGTCAGCCGTGGAGCCGGCTGTGGGACATAGCCGACGAGTTCCGCATTGGATTCCGGAGGCTCATATGCTGACGGGGGGCGGGAAGAGGGAGGAGGGGGCGTGTGGGAGCGCGGAGCGGCCTGGGTGGCGGGGGTTGGAGGAGAGACGGACTTGGGGGGGTGCGGAAGGATCGGGGGAACCGGAATCGCCGGAGGGGGGGCTGGTGCCGCCGATGAAGAAGAGGGCGGGGGGCATTGGGTGGCCACCATGGGCGGTGGGGCCTTAACCGGAAGCGCCGGGGCCGCCTTCGGTGTCTCTGCTTGGCCTGCTTTGAAGGCCGCCTTTTCAGCTGCTGAGGAAGTGAAAGGGCACGGGGGGGAGGGTGGCGGCTCAAAGCCGGCCGCTTTGTCTACACCTTTGGTCCTGGTACTGCTGGGGGGAAGAGGAATTTCCTGTGGGAGCTTGGGGGGAGGAGGAGGGGGGGGAGTGTGGGGGTCTGGCGTGGCACTGAGTGCTGGGTTGTGCTTCTGAGTGACAAAGTGGTTCTTAAGGCCGTGGCTAGTGCTGAATTGCACCTGCCTGTTGTGCTTGCGGCAGTGCAAGCAGCATAGCCACATGTCCCCCGAGACTTTCACTTGCCCTAATCCTCGAGGGATAAGCTCCAGCACATCCTGCTCTGTAAGGTCTTGATTGTAGTGGTGGGTTTCACGGACCGTAGCCATGATCTCTGCAAAGGAGTTGTACTGGATGCTGTCGGCCACATAGGCTTCAATATCCTCCTGAGTGGGAGGAGGGGGAGCCGATGAGGCGGTTGCCATGGTCTGTGACCTAGGTGGCTGTGGTGAGCTGTGCTCTTCAGGTCTGTCAGACTGGATTTCAAGGGAGATGTCAGGGAGTTGGCTCTGCAGCATGCGGTCTGTGCGTTCTTTGGTGGTTGGGTCTCCCTGAAATCCCTTCAGCCACTTCCAGCACCGGGTGTATGCAACGGTCGTGTTGTTGGTAGTCACGAAGTAGTGGCCATCATTGTCGTACTTCTTGTTCTTCACTCGCTTGTCCCAGCGCTCCGAGAACAGGTAGATGGGCCCAAATTTGGTGGAAACATTCCATCCCGGCTGAGGGGAGTGACCAAGGTCGCGACCCAAGATCTGCCAAAGATATTTGCAGAAGGTCATGTATTCCAAGTTTGCCTTCGCTGTCATAACCTGACGGCTGAAGGCGTGCTGTATGGCTTCCCTCATCAAGGGGTGTCTGGGCTTGCCATAGATGATGCCTTGAAAAATATGATCTCCTTTGACTCCTATGGCCATGACCATGAACTCCTGTGGGAGTTGGCCAGGTGGGGAGGGTCTGTGACCCACTTCACCTGCCTTCTTTGAGTGAGCTGTGCTCCAATCTGCTGCGAGATGCACGAGTACCTGTTCCCAAGGTACCACGAAGCCACATTTGATGTCGACGTAGAGGCCGCCGTGCTGGTAGTGGTAGACGTAGCGGAACACGTCTGCTCGATGAGCAGGTTGGCTGAGGCGATCCAGCAGATTGGAGCCGTACTTTCCTGCGAGTTGCCGCAGGGTAGCCCGAAGAACATCATCATCACAGAATCTGCGGGTGAAGCCAGCAAACATTTTGGCCGCGACTTGGGCCGGTTCCGGCTTTTCGTCGTGAACGTAGGTCTGGAAGAGGAGGGCTGGGACAGGGGCGGCTTCCCATTCTGGGAGATGTGTGAAGCGCATTCCCCAGGGGCCATGTCCGTATTGCATGGCTACCTCTGAAAGATCACGGACCGTTCGGCATTGTGACAGAGCCTGGGCAGCTAGCATTTCGACATGCATGTCCTGCTCGCGAGCGTTCCAACCAGCAACCACGAGGATAGGCAGTCCTGGGGTGTTGCGCATTTCCTCGATGGCTCTGGTTACAAGCGCCGGGATGACAATGTCCGCGACGTCGGGGCGGAAGTGGAGGTTCTTGGAGTTGTAGAGCCATTCTACCCCTCCTACACCAGGCATCTGGGCCAGATCCATGATTTCCTGGTTGTGCAGGTTCTTGTCCGCAAACCCATATTGGACCCTGCCATCGATCAGGTAGTCATAATTGATTTGCTTCTCCGGGCGCAGGCTTCGGGACAGCGGAATGAAGCGAACGTTGATTTGTCCGTCTAGGTGGTTCTCCAAGATGGAGGCCACCGGCGGACTCTGCACTGCCGCTGTGAATTTGTGCGGCCCAAAGAGCCCAAACTGCCAGTGGAGGAGCTCCAAGATGGAGGGGACGCTGCCGGCAGAGATGTTGAGGGCGGCGCCTGGGCAGCTTAAGACCTGTCCCGTCAGCAGCGGGAACACTCCGTAAGTGTGTCCCCGCAGCATGTGCTGCAAGGTGCTATCGCTGAGCACCAGAAAAGGACCCAGACTGGGAGGTTTGTCCATGGTCTCAGCTGTAGCTGATGGGCCAGAGTCTGTGACACGCGGCCAAGTGGTGAGCTGTGCTCTTCGCAAAGACGCAGTTTGTTACAAGAGGTAGCTTCTGCAAGGCATGTCCGTAATGCGTGTTGCGATACTCCTGCCTCTCTGTCCGGTGGCAACAGTTCGAACTGACAGCTGCGGTATTCATGTAATGCTTTGCAGAGTCTCAAGACCAAGCACGAAGCTCAAGCAACGCAGGACGACTATAGGCAAAGAACACCAGCAGAGGGCACTCGGGCTGGAGAGCTGGTGCCGTGTGGTAGCTGAGACCTCAGATCGCAGGTAAGAGCAAACAGTGATGCAAATAGCTGAGTGTTAGCATGCTGCAACTTCGATTTCTCTGGGCAGGAGAGCCACTCGTCGCTGACTGTGACAAGTTGGGTGGCTGTGCCACACCTGATCGGAGGCTGTGCCACTTTCCTTGCGTGAGTCAGTGAACTGCCTATGGCCCGAAGTGCTCAGAAAAGTCTGTAGTAGTGGTCATAGAGAGCACTGGATTCCTCTGCTTCTCGGCTGATGGTTGCCGTTGGCCCGTCCGGGTTACGGGGGTTCCGGAACTTCTGCACCACGACCTGTTGGCTGTGCTGAATGTGGATGGTGAGCTCCTCGGACGCGAGGTGCCACTGGGGCGTGTCAAAGGACTGGACCATGACACGTAGGCCGAGAGACATAGCTGCCCTGGCAGTGCGGTGTGGACTTACAAAGAGCTTATGCTCTACCTGGGAGAGCACTGCTGCGCACCAGGATTTGCTAACCGACGCCAGTGAGAGGGCTGTCAGCAAGTCTGGCTGCGGTATCGCTAGTCTGACATGGACGCCCTGTTGGTCATAGTCAGTGTCTTCGTACCGTTGCGCAAAGACAGCTAGGCCTTTATGTAAACGGCGAAAGGCCCAGAGGCGTGCTTGGTCCTGGATCTCGTTCCGGAGCAGCAGTATGGGAACTATAGTCCAGGGGGGTCTGAATGCAGCGATTTCAGTGGCCAGCATGTCCCTGTCCAAACCGTAGTCCGAGTAGAAATCCACAACCACCACTGCAGGAATGATGAAGGAGAGAGCGCAGCGACATGATTCGGTGCAGAGAGGGGATGACATCCTCTATGGTTGGCAGGGCAGCTGAGAGCAACCTAGAAAAAACTGCGGAGAAACGTACTTAAAAAGCGCAACAGTGAGCCGCAACGCTTAGGGGCAACGCTGATCGGGTTTGCCTTTTCCAAAGTGGAGAAGCCCGGCTCGTCGCATGGTCTGTGACCAATTGTCTGGAGGCTGTGCCCTTTGCCCTATAGAGGACGTCGCAAGACTGAGGTCGGAATGAAGTGCACCTGCTCATAGTGGACGCTGATGGCCTCTCTCGAAAGGGTGCCGGCTTGATCTGGCAGTACTTCAATGAAAACTCCTGCTCCTTGCTTCCGCAGTTGAATGTAGGCTTTCCACACTCCTATCCAGGGTTTGCCGTCGATGAGGCGGGCAGTTTCGGAGTACCACGCACGGCAAACCGCCGCAAGCGGTATTGCTTGTAGCAGATTGAGATTGACGATGCCGAGCTGAGCATGCACTCCATTGTGGTCAATCCTGAGTGTGTCGCCGATAATGGAGTACTGCGAGAAGGGACCCGTACGAGCCCAACGTAGAAGTAGGTCACGTAGGCGATCCCGAGTGGCACGAGCTTCATCATGAAGAAGGTCCAGATCGTTCCAGTAGGAGACGGGATAGGGCGAGGCGTCGTAGGAGTCGATTGTTAGTACCCCTGGGAGCAGGTATTTCATAGCTTGGCGCAGAGAGAGCTCGTCCATGGCTGTTAGGGGACGCTGGGAGCTAGCTGACAAAGACTGGCAGGCAGCAGGGAACGTGCCGAGAGGTAGCTCAAGTCAAAGTGCGCGCACTACTAACTCTGGCTGGTGCGGAGGATGCCCAGTTTTCAAGCCGAGAGCAGAGGTGCTAGCTTCAAAAAGTCAGAAACCTTAGTGGCTCAGTTAGGGCTGTTGCTCGGCCGTCTCACCAGCCAATGTTTCGGTTATCGGCCGTGGGCTGTGCCCTAATGCCAGCAGAGGTGCGCTGTGCGCTTCTGAGAGCTACACTGTAGTCTTCACCTGCTGATCAGTCCTGGGGCGCGTGCGCATTCTGCAGGTCATCGTAGCTGTCAAAGAGGAGCGCATGCCAGGCATTGAAGCCCGAGGCTCGGTAGGCAGCGGCGGGAGCTGTGCGTGCCAGAGGTGAAGTGAGGGTCTCAACCGGCAGTCGAAACGCCATCGAGACCGGGAGGCAGAAGATATCCCGGCCTTCCCGAATCGACACTGAGCCTGTCTTGCGCAGGCGTGACATCGCCACCAAAAGTTCCACTGTATTGATGCGGGCTTGACCAGAGATCATGGCTGATATGAGGTCGTGCCATACTCGGTTGACAGTGGCAAGTCGTCGAACCTGTTTTAGACGCGGCTGCGTGACCTCGTAAATAAGGTGCATGTCAGTCAGGTCCGGTGTGTCCGGCGCAGAGGGGGGGACGTAGTTGATGGAGAGGGCCGGCCAGTGGTTAAAGCACTCTTGGAGAAGTTTCAGGAGCTACTGCTACTACTACTACTACTACTACTACTACTACTACTACTAATTACTACTACTACTACTACTACTACTACTACTACTACTACTACTACTGCTACTACTACTACTACTACTACTACTACTACTACTACACCACTAGAGAATCCCGAGTCCCCGAACGCCAAATCTAAGAAACTGCAACATCTGCGAAGCCCCAAAAACTCCAAAACCCTTTACCAATCCCTTATGGGAACCCTCAGAAGGCGGATGTGAGGCCCGAGGCCCAAGACCCAACGCCCTAAACCCTGAAACCACCAAAACCCCTAAACCCCAAGCCTAAAATCCTAAAGCCCTAAAACCATACCCACAACCCCTGAACCCTAAAACCCCCCAAACCCCTAAACCCTATGCCCTAAAACCCTAAAGCCCCTAACCCTAAGCCCTAAAACCCTAAAGCCCTAAACCCTAAGCCCTAAAACCCTCAAGCCCCAAACCCTAAGCCCTAAAACCCTCAAGCCCTAAACCCTAAAAGCCCGAAACCCTGAAGCCCGAAAACCCTAAAGCCCTAAACCCAAAGCCCCAAATCCGTAAAAGCCCGAAAGCCATACCCCAAAACTCCAACAGCTTGTGCTTCGCTTGTTGTTCAAAGGCGCGGCCTTCGATCTCGGAGGCTCTTCCGCCCCTTCAGGGCGCTGCGTTTACGGTTTAGGGTTTAGGGGTGTAGGGTTTAGGATTTAGGGTTTAGGGTTTTAGGATTTAGGTTTAGGGTTTAGGGTGGGGCCCTGTAGGTGGCAGGGGAGCTGTACTTCCTTAAGTAGGCCGTATTAAGTCCTTATGATAAGGGGGTAATGGGCTATACTTCCTTAAATAGGCCTTTATTAAGTCCTTATGATAGGTCCCCTACCCCTCTGGGACGGTAATAGAATGGCTTGGGTAATTTTCCAACAGATTCCATTGTAGGCTGTTTGTTCCTATTATACTTGCAGCCTCAAATTTCATTGATCCGTATCTTGTTCCTTGGATCTCCTGAAAATAAGTATTTTTATAGTACTTGCCACCCCAGAAACCTTCTTCTGAACACCAGGGCCCCTGCATGACTTCCTAAGTGCTTACATAGGGTTTGAGGGCTTCTGCTACAATGTATCCCACAATCCTTACCATGACTGCTGAGGACCTACATTGCTTCCTGCGTGCTCAGGGCTTTAGGGATCAGGGTTTCAAGGTTCGAGGGGGCGGGCCAAGTTTAGGGTCCATGGTTTCAGGGTTTCGGGTGCAGAGGTTTCGGGTGAGTGATTTACATAAAGCGGAAGAGGGGATTTAGTAAGCAGAATTAGAGGAAAGGTAGGGCTCAGGGTTTAAAACCTAAACCATCCTAAACCCTAAACCCCGAACCCACGGGCCAGAAGAAAGGCAGCGAGGTAAATTAAGGTACTAGCGAACTTCTCTTGAAGCCTGGCAAGAATCCAAAAGTAAAGACCAGAGCCTCCCTCGGATTCGGGGCATTGGGTTTGTGGTTTAGGGTTTAGGATTTAGGGTTCAGGCTCCACGGCAGCTACGCGCCACCACCGGGGACAGGGGCAGAGCCAGAGCGTCAGGAGAGACTGACCCGTCTGGGAGATATGGCCCACTACCTCCGGGGACCCTGAGAGCTTCTGTGATTGGGTTTCCTGTCAGCTGGTGCGGAGATCATCTCACGGACACGAAGAAGAAGTCTGACGTGGCGGCCCTCGTGCTTCAGAGAGCCTCTGGACTGTTTGTGACAGATGCGTACATCAAGGAGATCTGGAAGGAGCTTGACGGGGAAAACACCGCCATCCCGCAGATCTACGCGACCTTTAGTCCCATCAGAGATGAAGCCCCGGACGTTGCCCTGGCGGAAGTGAGGAGACGCATTGGAGGCCTTGAGGTAGCAGATGGCGCATGCCCTCTAATCATAGAAGAGGCACGGACGAATGACAGGAGATCAGCGGGCTTAGGTTTTTTGGTGTTTGTGGTTTGTGGTGTTGAGGGTTTGGGTGCAGCCGTGGCATGTTGTGTTTGTTGTATGATGCTGCCTTCTGTCATCCGAAGCCCTTAACCTCGATATAGGGCTGAAGACCCTAAACCCTAAACCCTAAACCCTAAACCTCTAACCCACTGAACCGGCAGCTCCAGGGCCCGAACGCCAAAGTTGACTGGGGTTACATAAGGCTTCTTTTCGGGATCAAGGTTTGAGATTCGGGGTTAGGGTCTACGGGTTTAGGGGTTTAGGGTCTACGGGTTTAGGGTTTAGAGCCGGATAACGGGACAGCCCTGAAGAAAGTGGTACCACTCCCACATGACAATTCTTAAGATAAGGAGTCCGGAGTTAGTGTTTATACAACATACTTGCAGCAATGATCTTGTTATTTAGGGTTAAAACCACCCAAACCCTAAACATCATCCCCCCCCCAGCCCCAAATACCACAAGCCCATCCAGCCCCCCAAACCCTAAACACCCTACTTGCTCGTGTCCCTACCCTAAGGCTCCTGGACCCTCGTAGTGAGATCCCAAACCGTAGCTCCCAAAGCCCAAACCCTCATGCAGAAAGCACATGACCCCTTTCGGAGCCTTAGGGCAAGACTAGACCCGAGACCTTCGATTCGAGCCGCAAGCTTCTTGAACCCGCATCCGAAAATCCTCACTTTTTGCAGTAGCGAAGAGGTTTTAGTGTTTAGGGGTTTAGGGTTTTAGCGTTTAGGGGTTTAGGGTTTTGGGTTTGGGGTTTAGCGGTTTAGGGGTTAGGGTTTAGCGTTTAGGGGTTCAGGGTTTAGGGGTTTAGGGTTTAGGGTTTTTAAAGCCTATACAGTCACAATCCCCAGAGAGCCCAAGAGACTCTAAACCACTAGCCCTTCAACTCTTAACTCTCAACCTTGAACTTTAAACCGCAAACCGTAAGCCCCAAACTCTCAGAGCCCTTTTCTTTGCATGTCTTAGCATCTAATTGTAGATCATAGTATGTTAGAGTATCTGTATATCATAGTATGCTCCACGGCTTCGTACACGAGCTCGGGGCCAAATCTGGGGTTGCCGAATATCAGGAGCACCTTATTTGGGGGGTCCTTGTAATAACAGTCTTACTATTTAGGGTCCTGTATTAGGGTCCCCTATTTTCGGAAACTCCCATATCTGAGGTTGTCGAAAATGGTTCTACACTGGGGCTCGATGCTTTGGGGGCTTTGGGTTTTGGGGGTTAAGGGTTTCGGCTTTGGGGTTTAGGGGTGTTAGGGCTCAGGGCTGTAGGGTTCAGGGTAGAGGCTGTGTCAAGGTCTTCGGGTGTTGTCTCGTTATTTGTTGAGGGTGGACGTGGAGGCTTTTTGGCTCTCTTTGAGTGTTTTTCTTGAGAAAGGAAGGGTTTGGGGTTGCAGGGTTTTCGGGTTTTGCAAGGTCGGGGTTTGATCAGAGCCCGACACACCAAGACCCGAAACTCTAATTCCAGCGCCCTAGTTCCCGAGCCCTTCAGGGTATTTGGTTTAGGGTTTGGTCTACCCTGGGAGGTGCACAAGCAAATTTGGCAGTGGCTCCCGCGGAAGCCGTGCGAAGCAGATCATTTACCAAGCATGGCCGAACCTGTGTCAGACAAGCAAGATAGGCGTTCCTGTTACGGGCATTAAGAACAGTTCGGAACAAGGATCCTGTTATTATGTAGGGTTCCACATTAGCGTTCAGTTAGCCTTGCAGTTCAGGGCTATTTCGTGTGAGGGTCCAGTTTAATTTCAATAGGTGCAAATGGTACGTAACATGGATTCCCTTGAGCATGTAAGGCGTATTCCTCGATTAAGCAGTTTTGGTTTTGACTCCATATTGGTGTCTGGCTAGCCTGCAAATCCGCAGGCCCTGTGCCCGAACCCCCGCGAAAATGAATCCTGAATAGGTTTCCGTATACAAGAAGCCTTTGCCACGCCCTGCTCTTGAAAACCCGCCTCAGGTTGAAGCGTATATCCCGAAACCCAATAAGCTCTAACCCCTACAGCCCAGATTGCGGAGTAAATCTCTAGTCCCTTGACCCTAAACCCCAGTCCCTACACACGATTCCTTAAAGACCCCAAACCCTACTCCCTTGACCCTTAAAGATTCCCTGCACAGCTGAGGACCCTAAACCCTAAACCGTACTCTGTAAAGACCCTAAACCCTACTCCCTTAAGCCCCCAAAGACTCCGCCCCAAAACACCTGAGGAGTAAATCTCTAGTCCCTCAACCACACACCTTAAACCCTAAACCCTAAATCCTAAGCATGAAGAATCCCGAAAACAGCTGAGGAGTGGCTGCTTGATGACACCTTGCTGCCACCAGACGCCGTGCCAGAACCAGACAGCTGCCGGTCGCTGGGAGGCGCGGTGTGTGCATGGCTAGTATATTGCCGTATGTTGTAGCATACTACAGTAGATGATACTGTAGTATATCATAGTCTATAGTTTGTTATAGTATATTATGGTTATATGGTAGTAATTATATGACAGTGTATGATAGTATAGAGCCGCAGATTATAGTACAGGGCTCCTCTCAGGCCCTAAGGGTTCTAAACATCGTGAGTGTTTGCAGTCTGGAGTTTCTGAGGGGTTGGAGTTCTGTAGCACGCTGCAGGGCAGGGCTTGTGTTTTTGTTTTATACGGCTTCATACAGCTTCGTGGCTTTAGGGAGGTCTCCTTTGCGGGTTCTATCAGGGCTGCTACCGGGGTTCCGAGGTAGGATTTGAGTTTAGGGTTTAGGGTTTAGAGTTTGGGTTTAGGCTTTGGGGTGTGTTTGTAACATGTGCGAAGTACGCATACCCATATGTTCGGGCTCAGAGTGGTTAAGACAAGGTTTTAGGTTTTTGGGCTTTGGATTTTGCTATTTCCGCAAAATCCGGCTGTTTGGGCCAGTGCTGCTTATGTCCTGGTTAATCAGAAGAAGCCTTCGACGAGTGCACTAGCTGTACTGTAGGGGCCTTAACCACTACCTATACGATTTTGGGGGTTCCTGTTCATAATTATAGTATAATATACCCTAAGGCTCAAATTGAGAACTTAAGATCCAAAATCTTTGAAGCAACCGCATTTCGAAAGTGTCAAACTCAGGCAGTACATGCTGTTTTCTGTGAGCATACACACTTATTCGACCCTGAAAGTGCCATGGTCTATCACAACATGAGGTTTTGGCGACAAGTCTTCACTCAGGCACCCTTACTTGCACAGCAACTTAAAGACATGCTTGCGCAATCAATCCCTTCCAAGCATGATCTGTATGGACTTATGACAATCTTTCAAAGGGATTTGGATTGGTTGAGTTGTCGCTTCTCGCCTGATGTTGATGCCATCAGTAATAATGACAATAATTGCATTCTCCTTACTGAGCCTGACAAAAAGAAATTTGAGCATTTTATTCGTGAGCAAATTAGAATAAGGTTCTTTAGGCAACTGGAGCAAAAACACCCTAAATGGAATGGAGTCACTGACGTTGACTTGCAAGCAACCACTAAGTTGCTCAGAAGTTTAGAACCTTCCTCACCCTTTAGGAATCCTGTCATTAGGATGCTTTCTGACGCACACGCTACCCCGTACAGGCTTTTTCAAATGGGCATCAAAGCCACACCGCACTGCCAATATTGCCTACATGATGAAGGCAATATTAAACACATTATGTGGGACTGCCCGAGGTTTGCTGAATTGCGCAGTTCTTGGCGTCAGGAGCTTCTTGACCGTGATCAATGGCCTGAATGTTCTAAGTCGGCTATGATCTGCTCTTCCGCACTTCCCGAATCTACGCACATCAACTGGCATCAGTTACAACTACTGGTTGCGCAGCTTTTGTATCAATGGATGGAAATTTGCAGAAACCCTGAATGCTATCATCAGTTTGCACCGGAGCAAGGACAACAAAATAGCATAGAAAGGGAAGTCCTTCCACAATCAAACAGACAAAATTGCGAGCTGTGTTACTCCCTTGCACTTCCTCTTCAATGGAACCCCCCTGCCACACGCACTGAATGGAACAAATGGGGTAGCTCTGTCAGAGATTTTGCGTTGATTTTCTCCTTTTGGACGAAATGGACAAACAATGCTTGTCTTGTAATGGAGCAGTCAAAATCCGCACTTGGACACAAGCACTTGCTCTCTTCGTGCATTATGGGGGAGCTGAGGCTGATTTCTTGGGTCAATGCCAATTCATAGGAATGGCTGCCTATAAATTAAGAGTACTTACATCTTTTCTGTTTCAAACACAGCAACAAAATCCTGAGCTGCATGGTATGACTTTCCCCAATGAAAGTCAAACCAAATGGCTTGAAGCATTCCCGAACGAAACAGCTTTCCTTGATGACTTGTTTTTCATCCCGGAGTGGAATCTTTTGGTTGCTTCTAATAACATTCAGCGACTTCGGGTTGAAGCTAGAATGGCATCCAATGTTAATCCGCAGGTGCTCCGCATCGCAACTACGGACTTTTGTGAAGCTGTTGGTCTCAAAGCAAAAATTCTTATGAATCATCCCTTGTCTGAAGAATGACCGATTCCGCGATTCAGAAGGAAAGGCATTCCTATCCCTTGGATTCAACAGATTCGTACTCTCAAGGATGATATTGCCAATAATCGCGTTACTGATAAGATTAGTTGCATCACACAAATTGCTCTTGACAGATGGGTTACTATGTCTTCTGATGAAATCCGAAACGCGCTACCGACCAAACCTGGTCCAATCAAAAGGTTCAAAGCCGCCAAAAACCGCATCGCAAGATTTAAGGACGTTCTTGAAAGATTCAAACAAAACTTGATTCTTGAAAATGAATTTCACACACCCCTTATTGAGCCGGTTTGGGCGCCAGTCGAAGTTTGCGCTTGCTGCAGTAAGACTCTTAACTTTTCTGCTGAGCCGCGTAACATCACTCGAAGATGTTACAGTACAGTCCACTTTTCTGTACAGATGCTCGACAACTGGTCATTAAAATATGATTCCATGTTGCGAGACATTGAAGGCATACTGAACAAACTAGCTTAGCTTGTGGTAGCTCATAAGCAGCTACGCTTTCCAAGGATGCAATAGACATCTTCAGCTTTGTTCGCCTCAGACGCATGTCCGATCCACCCCGACACCCTATTCTAATTATTAAGGCCCCTATACTATGTACCCTACTATAGAAACCCTTAGAAACCCTTTAGGGGGTCCTTTAAGGGAAGCCTATTCTATTGTGAAGGCCCCTACGTTCCTCCGAACACGGCCAGCCCTAAACCCTAAACCATAAACCATAAGCGCTAAACCCGAAGCCCTAAACCCCTAAACCCTAAAGCATGAGCCCTAAACCCGAAACCATAACCCTAAGCCCCTTCCCGGAGGTCGAGAAAGGGAGCCTGCCACCTCGCGTTCTTCTGGTTGGATCTTAGGACTCTAACTTCCGAGGTTTCTATCTGAACCATAATAAGCCTCATTATGGTTCATATAGAAACCGAAGAAGTTACAGTCCTAAGATCCAATAAGGATGCGAAAAGTCTAACTTTTTGGAGCGGTTCAGAAGTCAGCCCAGCCACCGTCTGCCAGGTGAAGACGCCACATCCCGGACCGTCGGCTGCCTTCACAAACTTTAAATGTGGGGAGGTTCCGAAAAGTAGGGGTACCTTAGGGCTCCTTTTGCAAGGGGGTACTACAAGGGTTTCCTTTAGAGGGCTCTAGAAGGGTTTGAAGTTTCCCAAAAATTAGGGGTACCTTATTTTGGGGTTCTTATCAGAAGGATCCCACTACTAAAGGGTACTACATTAGGGTCCTCTATTTTCGGAAACCCCCCATATGTTGTGCGTTTCACTGGCCAAGATGTTGCGGCCTCACCTTTCAGATCCCGTCGTGTTCGTGGCCTCTGCCTGCTGCCTCAGAGCAGCGACATTCAGACATTACGCTGTGCTTGCGACATAACATAGGAGTTGTGACTTTAGTAACCGTAATATGTTTCCCTGTGTTGTTTCTATAGAACTACTGATAGAGAATACGCATTGAAAGTTTCAAACCGCCTATACTTGACCCCACCCAAACCCTCATGATATGATAGAACCCTTCAGTAATCCCTTTAACAGGGACCCTATGTCAGCTATGCCTTGCATCCCTTGGGTCTTCTCCAAGAATCTGTGGCGAGCGGGCAGATGGCTTCTGTTCCGCTGGTCAAATACCCCGCCTTGGTTTCGGCGAGTTGGCAAAAGGCCTCCAAAATCCAACTTCAGGGTTAGTCGCAGCCAGCCTCAAACCCGACACCCTAAACCCTAAATCCTAAAACCCTATGCCTTAAAGCCCGAAGCCCTCACCGTTCTAATTCAGAACCCGACTTATAACTGGCCATGAACCTAGAAGAAGTGTCGGCCAGGGTTCAGGTCTGCTGAATACCCATCCTTCAAGCGGAACTTCGTGTATTGGGGCTTAGTCGAATCTACTTCATCAAAGGATGCTTCCAACTCGGTGCTGTTATATCAGGGCATGGTCACAATTTGGCCATGCGTAGCGTCTTGAGAGTCGTATGCCTGGCGCATAGAGGCACAACGTTTCATCCGCACAGCTCAATATGCTGGGGCGGCGGTCATCCTAGAGCAGAAGACGGCAACCTGACCTCCGTGGCCCTCAACCCTTAACCCTAAATCCCAGGTCCTAAGTCTCACACCCTAAACCCTCAACCTTAAGCTCTAAACCCTAAACCATACACCGTAAACCCTGAGCCCTAAACCCTAAACCCCTAAACCCCTAAACCCCTAAACCCTAAACACTAAGCTGGAGCCCAGAGTGGATGAAACTGCCATGCCTCCTGTCTCGTCGCCCCATGAAGATGGTATGCACGAGACCTAAGGGGCTGCAGCAGCGGCCGTGAAGAGCGAGGTGGAGACCATCAGCCCACACCCTGCCATATTTTTCATAAGGAACCCCCAAAACCCTATTCTAATGATGAAGGCCCCTACGACACCTTGGATCGCAGAGGGATCCTGAGTTGGGTTCAAGATCAACTCCTCAATTAGCTTTTGGAGTCTGTGGCCCACAGGGCCTGGCGTATTGGGTCGAAACATCTCTTAATGCAGGAATATACCTTATTACAACCATGTTGTAGGATCCCTAATATGATTTAATGTATATTTCTTAATTAAGGCTTGGGATATTAATATCGGGTCGAAGCAGGCACAAGATCGGGGATCTGACGGGTTTCGGCCAAAGCCTAAACGAGTGGGGGCCTAGGTCTCCGCAATATTAGTCACCCTTCCTAACATCCCCCCTCTTATAGCTGGCCATGAACCTTCATGTACACCCAAAACGGCATCAGATGATTCGAGCTTTGTGGGTTCCAGAGGCTCGCGGATTTTGGTCCCGATAGGAAGGACACCTTGTGCTTCAAGGATGAGAGGGTTTAGGGTTTAGCGCAGCCCAATACGCCCTAAACCCTATAAACCCTTAACCCTGAGCCCTAAACCCTATAAGAAGCATAGCTGTACGCATAACCCTCGTTCAAGTACTCATACTCCAAAATCGGAACACGTGTCTTTTCCAGTCGGAGTGTGAAGTTTCTTGGCTATCAGTTCTGGGGAAATCTTTCTAGTGTTTACCACGACCACCGTCCTTCAAAGTGGATGCTTAAGCTTCAGAAAACGCATGCAAGCGCCAGACTATAAGAAAGACCGTTGGTTGAAAGAGTTGTAAGCCCCCAAATTCCTTCTGGTTCAGAAGTGGGATCTGAACCTACAGTGTGAACCGAGACTCGCCCGTTGTAGGGACTTGAATAATTAGCATTCATATCATGTTATAGGCCCCGTATATTTTACCAGAACATACACCAACACATTATGAAATTAAGACCCTGAGCCGTGGAGCATTAGCCTTCAAACCTAAATGTCCTCCACCTCCGGTGTTCAAGGCTTTGCTGCAAACCCCCTTTTACGCCAGCTGCGAACCTTGCCTTGAAGGGAACTCGGAGGTTCATGGGATTCATGGGTAGTTGGGTTTAGGGTTCCTTTAAGGGTTCTATAGGGTGTAGGGTAGTCATAAGTGGGGTGATATGTCCCTCAATATGGGTTATAAGTATAGGTACCCTACTTATAACCCGCTTATAACTAGCCATGAGCCTCCAAGAAAGGCTGCTTGGGCTTTCCAGGAAGGGAAGACGAAGCCCAAGCCACTTCGCTAGTGTTGATGGACAAGACCCTGCACCATCCATAGACAGGAATGTACTCTATAGTCGACATAGTTCAGGATTCTGAATCTAACGCAATATTTTGTCCGTCAGCAGCCTGTCTCTAAGTATCTGCGTGCATCCAGCTTAGAACAATCCTGCATCCTTTTGGGGGCCTTTGCTTTTCCAGCTTTCGCAGATAGCCGACCAGCATCGTGCCCCTACATGCAGCACTGCTTGATAGTTTCCTTTCAAAGTTGAGGGCGCTGTGGAGACTATGGTGCTAGTCCTAACGGGAGGTCCATAGGTAGATAGAGGTTGGGATCTCAGCCCCGTTTTTGGCATCACCTCACTTGCAGCCGTACTTAGTGCCATATGCATTGAGTGCAAGCCCTAAACATGTTTTGTATCAGAGGTTACAGCTTTTTCAAGAGTCCCTGTGTACAGCAACGGGCAAAGCCGAAGGCTTCCATGCCATTCCATTTGGGACCCAGCCAGGACCTTAGGACCCTTACTTTTTGGGTTTCCTCCGGCCCCCCGATATAGATCTAGCAAGGTGACCTTCAGAAGGGTCTCTAAGTTGTTCCGTGAGGATTCCTGAGAGTTCAGATCACTCCTACCGGCCGTGCCGTAAGAGGACGTTGGACCTGATTTCTTTGGATCTAAATCTTAGGAAGTTTGCGACGGTAGTGTACGAGCCTCGGCAACCGTAAATGTTACCCTTCAGACCCCCTATATTTCTACGAGGTTTGGTGGCTTAAACTGATTTAGTATGACATACCCTTAGTTCCGAACACCGTGCACTTTAAACCCATGCGCTCCAAACCCTAAACAGACTTGCTCGTTTCCTGTTTTTTAACAGCCCTAAACGCTCAACCCTCAACCAGCAAAGTCACGCCACGCCCTGTGCCCAGGTCCTTCGACCCTGAACCGCAACGTTCCTAAGCACCGGCTCAATGTCGTTTCGGGGTGAATATAGAGGGGCCTAAAGAATTGCCAACACTATGTTTGGGGGGTTCCTTATAATAACTATGGTATAATGGGCCCCAGATCCCTATGCTAATTATTAAGGCCCGTATATTACGGTCTGCGAGCTGGTGCTCAGGGTCTAGAGATTGGAGAATTTGAAGCCATACCTGGGCCCCGAATAGCACAATTTTTAGGGCTCCCTAATTCGATTTTTTGTTAATCTAAGTCCGTACAAAGGTAGGTTATTTGGTGGGGTCAAGGTAGACCCCAAAGTAGCTGCTAGACATTCACGGCCTATTCATTGGGTCTCGAGAGTCCAATGTCCATGCCTTCACCACCATAACAATGAAGCGGATGAGGGCCACCTTTCCAAACTGCAACATGATGCTGCCGTTTTGGGCGGCAGGGTTTCGAAAGCCAATCAGACTTGTAATTGGATAGAACTTTAGTAGCAGTCCTTTGCCTCCGGAAAGACCTGGTGTTTGGCTTTCGGAATGCTGAAGCTTTCGCGCCACCACCACCTCATGTGGGTGGCCTTCGTTTGACGGAGACTCCAAAATCTCGGAAGAAAGGAAGGGCGGCTCAGGAGACTGGGCCTGAACCCAATTCCCCTAGAATTCCACACCACCCGGCATTAGGGCTAGTAGGGTTTAGGGGTATATATTACGGCTTGAGGTGTATATATATATATATATATATATATATATATATATATGTACTGGGGTTATTAGGGCTTTCAATGACTTACGCGTAGGGTTCTTAGGCCCTATGACAACACCTTTGTCGTAACCCTTACAGAACCCTGCAAGCCACCCTTTCAAAAGATAAAGGACTAGATCCCTTTAAGGACCCCTTTAATAAGCCTTCAGCCCAGATCCTTCGACAGGATTATTGCAGTCTCCGACTCTTCGGCTCCTTTTAGAGCTGCTTTTCCTGTCCGCATAGCCGCATAGCTGCCCTCTCTGGTCTTTAGGAGTTTAGGGTTTAGGGGCTTAGGGTTCAGGGCTTAGGGTTTAGGGGGTTTAGGGGCTTAGGGTTTAGGGAGTTTAGGGGCTTAGGGTTTAGGGCTTAGGGTTTAGGGGGTTTAGGGTTTAGGGCTTAGGGTTTAGGGCTTAGGGCTTAGGGGGTTTAGGGTTTAGGGTTTAGGGCTTAGGGCTTAGGGTTTAGGGGGTTTAGGGTTTAGGGGTTTAGGGGTTTAGGGTTTCTTGGGGTGAAGGGATATTAGGGCTCTACAGGGGTTCCATGAAGGGCCCTTAAAGCGATCTATAGGGCTTATATAGGGTTTATTCAGGGCCTTAGGGCTTTTGGGGCTTTAGAGTTTAGGGATTTAGGGATTTAGGGTTTAGGGTCTTCAGGTCTCAAATCGGGGGGCTTCAAGGCTCGGACAGCAAGCAAATCTTCTCCTTGCAGCAGTCGCCGCAGCCCAAAATTGTGGACTGTCCAGCCCCTGTATCGTCAAGCCAATCAGACTCTGCCGCACGATGTCGGAACCTTAAAAAAAACCCTGGGCCTATAACCCCCCCCCAAAAATAGTAAGATTCACATTAAGAGCCCCAACAAGGACCCAGGGTTTCTTGATCTGGTTCCGACATTACCCTCAACCCTCAAGCCTCTGACCTCAGTCCAAACCTATCCTAGGAGGATCAGGGTGCTGAGTGAGCATGCTCTGCATAGGGTTAGATCATAGGAGGCCAAAAGGGGTTTTAGCGTATGGGGGTTTAGTCGGGATTAGGGTTCCCATAATAGGATTCATATTAAGGAACCCTTACCCCAAGAATCTTAAACCCCCGTTTTTGGCCTCCCATCAGTTAGAGCTAGCAGGTATCACAACCACGAGCGTATGGGTAGTGCTTATACTCATGAAGCCTGTGCCCGAAGGCACGAATCCCGAAAAACATAAGCGCTAGCCTCCTCGTGTGAGGTATCCAGAGAGTCGATCCCGCAAAATTCCGAAATATGGTTTAGGGTTTAGGGTTTCCTACCTGTATCAGTGGTATCAGGGTTTTTGATAGTAGTGTTTTGGTCTAGGCGTATTCCTCAGGGTGAGGGAGGAATTCGGATTCTATTTTTCCAAGCCTAATCCCTGAGTGCATCGCCCAAAAGACCGCAAGAATGAAGTCCTAAACCCTAAGCCCCTAAACCCTAAACCCTAAGCCCCTAAACCCTAAACCCTAAACCCTAAGCCCTAAACCCTAAGCCCCTAAACTCCCTAAACCCTAAGCCCTAAACCCGAGCCCGAACCTAGACCAACGAGAGGCCCCTCGGCCTTCAGTGATGACCCTATAGACTTAGGGTTCAGGGTTTAGGGATTTAGGTTTTTGGTTATTAGGGTGTAGGGTTTTGGGTATTAGGGATTTAGGGTTTTGGGTATTAGGGTGTAGGGTTTTGGGTATTAGGGTTTTAGGGGTTTTGGGTATTAGGGTTTGGGGTTTAGTCAAGTGCTATCTCTTCCCCATCACGTTGCTTCGCCTCCAAAAACAAAGTCCCAGTCAAGTTTTGTAGGCATCTACATAAGGCTTCATCTCCTCCACCGAAAACCCTGAAGGATCCCGGAACTCCAAAATCCTAAACCCTGAACTCTGAACCCTAAACCCTGAACCTGACCCCGGGCATCTTCAGCCTGATTCCTACATTCCACAGTGCTGCCTCGACCGACTGCCTGACCTTACAACTGCACTTGCCTTTTGTTGTGGGAACTTAACCCTAAATCCCGAAAGCCCTGAACCCTAAACCCTAAACCCTAAAAACCCCTAAACCGGTTTGAGTGTACCATAGAACCAGGACGCTTTCGAGGGAGCGTATGTGTTCGATAAGTCTTCTTTGTTTGTTCGTAAGTGCGTGTAGCAAGGGTTCTCTCTCTAGTCTTGACGGCTTAGGGTTCAGGGTTAGGGTCCCGGGGTTTATAGTGAACCCCAGAAAGTTGGAACATGGACTTAGGACGATTAGTACTGGGATTTCCTCTACCTCACCTTACGGGAATGAGGATAAACATGTTCCGTTCCAACTTTCTGGCTTCTACTGTAGGCTTGCGCGTGCCCCTATGCTTAGATTGGTGTTGTAGGCCGGGTAGGTCGAGAATACTACGAAGTCTTACTGCAGCATCTTAGGCTCTATACATCTCTTAACACCAAGCCCGTCGTATACTTCGGAATGTATTTGTTTAAGCCATGCATTGGACCCGATGCCTTCAAGGTCTTGGGATAGAGGGGTTTGGAGGAGCTCTTTCTTGGGTTGGTTTTGGGGCTTAGGGTTCAGAGCTCAAGGCTTTACCCTGAACCCGAAACCTTAGTGCCTCGTTATCAGTATTGGTAGCCCCAGAAATAGCTCCAGGGGTGTTTTCGCGACAAGTGCAGTGGTCGGCATTGACGTTCGATGGGAGTTTCCGGAAATTGGGGATACCTTATCTTGAGGTCCTTATAATAAGGATCCTACCTACGACGTAGAGTACTATATCAGGGTCCCCTTTTCTCGGAAACTCCCATGTAATGATTCTCAGCTCCGCCCTCCGAAGAGGCCTTGGTTCCGTCAGCTTCGGTCGAGCAGTTCGAGACCCCTGAACTCTAAACCCTAAACCCTGAACCCCAAACCCTAAACCCTAAACCAGTTTCTGTTCAGTGAGTCTTAGCCTCAGCGATGAGGGGTTTGGTGGCCAAGACTCACACCCGGAGCCGACCAGGTCCGAGAATCGGGGTAGTAAAGGGAGTTTCCGAAATTAGGGGGTACCTCACTTTGGAGTCTTTATAATAAGGATCCTACTATTTCGGGTACTATATTAGGGGGTCATGGTTTGGGGATCTGGGTTGGTTGAATGTTGAAGGCTCAGGATTTGGATAGGGGTTCCTATAAGGTGGTAGGGTTCCTGTCAAAGGGTCTAGAAGGGTTACTACAAGCGGATCTATATGGCTACTATAGTGTAGATGGTGTAGGGTTTAGGTTTAGGGTTTCGAGGGCTTAGCAGTTAGAACGGTGCTCGTCAGGGTTCCAGATGATGATTCGAGTATGACGCCCGGTCCTCTCTTTGTCTCGCACACGTCAATATATCTAGTTACACATGCTGTATTGACAATACACGCATGGGCAGTTCTTTAAATTCGGGTCCCTTTGGTCAAGGGTGCCGTAATTGCTATTTGGGGGACCTAAGAAGAAACCTTAATTTAGAACACTATACATATACATAAAACCCTAAACCCTAGACTCCAAACCTTAAACCCTCGACCCTAAACCCTATATACACATGATCCATGCTCACATGTCTGCAACGACCGATGCAGTCGCTCAGCGCAAGTCTTTCGGAGGGAAGCTTGTGGACGAGAGAAAGAGCTCACCCCTCGCTTCTGGTTTGGTTTTAGGGTTTTGGGGGGTCAGGGTTTCGGGTTTTTGACTGCATGGCGTTATGAGGCTTCTGTGGCTTTAGGGTTTAAGCCCGCCGTGTCTTTGAGATCTTCGGGCTGGCAGTGCGGGACAGATGAACGATCGCAAGAGCCTGTGTATTGGATGAGGAGTAGACATACAGGGGCCTTTATAAGTACCGATACTATCTTGGGGGTTCCTGATTACAATTATAGTATAATGGGCCCCAAAGCTCTATCCAAATCTAAGGCCCGTATAGTGCACTATACTCGTTGTTGGGTTAATGGTCCGGGAAGATGGCAGGGTCGACACTTCGCAGTGTCAACTATTAGCAAACCCCCGGGCAACCACAGTACTGTACCCCAACACGACAAAGATGGATACCGTTTTTGGGGTGTTCTTGGGTTTCGGGTTTAGGAATTCGAGTTTATAGTTTGGGTGTTTCGGGTTTATATAGGATTTGCGGTTTAGGGTTTATGAGGGATTCTGATCACAATCAACGGTTGTTGAGGTCTCCGTCTAGGCGTTTGGCTTGTAAGGTTCTGAC
Organism: Symbiodinium sp. CCMP2592; assembly: GCA_905221615.1. Lineage (NCBI taxonomy): Eukaryota > Dinophyceae > Suessiales > Symbiodiniaceae > Symbiodinium > Symbiodinium sp. CCMP2592. The sequence goes on from CAJNDT010000225.1 coordinate 402,221, forward strand.
GGAATACTTACCTTTGGCCTTGTAATAGTAGTTATTAGTGTGCCCCATTCCTCCATTCCCTTCTAACCAACGGTAAGGATAATGAAGTTAAATGAAATTTCTGCTGCAGCCATTTGTCATCGATGCCGTCGTGGGTTGCTTTTTGGCATAGTTTCTCGAGACAGTGAGCCATCTAATGGGCAAGCCCGAAGCCCTAAACCATAGTTTTCTCATCCGTACGCTGCGTGGTCAAGGTTGGGTCTCACGTTTGCAGATTCGGAGGTTAGATGATTCCGAAACGAATGAAGTGGAGCTGTTGAGGGACTACTCTATATATAAATATAAGTATATGTCAATGTCTATGTATTTGTATAAGTATAGGTATACGTGTACGTATATGTATAATTATGTATCTGTATATGTTTATGTATATGCATATGCACATATATACACACATCTATACAAGACTCTGTATATATATATATATACATATGCACATATATACATACATATCTATATTACATATCTATATATATGTATATGTATATGTACATGTATATGCATATGTACGAAACTATAATCCCTGCAAGCAATCCCTAAGACCTCAACCCCAGTATAAAACCGTACACCTGCGACCCTAGGTCCTAAAACCCTACAGCCTACACCCTCAACTAGCACAAACTCGAAGCCCCAAGCCATACCTGCGGCCCAAAAGGCTTCCCTTTTCAACGAACATATAATAGAAACCTTAATAAGGAACCTCAAAAAGGTAAAGGTCTTTTCGGCTATAGGTACCCTAAACCTTCAAGGTGCAACTTAGGGACCTTCGTAAGTTCGAAGCGCAAATGGCGACGCCCATGGATCTGCCACCTGCAGAGGATGAGGGCTTCCGGGCCGAAGTGGAGGTCAGCACAGGCAGCTTGGGGCGCAGGGTTGCGGGTTTAGGTCCTTTCAGGGTTTTAGGGTTTAGGGTCTAGGGTCTAGGGTTTAAGGTAAAGAACTGCGCAGGCTAAACCCTTAACATTGTATCTGCGCCGTAAACTGAAACTCTATGAATGCAGGCGGGGAGCACCTCTTCGTTTGGGCTCTCCGCCGGTGGCCGCAGCTTGGCTCCCACAACCAGGCCTTCGGCTGACGTGGGCGCAGGGTTCAAGGTTTGAGAGCTTTTCGGGTTTAGGTTGTAGGGGTTTGACGGTTTAGGGTTTAGGGGTTTAGGGTTTAGGGATTAGGGGTGTTAGGATGGCGGCAGTAGTGGTAACAGTAGCAGCGCAGCTGCAGGAGGAGCAGCCGTATTCGTCGTCGTTGTCCCGCGGTCGCAGTCGTAGTCGTGGTCGTAGTCGCAGTTGCAGTCGCCATCGTCATCGTCATCGTCGTCGTCAGTCGTCGTCATCGTCATCGTCGCCGTGGCAGTCGCAGTCGCAGTCGCCGTCGCAGCAGCAGGAGTAGCAGTAGGAGTAGCAGCAGCAGTAGCAGAAGCAGCAGCAGTAGCCGTAGCCGCAGCAGTAGCAGCAGCAGGAGCAGGAGCAGTAGCAGTGTAGTCATCGTCGTCGTCGTCGTAGTAGTAGTAGTAGCAGTAGTAGTAGTAGTAGTAGTAGTAGTAGTAGTAGTAGTAGTAGTAGTAGTAGGAGCAGCAGTAGCAGTAGGAGCGGTTGCAAGTAGTTGCTGCTTCCGTTCGGGGTCTAGGGCTGAGGGATTTGGGTTTAGGATTTCTGGATTCGGGCTCGGGGGTCATGCCTTGCCCTCTCAATCCCCAGAGCCTGGACACTGCTAAGCACCCAACATCCCAGGCTCTAACTCCCGGAAACCTGAACATTGGAACCCTGCCCTACACTCTCGAGCGACCCAAACCCGAAACCGCTAAACCCTAAGCACTGTGTACAGCAGGCATGGATCGCATAATGGGTTTTGAAACACTTTAGAGGCCTAAACCCTAAACCCCTAAACCTTAAAGCCTAAACCCTAAACTGAAACCTTAAACAGTCGACTTCTACTCGAAACCCATCGACGGTCACCCTGAACATCAATAAAATCCTAAGAAACTGCAGACAATGAACCCTGTCAACAGACGGGGTCGGTTAAGTTAGTTCTATTCATTTGTAGTTCCTAGTCATTAGATGAAAACTGTGATATACACCAAAACCCATTCTAATTCTCCAGGCCCCTCAAAATTACCCCCATCGTCGAGATCCTTCACCACGAAGCCCCGTTCAACCCACCAGGTGAAGACTCTTGCCAGGCAGGGAGACCTCCAGGCAGCCGGGCCTCTTAAGGGTCTTTAGGGTTTTGGGCTCTTGGTTCAAGGTTTAGGGTTTTGGGCTGTTCCAGGGTCTAGCCGTTTAGGTTCAGGGCTTCGGGTGGTGTGTTAGTGGACTACGTGTGCCAATCACGGGGATCACAGTGGCGAGGTGCCGTTAATAGATGGGGCCTGAATAATTGGTTTTTGTATTTCCCAGGTTCCCCTACTGTAGTGATAGTATAATATACCCCAAAGCCCCAAACCCTAAACCCCTAAGCTCCCCAATAAGCTTGCCCGCCTTTCCACAGCTGTGGGGACCATGGCACTGATGCCGTACCCGATACCGGAACACGTTCTCTCCCGGACCACTACTGGTCCCTTAATGAAGTCCTCAAGCATGGCCCCTGCAGTCCTTGAACAACACCCGCCAAAAGACGAGCAGAATTCAAGGACCTAGTTAGCAGTGCCCTGCCCTGCCCTGCCCGGAATCCTTAAACCCCCAAATCCCAACCGCGAAGCTGCAAACCCCAAGTCCTGATCCCGAAGCCCGGGAGGTGAACGGAGAAACAGTTGCAGACTTTCACCGCCTGGATGCGGGCGATGTGGTCACTGTGCAAGTGGAACCTCATGTTCCCGGTCTGCACTATGGGTTTCATCGGATGATGAGCACGTGATTGGGTTTGTATGGTCGGCAGGGTATTGTTGAAATGTGATTTTTCTGGTGGCGCGTTTTTTTATGTATGGGGGATGTTTGGGCTTTACAAGTATATGGGTGTTATAAGGGTTCTGCTAATTGTAGCAAGGGTGTACAATACTTTGCTAGGAGTTTCATCGGTGCGGGCAGTCCTCAGTTCAAAAAATATTCGGAACAAAATACCAATGCTACGCCTTGAGGTTCTTCATGGTTTAATTTGTTTATGCGAGAGTGTACCCCTAAACCCGTCTTCCCATCATTACGGCACCGACATAGGGCAACCGGGCCCCAAAGCCGAACCACTAAACTAAATCTAGCCGCTGGCGCAGGGCTACAGGTTCAGGGCGTAAGGATTAGGGGAGGCAGAGCGGGTTCTCGTTTAGCAGCATAGCGGAAGTTATCAAAGTAGGGAGGCAAAATACATAACAGCCTTCCTACATGATTGTGAGGGAAGTTGGCATGTTGATTGGAGTCATTTAAACAGCGCTCTCTCTAGCAAGGTCGGGAGTGAATGCGAAGCCGCTCGTGTTTCTCCCCATCGTGACCCCAGCTAACGCCTGCCAATGAGGTTCTGTCCTTCGCAGGTTGTCGTTGTGATAACAAGGCAGGTGTCTCGAAGGTTTCTTGTCGGTTCGCTCTCCCTAGCAGGCAGGAAGTAGACGAAAGTGCGATTGGGTGTCACGGTGTTTCGGCGTTAGGACGGGTGTAGGTTTCCGCAGGAAGGCCGGGTAAGCCATGTGCAAGAGCCGAAGGTCCGATGTTCCAGGCTTTTCCTAAACCCAAAACCCTGAACCCATAAACCCCACAGCTCTAAACCCTGGCACCCTAACAAAGGCCTAGGCCTAAGACCTTAACCCTAAACCTCTATAGCCCGAAACCCTAAAGACCCCAAAACAAGCCGGTACCCGCAGGATGCTAAGCTCCTGATCTAAGAGATGCTCCTTAACATGACAAGGATCTCTTCGTAGAAGCTGAGTAGGTAACCTTCAACCTTTTGGGGTTCATATACTCCTAAACTAAACTTCAATAATTGAAAAGCTTAACCTTTTTAGGGCAAGGGTACTCAGCCACCAAGAGGATCTCAAGTCAGTCTCTGGGTTAGTGACGCCTCTCAGGTGCTGAGCCTGTCGCACAACTTCGTGAGGCGTTCGGGTTCGAGTTTCGCGATTCCGAGTTTAGGGCAAACAATAACAGCCTCTGTCTATTTGTCGTTTTTTGGTCTATCCCAAACAGTATTGAACTTCTCGCTTATGGAGAAAGGTTCAGACTTCACAGCTTCTCAGGGTTGAGGTTTCCGACGCTGGCAGGCTTAAGTTCAGAGTGCATTCGTTGAAGCATCTCTGTAACCTTTCTTGTCGGCATGGCCATCTGCTGTTGTCGTTGTGGTTTTATGTCTGTGTGTTGGACGTTAGATTCCAACATTGACGCCCGATGCCTCGATTGAGCAGAAGACCCCGTTGCCAAAGAACTTGCTACATTGGTTCTTAAGTTTTACGAGGTGGAGAACACACTGAAGAAGTTATCCTAAACCCTAAATCCTAAACCCCCAACCCCAAATCCTACACCCGAAACCCTCAACCCTAAATCTTAAACCCGGAACCGTAAATCTTTGTATGGAGGGAGCTATCGATAGCGTCGCCTCGGCGACAAACGAAGTGGCTCAGTTGATTCCAAGGAGCCAGGGCGGGAGGACGGGGGACTCCTCTCCCTCTGTCGCGGGATGGTCATCCCCAGAAAGGTAATTGCCCGACGCCTGATTTATGACAGAGTTGAGTGGAGGCCGCAGAAGGTTCATGGGTATTGTACGTAGGGTTACAAGTACGTTAAGTGGGGGTGCAGGTAAGTATACCTAGCCTGTAGCTTCCTTCTTTCAGCATGTCTCCTGCTCTGTTGAATGCCCAATGCCACGTTACTCCCCAAACCCAAGCTTTGAGACCTGAGCCTACATGGAACTTCCAAAAAGGCACATGGTCGGTAAGTTCTAAACGCAGTATAGGGTTTAGGGTTCTAAGTTCTAAACACTAGACCCTAAATCCCGCACGTTAGTCCCTAAACGCTAAACCCTGGACCTTAATCCAAAAAACCCTAATCCCCTTGGGGTTCTAGCCCTGTCTCTTAAGTCACAGCCGTACTCGGAACTGGGAGCCCTTGTGGAGATGCAAGGCTGGACAACGGTAGTCATGCCATCCACCACACAGCTCATGAGCAAAGTCCTGCATGAGTCCATGGGTGCACCTAAAGCCACTCTTCCTTTTCTATAGCGAATAATGAGTAATGCCAACAGCATCGTCCACCCCACAACTCGCGTGGAGGGAGCGGCTTGTCAGCTCCGAGGCGATGTGGGCAACTCCGGGATTTTGGAGTCTTGATA
>CAJNDT010000225.1:410000-505000 GCA_905221615.1 Symbiodinium sp. CCMP2592
TTACACGAAAAAGGTTAATGCTCTAGGCCCCAAGCCTAAAGCGTAGAGAACCCAACGGTAGTAAGCCCTGCAGCGATCCTTGCAGTGGCCCTTGAAACAGCCCTAAACCCAATATTACCCCCTGAATCCCTCAACTTCAAAAGCGCTTGTCACAGCAGCCTTGCAGCCTTTAATAGAAGCCTCGGGTTGAGGAGTAGGGCCCCGGGAGGATCTAGGAAGTAGATCCCCTAATTTGGGGCCCTATACTACTAAGGGTACTTTGTAGGAACCCCCATTAAGGGATCTACTTTTTGGATCCTCCCGGGGGTCTGGGTTTAGGGTTTAGTGTTACCGACCCAGCGTTAGACCTGAAGACTTGAGAGGAGCTCCTTTCTTCGCGGAGAGCGATTCGCGATGCAGTCCGGAGCGGCGCCTCGGCACTAAATCCTACCCGGACCCCAAATAACCTACCTTTTTGAGGAACACTACGGTCTCTTTCTTGGCTCATTGTAGTACATACAATCGTATTGGTAATCGTAGTAACACTGGCAGTAGCCATAGTCTTGTCTTAACCTACCAGAACCTTCTCATTTCTAGTCCACTGCCGCCTACGGTTTGTGCGGACGAAAGACGCCACATTGTAGTGTTGAGCCACTCACCTGAGGCGCAAAGCTCTGATAACATGCTGCTTGCAGAGGCTTTGCAGGAGTGAACCTCTGCCTAATCTGGGGAATCTAGGGGACTGAAGAGGTCGGATAGAGTACGTATGAGGGTATATTTACGTGTAGGAAGGAGCCTTCAGGAAGAACTATTCAACCTTCGTATTCCCAGACCCCCGGGAGGATCTAGAAAGTAGATCCCCTAATCTGTGCCCTATACTACTAAGGGTACTTTATGGAAACTCCCATTAAGGGATCTACTTTTTGGATACTCTCGGGGGTCTGGGTTAGGGCTTTCGTGATAGGATGTGTTTGCAACTTGCCTCCGAGCGTGAAGAGTTGCTGGCCCAAGCCTCGACGATCAGAAGGAAAACCATTCTCCAGGGCTCCGGGTTTTAGGATTTAGGGGTTTAGGGTTTAGGTTTTAGGATTTAGGGGTTTGGGGGTTTAGGGTTTAGGTTTTAGGATTTAGGGGTTTAGGGGTTTAGGGTTTATGTTGAAGGTGTTCACCCTGGGTGGCCATACCCTGCAGCGAAGCTCACGCAGAATGTTTTCTATGGCTGGGCGCAGAGGCGACTCACGATCTCAACGAAGCAACAAGAGAACCGACAAACCAACAAACGACCAGTACAGCTTTACAAGTTGTTGGTTACAGTACACATGGCTCAAGAGGCTTACCTTTCGTAGCCTTCCCCTACGAGCCGAAGCATAACAGCGCACAAACACTTGCAGACTACAGGTACCTAGCAGCTATACAAGGGCCCTGAAAGCTAGCCACAACTGCAAACTACAAGTGCTGATCACTGACATGCTGGAGCGTTTTCAACACTCCTCCTTGGCTCGCTCGTCAGGGCGACGCCACAAGCTGCGTATTTACAGCATGTCATCTTCGCCTGACCTCGAACCTTCTGGCACCTCAGCGTGTTTAGAGACCTGTGCGGTGGCGGTCTCTGCAGACGCGGCACAAGTTGCGGGTGGTTAAGGGATCCCCCCTACTTATCTAATGTATTGCCGGGGGGGTCCGCGGGGGGGCTGCCAATACATTAGTATGTGCGTTCCCTAGGGATCACCGAGACCCTTAATGTATTGGTGGGTCTGCTGCGATGTGCAGTGTTTTGCCTCTGAAGTCGCGCATGAATGGATTGATGTTCATGAGATTCCCACATGATCAGCAGCAGCGGCGGCACATAGCCGCACCAGCACCAGCGCCAGCGCATCACATCACTAGCAAGAACACTCCATCTGATGCCGTGGCACTGCAACTTCAAGAGCTATGGGGGTCTTCGTCGCACCTGCACCTGTCTCAGTGTTCCTTTGCTTCGGCTTGGTTGTTGAAACCTCCCCTCCAAAATCTCCCAGTTGCATTCCGCTTCATCGATCACGGCCGGGACCTCCGCACGGACAAGTTCAAATCGAAGAAGCAGGCAAGCGGGAGGGGGGAGAATTCCACAGCCACGAAACACATTCCTTGGCCAGGCGGATGAATGGGCACGTGCAAATGGTGTCCATCCAGCCGGGCCCCTGGATTTCATATTGTGTTCGCTCCTCTTGCAGAAGCATGTGGCAGGTGCCAGAGTGGCTCAAAGACAGGGCGGCGAGGCACTGGCCGGAGGATGGCAGTGCAGATGAGGACGAGGTGGGATGGAGTGTGGATCGGTGGAGATATTCCTTGACTGGCACCGGGCAGGCTCCACATGGCGTCCTTCCGGTAGCTCCGCCCTTGGACTTCAGTTTGCATGCTGTGGCTGAATTGTTTTGGACCCGGCTGAGGTCGCTGCCGAGCTCCTCCCAGGTGGAGCCGTGCGTGAGGCAGGGTCGAGTGGTCCGGTGAATCATGCGGTTGCAGGGTTGGGGTATGTTGCGGTTTGGGTTTGGGGATTTTGCCGAGTTGCCTCGTTCTGCAGGTCCCGGTGTTTTGGGTTCGGCTTGTCCTGCCTTGCTGGTGCTCCTTTCCTTTCGCAGGCTGATGCAGCGAGACATCCCGACCAGCCATCGGAGGCGTGGGTTGCATTGCACTTGCTTGGACTTTGGTCATTGGTACTGGTCTGGTCCGGTTTTGGTTTTTGGGCTATTGGGTGCCTTCCCTTGCTGCTTCGAGTCCTGGCGTCCTGTCTCCCAGGCCATGGAGTCTTCTGGGCACGGGCCGGGCGAGAACTGCGAGGCAACGTGATTGGGGGTTTTGGTGGGATGCAGTGGGACTCTGAGGGGAGCGCAAAGCTGTGTGGTGTAGTGTATAGTGCAGGATCAGCTGACAACATGTGATGGGTTGGCTGTCAGTGCAATCGGACTCGTGGTATGTGGTCCAAGCGAGGGAAAGCATGCTTGTTTGCGATTGTCCCCTACAGTAGCTGGCCGATCTTTGCTGGCTCGCGATTTTTGTGTGCTTGGCTTTGATCTGCACTCTGGATGGCTCCAAAGGCCATGAAGGCCACCAAGGCCATGAAGACGATGAAGGCTATGAAGGCAATGAAGACCGCGACGGTTTCCAGGAAGCCGGCTGCAAAGGCCAATCAGGCCACGAAGGCCATGAAGACGATGAAGGCGATGAAAGCAATGAAGGCAAGGACGACCGCTGCCTTGAGAAAGCCCGCGTGTAAGAAGGCCATGAAGGCCATGAGAGACTCGGACACTCAGACGATAGTCGGCTGTGTTGGCTGGGCCAGGGGGCTGGATGGGGATGAAGTGGTGCCTGTGTCCCAGCTGGATCACTTTGGCCGCGAGTATTGCACCTTTGACATACCGGGCGATTGGACTGTCGCTCGAATGGTTCGTAAGCTGCAGGATCCAGGGTGTGGGCCGCATCATCTTCGTGTCGTCGGCGTTGCCGTGGCAACTGAGACGGGGGCTCGCCGTCGCGACTCTGAGGAGGGCGATGGTAACCAGAAAGACGACGACGAGAAGAAGGACGATCCCGAGGACGAGAGCAGCGGCGACAACACTGACACTTCAAGCAGCCACTGGAAAGACAAGACGCAGGACAACGACAGAAAGCAGGATGACGACAAGACAACGGGCGATGACAAGCAGAACCAGGATGACAACAAGAAGGACGATGACCTCTTGGCCACCATGAAGTAAGATGATGACAAGAAGACGGACGATATCGGACGATGACATCCAGATCAACCGGACGATGAGCGGCCCCCACTAGAGTCACTAGAGCACAATGCAGCACAACACAGCGTTACACTGCACACAACACAGTACAACACAGCACAACACAGCAACACAACACACACACAGCCACACAGACACACGAGTCGCACTAGCGCAGCACAGCAGCAAAGAGCAGCACAACACTCTGAGTTTCACTTTGCGGCATCTGAGGGGTGAGTTTCACTTTGCGGCATCTGGTTTTTGAGGTCGAAACAGCGGGCAAGGATTCGGTTGCGTGTATGGGATATCTGCGGGAACCACTCTTTTGTTTGGGGCTTTGGGCTAGAGCTTTTGGGGTTTGGTCCAAGCCCCCAAGCCGTAGCTTGAAAGCCCAAGCCCTAAACCCCGAAGCCCCAACCATCCCCAACTCCGAACACCCAAACCCCCATGCCCAAACCCCCACACCCTCGAAGACCCAACCAACCCCAACTCCGAACACCCAAACCCCCCATGCCCCAACCATCCAACCCAAACCCGAAACCCGGAACCCCACAGCCCAAACCCTGAACCCTAGAACCCCAAACACCGAACCCGGTCAGGTCTCGGCAGATCCTACTTCGACGTCGGCTCGGACCTTGGGCTGACCGGCCCCCCTTCTCCGCCCTACTGTTGCCCTGGTCAGGTCTCCACACATCCTGCTTCGACGGCCTGGGGCTTGGATACCTTGAACTTGGCATGGGCCTCGTCCTTCTTCCTCTTGCTCCCTGGCGCAGGTGTCGCATCTGTCACCGGTGCCTCTGGAGGCTTGCCTGGACATCGGCCTTTGTCAGTTGTCTTCTAACTGGGTCCGACGAGGCTTTGGAGCCGATGGTGCCCGTCCTTGAGCCGATCCTCGAGGCTCCTGGTTTTGCCTGGCTATGATGGATGTTGGCTACTCTCTCCTGTAGACTGGGTGTGTGAGTGTGTGCACGTGTTTTTTTTTGTGTGTGTGTGTGTTAGCAATCCTTGCCTTAGGTTCATGCGAGTGGGAAGTGCCAGGTCTTGCATGCTGTGGTAGAGTGGCTCCGGGCAGGCCGAAGTTCAGGCTGGGGATTGCCTGGCGGAGGACAAGGTCGGCCCCCCTCCCCCCACCCTAAACTAAGCCTTCATCCCTTACACCTCTCATCCCTGCCAGGATTCACATCCTGGTGCTTCGGATACTGCTGGACCCTCGGGTGTTCTGAGGTTGCAAGATTTGGTTGCGTGGGTTCCTACGTGCCGGTGTGCCATTGCTGCTCCCTTGAGGCCGGTGGTGCCGTGGTTGAAGACAAGGTTGGGCCCCAAGGGTCCCCGTGTGAGATCGTGTGAGCCCATGAAACCTAGACTTAGACCTTAGCCCTCAGGTCCCATCGGCTGATCACGGTGATCATGGTGATCGTGTGGCCGCTCGATGCTCAGCTTGATCCTTCCTTCTTGGGTCTGTGCTCGGCTGCCTTGACCTGTTTCTTTTCTGAGTGGTATGGCTGCACGACTTGGGCTCAGACCTCTGTTGCGCACTTGCGGTATCTTCTGGTGTTGCAGTTGCCTGCTATGGACTCGTGGTCGTCGAAGACAGCGACGGCGATCGCCAGCCCGGTGAACCGGGAGTCGGCGGAGTCACCGGGTGACTGCAAGATCACGGCCGTGATCCTCGCGGAGGGTCAAGCCAGAGCATTGGTTCCCTTTCCACCGCCACAGAAGGTGGATGCCAAGGCATCAGGCTCAGCTTCGTCGTTGTCCAACATGCCCGACCGTGTCATCTCCTGGAGTCCTTTAGATCGTGTCTTGACCCCAGAGCCAGAGGACAGAATCATCTGGAAGAAGCCAGTCGCAACAGACCTGGTATTTCCTCCGGACATGCCCCACCGCGTTGTTTCCTGGAGTCCTTTGGATCGTGTCCTGGCCCTAGAGGGCAGAAGCATCGGGCAGGAGCCAGTCATGACACCATTGCATCCGAGCACACACACGGCGACGGACATATCTGGCACCAAAGCGACACCTCCTCGCAAGACCCGCTCAGCGCCTTACACGCCGTTGCATAAGACGACAGCGAGGCCGACGGGTCGCAGCAGTGGTCACAGCCGTGTGCAGAAGAACTGATTCCGGGCATTCTATCCTGACACGGGGAGTGTCATGGACTTTGTCTCAATCAGCACCGGGGATCGCGAGAGGTTTCAAAAGGTGCACATGCCCGAGACTGACTCGTGAGGTGGTGCTAGTGCTGTGATTTGTTGCTTGCTGCTGTTGCTTCGCACTAGGTGCCGACTGCTCAAGCTCTGCTGCTTCTTGTAATTCCTGCCTGCTCGGAAGGTCCCTGGACAGCAGATGCTGGTCGTACCTCTCGAGGCGGGCGGTTGGCGGTATGATCTAGCAGCCTCGCACGTGTTGTGCTGTGCCTGCTGAGGCCCTTCAAGAAGGTTCCGAGATTCGCGATGCCGGGGTGCTGGCCTTGGCCACGGCCTATCGTGACCTAGTGGTGTGATGTAAATACAGTGACGATTTGGTTGGTGTCCGTGTCGTTGCCTCGCTGCTGTGAGGTCTCTCCAGATGCGAAGGGTATGGCTTCAGCAAACGTCCCGGCCTTGGCTGTCCTGCCTTGTTTCGTTGCTGGATTGCTCGCTAGACATTCGTTGCCGCATGTTGCCGCTAAGGTCCATCAGGAAACTGCCGATAATGGTGCCCCCGGTGTGGCTGCCTTAGGATATAGTCATCTGCTCCTTTTGAACTTTTGAGTATCCAAAAGCCCTAAAGCTGTAGTGGTGCAGGTTGCCCCGACTGCTTTACTTGCCGGGCCTTCTGATGCTGCGATCTCGGACGTTGTCTCCGGCTTGTGAGTGCTGCTTCGTTGCTGGGTTGCTCGCCAGACATTCCTTTCTTTGGCCGAGGTCCATCATGAAACTGCCGAGAATCGTGCCTCCGGTGTGGCTGCCTTGGGATACACTCCCCCTCCCCGAGGGTCCTAGGGTTTGGGGGTTTGGCGAGGGCCCGACGCAGGAGATTGGGGGATGTGCAGGGCCTTCCCAACGGGTATACGAGAGTCGCTCGACACAAACTGCCAAACAGCGTAGCCTGGAGGGCAAAAAAGCATTTTGCCTGGGTTTGTCAAGATCAGGCAAAATGCCAAACAGCGTAGCTTGGAGGGCAAAAAGCGACATCGTAATACAGGACGGCTTTGCGGCCTAGGGCCCCCACCCCCACCACCACCACCACCAGCACCACCGCCACCACAACCACCACCAGTGCCATCACAGTGTTTTTCCCTTCCGTCTGTCGCACAGGGAAAAACACCCCTCCCTTGTGTCCGGCTTGTGAGTGCTGCTTCGTTGCTGGGTTGCTCGCCAGACATTCCTTGTAGCTTTGGCCGAGGTCCGTCATGAAACTGCCGAGAATGGTGCCTCCGGTGTGGCTGCCTTGGGATACACTCGCCTCATCCTTTGAAACCCTAAGCCCTAGACCTTTAGTGATGCAGGTTACCACGACTGCTTTAGTCGCCGGGCCTGCTGATGCTGCGATCTCGGACGTCGTCCCTTGCTTTGCGCGAGTGCAATGCTGCTGTTATGTTCAGCAAACCAGGCAATGGATCCAGAAGCCACGTCAACCAAGTCGGAAGCAAAGGCCTTCACAGACCTCGGTGCTTCCAGGGTGCGACATGTGTGTCTGCATTGTGAGGCAACGCTGAAGATCGAGGCTGGTGCTGTTAGATGCTGCTAGTAGATGTTGCGGGGTGGTGGGGCGGGTGGCATCTTGACCTGGCAAGGCTGGAGAGGTTCCTGCTTGTGTGCTGCGGCATGCGGGCAACAGCATCTTCAACTTGGCCGGGTTGCCTCATGATCACTTCGGTCGCGAGGGTCATGCCGATCGGTATTCACTTTACACGTCTGGGGCCGAGCTTGTCTTTTCGGAACTTGTCGGATAGGTTTATGCACTTGGTTGGTGGTGAGATGTTCTGAGGCTACCTTGGGAGCAGCAAGACCCGTACTGGGCGGTGTCCGTGGCTGAGATCAGTGCGATTGTATCTTCTGGTGGCCTCGCTGCTTTCCGTCTCCTGACGATGGCCGAGCAGAGCGATGCGGTCCCCCAGGAGCCGTGCCCGGATTTTGCTAAATCATATTCCCCGGCGAATGCATGAAATCTGTCAGGACACCATGGGTGCTCTATTGTCGACTGAGTTCCAGGACCTGGTGGAGTGGATATGGAGGCAGCGCTGGATGCTTCTAGAGGCAGGGAATGGCAGCGACAACACACGCTAGGTCGTAGGATTACACGTACGTACGTTGGTACTTCCTAGGTAGGTATAGACGGGCGTACCCGTAATGTATTGGCACAGTGGGACAGTATCAATACAATTCCGAGGGTCGGCTATCCCTGGTTGGGTAAATAGAACTGTAGGATACTCATGGTTGTTCTAGGTAGGTAGGTAGGTAGGTAGGTAGGTAGGCAGCGCTAGTTACCATAATGTATTGGCACAGTGGGACAGTATCAATACAATTCCGAGGGTCGGCTATCCCTGGTTGGGTAAATAGAACTGTAGGATACTCATGGCTGTTCTAGGTAGGTAGGTAGGTAGGTAGGTAGGTAGGTAGGCAGCGCTAGTTACCATAATGTATTGGCACAGTGGGACAGTATCAATACAATTCCCGGTCCAGGCACGGCTGCCGGCAACGCTCTGGCACGACGTCAACCAGAACCGCGAAAGCCTTCATCTTTTCGGGAAGGATCACTCGAGGTGCTGCACATGGGTCTGCCTTGAGCTGGCTCGCTGGTACTTGGTGTCCGGCCAGCAGCGGGCTTGCCAGGCAGGGATTGCATAATGTATTGGCGCAGTGGGACGGTATCAATACATTATCGTGCTCCCGGGGTTGTCCAGCATGGGTTGCATGGATCTAGCAAAAGCATGCAGGTAGCTAGATCCAGTCTTGCCTCGGAAACCCCGGTGCTGCCCCAGTATACCTAGACGGTCCAATAATGTATTGGACCAGTGGGACGGTATCAATACATTTCCCGCGTTGCAGGAGTTCCTTCGCGGCTGGATAGCGCAAGAGCGTGACGCCTTGGTTTGGACGCTGCTGAAGCAAGCAACACTGTGGGCTGGGCAGTACAACAGCCTAGCGGACCCGGAGATGCAGAAGATTTTGGGAGACAGCTGGAACGCAGCTGACAAGTATTGTGTGCCCACAGAGGTGAAGTTTCAGCTGCTTGAAGGATTGTTCCGGGACAACGATTTTTTCGCTCCTATGAAAGCCTTGTTCCAGGACTGCGAGCTTAGAGAGCTTTGTATGGCGAAGCCGCTTAGCACGGCCTTGAAGGTCCTGGAGACTTTCCGTAGCAAGCCTCCTGCAGAAGGTCTTTTCGCCTTCATCTTGGTGAGCATGGACAAAGCTTCAACTGTGCTGGCCAGCTCGGACACGACGGTTCCTTGCCTGCACTACGACTCCCACGTTTGCACCCTGCTGGACCTTGACAAGTCAGCAAGTTTCCTGTTCACCTCAACGTCCATGCTGCTGCAACGCCTCACAAGCACGCATGGCGATCTCTACAAGGCGGATGCCCCGACACACCTCTGGGTTTTCAGTCTGGCTACGCCAAAGGCCCATGCCGCACCGTACTTAGAGGACATCCTTCGCTTCAGAACTGCTTCTGCCGAGTCGGCCACTGGCACTTCTGCAGGGATCAAGCTGGAGGCCGCTCCATCCTTGGTGGTAGGACAGAAGATTTTCCGGGCGAGGATGGGCAGTGGTGTCATCAAAGTAGAGGCCGAGCCGGGTGACGCCAACCCGACTGGTGAGATGCCGGTCGTGCCAAGTGAGGCCAGCAAGACGTCTGGCCATGCAATCAGCTCCGGTCCTGCATTGCCGGCCGTGCCCAGGGAAACCAAGAAGACGTCTTCAGTGAAGCGAGAACATCCGGAGCCTGCTGCTCCACCTGTGCTTGTGTATGATGACGACGATGATGGGGGTGCCAAGCCTGGCAAGCCAGCTTCGAAGCTTAGCAGAAAGCAGCGCCGGGATCTTCAGGCGGTGGAGGCGGCGGGCAAAAAAACAGCAGCCAGCCGGGGAATAACGTACCATGAGCGCTTTGCTCCGGCGCACCAGTACATGGTGCCCCCAAAGCACTGGGGCCAGTTCCTGCAAGACATCTACAACGATGCGAACAGTGACTGCGAGCGGTGTCAGAGGCTGCTTCTGGAGTTGCGAAAGAACGGGGCTGAGGATGCACCTTGCTGCACTATGCTGCAATGCTTTGTAGAGTTATGATTTCGAGATATTCAGGGTGTTTCAGGCGGGGGGAGGGGGGGGGGGTCGTATGGTCGACAATCTGTGGCACCCGAGGGAGACAGTGCTTTGGTGTCCGTCGAGCCCCAGCAGACTGACAATGAGCGGGCATTCCAGCAGCGTCTCAGGGAACTGAAGATCGAGGAGAACGTCGATCAAGTGAAGAAAGGCCGGCGAGCGAAGGGTCAGGAGCGGGCGCTGCATGAGGACTTGTTCGAGTGGCTGGCCCAGCGACGTCCGAACCAGTACGTCAACCTCCAGACCCAGAAGCTGCAGCTGCGTTGCAACAGATGCGGGGAGATCTTTTCTGCTGTTCGGGACTCAACCATACTGTTCGTGCTACAGCACGAAGCTCGGCCGAGCCATGTCAACTCGCTGGCACAGGCGCAGCCGCGACTCTGTCTCGGTGTCGACCTCAACTCCAGCGAGCACCAGACACGAGCACATGGGATGGTGGATGCCTTCAAACTGTGGGCTACCTATGACTGCCCCTGGTACCACACGAGCTTCAAGTGTCAAGTCAATCTGCGTGACGACGGCAAGGTGATGGTGCAGTCTCTGAAGTGCTTCGAGGCGGACGAGGTCCGCATGTGCCCTCCAACCCGGCCGTTCTGCAGGTCCTGCTTTGGCCTCTGCAGCACGGAAGACTTTTGCCGCAAAGTCTCCACATGGGCCTTCAGAATCGTCCTGGCGAAACTGGTCCAGGCCAGGTTTCTCGAGTGTGATGCCTTGTGGCAGGAGGCCATTGATATCCTGTCGTCTTCGAAGTGGGAGGCACCTGTGGACGCTGAGTGGCTGCAGAGTCAAAGCTACGATACCTTGTACAGCAAGCTGCAGGAGCTGCTAGGCTCCATTCCCATCGTGTTGCAGAACCCGGCATGCCGAAAGTTTGTGGCGACGCACTTCAGTTGGCTGCCACGTCGGCAGGAGCCCAAGGCAGGTCCCGCGAAGCAGATACCAGGCCGCTGTGGGGAGGCATTTCTCTGCTTTTGTATGTGTCTAAGCAATATCGAAACCCTCAACCCTAAACCCTAGCAAAAAAAAAACCCTAAACCCTAGACCCTGCAAACCCTAATGGAACCCTCCTGCACGAGCAAAGGAAGCTTCTCAGTTACGTCGACAAGCTCGTCGAGGCAAAGGGCATTTCGGCTGCTGATCAAGATCTCTCTCAGCAGATCTTGTCGGGTGCCCTTGAGGGGAACGATGTGGCTCGGACGATGGTGACAGGGATTCTCAACAAAGCACAGAATCTCCGGGCCGGCCGGAAGCGTGTCAATGCATCCAGCCTGCCAACTGTTGACGAAAGCCGCATCGCCGAGCTTGGTTCTGCCTTGAGCTCATGCAGCGGGATGGCCAGCATGTTGGACCTGTTCGTCTACAATGCCCCAAAGCTCCCGGCCTCATCCATCTGGCGTCCTGACCTCCCGTGCTTCTTCTGTCCAGGAGTGGATGACTTGAAGCAGAACGCCCAGGTGATCCTCGACATCATCGGCAGCGACAACCGCGACTACATGGTCTGCTGGGATGATACAACCTTTTGGCCACAATGGTCTATCCAAGGATTCCAAGATGGCCTCTACTTCATCGGAGGCGCGGGGAGCAATGCCAAGCTCCGGGTCAGTGATCATGCCCCCGGCACATTGAAGAAGACCGACCTGGCCCAGCAGTGTGTGACGTTCCTCCTGAAGAAGGCCAGCACGAGGAAATTCGGGTTCGATATGGCGATGATGCCAAAACGCCTCAGCGAGGTCACACTCGACACGGTCTTCGAGCATGTCGGATCCGTGCTGAAAGCTGTGTGCAGTGCCGCACCAGCCCCGCCTTGCTGCGTGGCCTACGACAACCATGCTTCGCATGGGCTGATGAACACCTTCTTCCTTGGCTTGATGCCCAAAGAGCGGTATCAGAACACTGCCTTCTTCAAGGAGTGTGTCCCTGTCGTCAGGTCCTTGGCCCTCCCATGCTACCGCTTCGCCAGCATGGCCTACAAAGGCAAGTTTTGTGTCTTCGGGCACAACGATGCGGCTCACACACAGAAGTGCTTGACGAGAGCCCTGCGAGTGAAGACCCGAGTCGTGGAGGTCGGCAAGATGAAGGTGTGGCCACAGCTGATGTTGACCCGAGGTTTGCCAGCTTCGGCGTGGCGGGGCACGGACAATCAGTCCGACACGCAGTCGAGCTGGCTGCTGAATCCGCAGTGCGTGGATGTGAACCAATGGGACTGCATCGGCCTCGTCGCATTCATGTTTCTCATCGGACACTGGTGCGGCATTTGGCTCGCCTCGCACAGTTTCGCGCAGGCCGCTGACATTTTTCAGTGCGCACTGTGCGGATACTATCTGTTGCTGTTCGACCTCATGGAGACACAAGGCTCGAGTGCTCGCTATTTTCACTCGATCACAGTGGGGAACCTCCTGGCTATATGTGGGCACATGGTGGAGCGAATGGCCAACTGGCCGGATGGCTGCCCCTTCCGGCCAAGCGCCACCATGGAAGATGCCAACGAGCATCACTTCGGCGAGGTGAAGAACAACATTGCCCATCGCTTGCCTACCATCCGAGCTGCGTTGCATACCACTCAGATGCTGCACATGCGTCGCAAGAAAAACATGGCTGGGTTTACAGTCGACAAGAAAAAGCTGCTTCCCTGGAAAGCACTGTCGGATGACGAGGCCGGCCAAGCCGGGAAGCGAGCCTGGGCCACTGTGTGCACGTACAAAGCCTTGACGAGTGTTGGCAAAAGTGCTGCTGACATGGGGGCTTCCTTGCAGAACTGGTGGAATGTCGTGGGCAAGCAGCTGGTTGCAGATCGGCTGCGAGCCTATGGCAGCGACGAGGTGACTTGTTTTGTGTGGTGGTTTAGGCTGTTTTTTATCGGTGGAGTACACTCATGTCGTGATGTGCCCTCTCCCGAATGATTCAGTGCAGGAGCTGCTGGATGAGGAGGAGGCCCACTCGGATGTCGAAGACGGTGCGGTGGACCCTACAAACCCTGAGCTCGACCAGAATGTGGAAGTCGCCCAGACCCTTGCTTGCTTGCAGGCCGAGTCCGAAGTCATTGCAGAGATCCGCGACATGGAGAAAACCGCGGCCGATGCCAAGGATCCCCCTCCGACATCTGGTGACCTCGTCGCAAAGGCATCGGACAGCACAGATGCAAAGGATCCCCCTCCGACATCTGGTGACGTGGCAAAGGCATCGGACAGCACAGATGCAAAGAATCCCGCTCCGACATCTAGTGACGTGGCAAAGGCATCGGACAGCACAGATGCAAAGGATCCCGCTCCGACATCTGGCGACACCCGTGCTATGGCTGCGAAAGACCCTGACACAGTGGACGACAAGCAGCCGCCGATGACACTGGAGGCCATTCTGCAGAAGCATGGCATGGACAAGTACGAGCCCATTGCTGGCGACACCGAGCATGCAATGCTCAGCCGTCTGCACAAACTTGCCCCCGACATGCTCAGGTTCGTGACACAGATGCGGCTGGGGGAAGCCTTCTTACGCCCTGGCCAGGTGCAGCAGCCAAAGAAACCCCTGTCGCAGTGGAACCAGTTGCAGAAGGACCTTTCCGAAGCCCAACGTTCCTTTGGACTCCAAGGCGCCAAGCAAGGCCGAGCAGCCAGCTGGTGGGGTTTTGCGGGATTGGTGGCCAGTCGGGCCCAACATGCAGCAGCTGAAGTGGAGGGATGCAAGATGACCGACGCCATCATCCGAGCTCCAAGCTTCTTCCGACCCTCCAATGTGCTGGATGCTGGTATGAGCCGGGACTACCAGCTTGTTGTCGTCCGCTTGCATCCGCTGGGCGACAACAAGATGGCGATCGTCAGCAGGGTCTTCCGAGGAAGCCGTGGCTCCAAGCGGAGCGGCCACAAACCTCACGAGGAGGCGCTGCCGTCACAAGAGTGCGTCGGTCTGCAGCTGGTGTTGCCACAGCCTGTGGAAGGTGAGCAGCACGTCTTTCGAGCCACCTGCTGCAGCCCCGTGCTGTGCATGGACCCGCACGAGGACCGTGAAGACCTCCCTCGGCTGCTGATGGAGGTGGCGCCCGGCTGGTTCAAGGTTCGCTGCACCGCCACGACCCTGCTGCTGGAGGTGGACACATCGGCGGCCCTGGGCGTCCAAGCTGTGAAGGACTTGGCCCCGGAGGACACACCTGGCTTCAGCATTACCTCGTTTCCTCATTCCGAGGCGGGCTTCAAGAGCATCCGAGGCTACATGGAGATCATGCGCAAGATGTATGCGAGCACTGCCGGCAGACCGCTGTGCACCCAGGACGGCTGTGTGCGACTGTGGTCTGGAAAGGTTAAGCTACTCTGCCACATTTCGGTTGATGCTGTCTCCTTTCGTTTTTTTCCTTCACTCCCGTCACTCCCCACCTAAGCCCTAAACCGCCACAGCCGAGCAGCCATATACCAAGGCCCAGCTGGGAGTCCCTGCTGCAGCGAGCACCGGGGTACTTTGCTACGACTTTGAAGCACGGCGAGATCGACAGCAGCAAAGGCATCAGCTCGAAGGAGTTCTCGCGAAAGGTTTGCATGCGCTTCCGTGCGATTGCTCCCACGTGTGTGACTGGAACGGAGCCGTTCCTGAACTTCTTGGCACACGTGGACAAGGTTGTGCCTGAGCTGCCGGTGGAGTGACTGGAAAGTCGTGCTGCGAAGTGTGGAGTGACTGGAAAGTCGTGCTGCTGCGGAGTGCGGGTGGAGTAGCTCGAAAGTCGTGCTGCTGCAAAGTGCCGGTGGAGTGGCTCGAAAGTCGTGCTGCTCAGTGCCGGCGAAGTGACTCGAAGCTTTTCCGTTCGAGTCCTGAAAAAAAAGCGCGATCCCGGAAGCCGTGCAAGGGTTGAGAGAGGGAGAGGCAGGCCAGTCTGAGATGCAACAGAAAACATACCTAAAAATACGTGCAAGTCTTGTCCAGCATGTTTTTTAACATCATAATGACATAAATATATATGCAATTACGTCGATAGCATGGGATGCCTTCAATCACAACCCCTGGACACCCCCCAACAGACCCCTCCAATACATTCCAGACCCTGCCGTAATGTATTGCTGGGGCCTCTGGCCCGATGAGGGGCTGTGAGGAGGGATGTTAAGGGTGTATTACGCCTTAAACACCCAACAAGTCTGATCTAGAGGCTAGCTGGGTGATCAGTCCAGTTTGCCGTTTTGCATAAGTAATAAACAAAACTTTCTCGAGGATATCCAAGACTGTACATAGAAGTGCACGTAGGGTACAAATTAGGGTTTCGAGTGGCCTGGCTGGTTTACCCCCAGCACACAAGCGAGTGCTACAGGCCTTCTGCACACAGGTTCGGGACTACGAGTACCTATTAATTCGGGTCACCCAAACCAGTTAAGGTCTGACAGGGGACCGGCTTTCGCTGCTGCAAGGAGTTGGCTCATCACGACAGCTCCTCCTGGGCTTGTACCTCTGAATTAACACAGGGCCAAGTGCACATATGCTCTCTTTGGCTTGAGCGGCACTACCTGCTTTTCAAAACAGCGTGGCTGAAGCAAAAGGCTTCAACACACGGCCTACCCTTAGGGTGGCTGCACTCCCTCTAAACTGCACCATCATTTGAGCGCGGACCTCATGCATCAAACAACTGATTGGTTGGCAGCGCGGCAACTGCCTGACAAATGCCTTGAAGAACCTGGGGCGAAACAGTTGTTGAGTCTTGCGTTGGGGCACTTGGCAGTGCGAGTTGAAGCTGCGATGATGGCTGCTCCTCCTGGGTTGAAAGCTGGAGGGAATGATGAGAAGCTTGAGGACCTGAAGCGTGCGAAGCGTGCTGTGTTGCCTGCACGACCTGAAGCGCAGCCTGAAACACAGTCGCCAACGCTTGCAGTAAGTCTTGACGGCCTGGGATTGCTCCCGGCTGTAATCTCCTGCCAGTGCCAGCTGCAAACTGCAGCTTGTCCTGCTCCTCCTCATTCGAGCTACTCTGGTGTCCAGAGCTAGAGGACCGAGTACCGGCACCTAACAACCCTAACAACAAACCAGTTAAACCCTGAGGCTCAGCGGCAGGAGGAGGAGGAGGAGGAGGAGGAGTTGAGGAAGGGACAGGGGTCAGTGCATCCCCGGACGTTGTAGCAGTGCGCGAACCAAGCCCACTATCACCAAACCTACTAAAACTCACCTCCTCAGCACCCACCTGCTGCAACGCCGGCGCCTCATATCCACCAGCCTGCTGAGACTGAATCCTCCAGACTTCAGCCTCAGCACGACCGGTTTTCTCCTGTTCCTTTCGCAAGCGCTGCTTCAACCCTTCAAGCTGTGGCGCCACTTCTGCCTGAATCGCATCATGCGGAATAGATGAGGACTCGGTGTGGGGATGCCTGTCTGGAGACCCGTAGAGCAAGGGAGCCCTTTGCTCCATGGCAGCAAGCTGCTGCGCGTTGGCACCAGTGAACAACGGCATCGGCACTTGACACTCATCTTGCAGGACGCGGCCTCCTCTCTCGAGGGGCTGTAGTGGTCGCGACGGCCTTGGAGGAGAAGTCAGTGGACTGGGAGCCCACCCTTGCGGCAGTGGCTGTACGTTCGCCGCGCCACCAAACAGAGACTGCACTCTTCCTAGCAACTGACTAGCAAAAGCCTGAGCCCCAGTCTGCATGACCGCTGACGCCCCGTACGCCGTTGATCTGGGCGTTTCAAAGCCCTCAGCACTACTTCCAGGATTCGCTGCAGATGGGTTGTACCCTGAGACGCCTGCGGCAACATTGATCTGAGCGCTAGCCATTCCACTTTCGGTGGCCACACTGAAACCCTGAGTCACTGCAGTTGCATCTCCATGCACCCCACTCGCATCAGCGACCTCCGCGGTAGATACTGCTTCATACGTAACGCCAGCTGTACCCAAGCCTCCAACCTGGCCTAGTGTTCCATCGCCTCCTGTCCTACCGACTGCTGAAACTCTCGGTCGGCCGGCTGTTCCAACAGTTTCTTGTGGCAGCTGAGGGGATGGCACTGGACCAGCTGTGGAAGTCGATGGCCCCGACGACGCATCCATCATAGTTTGCTGGATTCCATCCCCAATAGGCTGCGCAAGCCCAGAGGGCGATGGCACTCCAACTCCGGCGGTTGTACCATTCACTGTAGTCTGCGGTGCATCCCCGCCTCCCCGCACACCAGGCAGAGAGGCCGGAGAAGCCACCGCTCCGGTTGCTTCTGGCCCAGGCGTTGGGCTCATCACCTGTTGAAGGTGTTCACCCTGGGTGGCCATACCCTGCAGCGAAGCTCACGCAGAATGTTTTCTATGGCTGGGCGCAGAGGCGACTCACGATCTCAACGAAGCAACAAGAGAACCGACAAACCAACAAACGACCAGTACAGCTTTACAAGTTGTTGGTTACAGTACACATGGCTCAAGAGGCTTACCTTTCGTAGCCTTCCCCTACGAGCCGAAGCATAACAGCGCACAAACACTTGCAGACTACAGGTACCTAGCAGCTATACAAGGGCCCTGAAAGCTAGCCACAACTGCAAACTACAAGTGCTGATCACTGACATGCTGGAGCGTTTTCAACAGTTTAGGTTTTAGGATTTAGGGTCTAGGGTTTAGGGTATGAGACAATAACTGTCTGGTTCTTAGTAGGGAATGGGGGAATGGCGATTCTATAGGGGCTACTATAGGGATCCATTCCCCCATTCCCCACTAAGCACCAGACAGTCTAGGGCTCCGGGTTGTAGTTTGTGTTAAGCCCAAATATGAGAGCTGCACTCAAACCCCTAAGCCCGAAACCTGTAAACCCGCTAACACTGAACCCTAAACATTAAATCCTAAACCCATCTAAACTCAAAGCCCAAAACCCCAACACCCGAAGGCCTAAGATCCCAAAGCCTAAAGTCCACAGATTGACCCAGGAGAGATCACGCTGGACGGTGAGATCGTAGAGCACACCAGGAAGCTGAGATCAGGCTGCTCCCTGTTGTTTAGGGTTTAGCGAGTTTGGTTCAGGATAGGGTTTCGGGTGTAGGGTTTAGGGTGTTTAGGATTGGGTGCTTGGGTTCAGAGCTTACTGGGTCAGTGTTAGGGAAACTGCGTCTTTTTGGGATTCGGCATCCAGAAGGAGCCAATACGAAGAATCCCGTTTTCTTTCCATCCTAACAGGGACCCGGTTTGGGGTACCAGTAGAGTTTGAAATATGGGGTTCGAGTTGTGCTGGTCGAAGTTGCCATGATGCCCTCAGAAAGGTTACCTTTAAGGCATCTCACTCTTAAGAAGCAAGTATGTTGGAGGTGAGAGAGGAAAAGGCTTTGTTCCCTCAACGCCTTACCCTCAAAAGAGACCGAAGTCCTTACCCTAAACCCTGGACCTGTATTAACCCTGAACCCCAACGCTAAGATCTGAATCCTAAACCCCAAACTCAAAACCCAAAGCCTTAAACGCCAAAGGCCCCAAACCCACACCTTAAACCCAAAGTCCTTACCTTCGAAAGCAAGATCCGAAGCTGCGAGGTAGCCGAGTCACGTTGCGCTGTCCGGCGGTGTCAGTGCTCCGCACCCTGGTCGCAAGTTGTCCTATGAGGGTCCCTTGGAGCGCTCCTTGGAGGGCTCCTTTAGGGTTTACGTAAGGGTACTTAGATCTTTTTTTTTTTTTTTTTTTTTAATTTTTGGTTATGCTAATCCCGAAGAGACAGCTAAAATTCTAATTTTTGCTAGGGTTCTAAATTCAGTATAGTTTAGGGTTCTTCAGGGTTCCTGTAATGGCTCTGTTAGAGTCTTAGGTGGATGTTTTTGTTTCGAGCTTTAGCTTTTGTTTGACTTTCAAACTTCTTATGGCGGGTTTAGGTTTGTTTCGGCCTGGGGCTTCAGGATTTGGGTTTGTGTAGCTTTTCTATAGGCTTTGATAAGGGTTGCGTAAGAGTTCTTGGCGCTTCTTTACGGGTTCAGAGTTTGGCCGACTTCAGGTATTCAGGGACCATCAGACCATCAGACCATGTAGACGGTTTAGGGTTTAGGGTTTAGGGTTTAGGGTTTAGGGTTTAGGGTTTAGGGTTTAGGGTTATGTAGACAAGGCTCCGTCCCAACAAACCCTAGACCCTGTGACCTTCTGGCCGAGACCTGGCGGGGCGGATCAGTTGGAAAAAGGACCCCCCCCCCCCAAAAAAAAAAAAAAGCAAACCCTAGCCCCACCCTTTTCTGGGGTTCAAGGGTCCCAGCAGATGGCTTTCGAGGGTTTAGGGGCCGTACTTACTTCATCGTATCATGACAGTTAACGGAAGACTGTTGGTAGTGATTCAGGCTTCTGTTTGCATTAGGTTATTTGAAAGTCTAAACCCTTCAACCCCTAACCGGCAACCCTGAACACTTCGGGTCTTGAAAATTGCGGGAGACCAAGCAAGATCTGTCCCTGCCAAAGGCCTGTTATCTGCGGAGTCAGCATTATCCACACTCCCTTCGAGTCATTACGAACTCTCCTGGAGTGAGTAACAAATGGTTTCCTCAAGCCCCCAAACCCCAGATCTTTAGATCCTTAGCCCCAAGCCGAATAATACAAAACTAGCAGTGACGTAATTTCTGGTCATAACTGTAACATCGAAAACCCTGTGCACTAGCTGGAAGGTAGGGGCCCTAAATTCCCTAAACTCACTGACAGTGAAGTGGCCCTGAACCCTAGTCTCTAAACATGAAGCCCTGAATTCCAAGCCCTAAGCCCTGTACCCTATGCTTAGGTGCGCTGTGTCCTCGCAGCTGTTGGCCGCGCGTGATCTATGAGGATCAACCTGCAGAACGCCCAATCAGAGGTTTTGTGTGCAGTTTTGTCGGCACACCGGAATCTAACATAGCTGTAGTATATCATAAGTTCTAGAATATATGTATAGTCAATAGTAAATAGTACGTATATCATCCCCAAACCCTAAACCCCAAACCCTTGTACCCTTAAACCCTAAACCCCTAAACCCCTAAACCCTAAAACCTCCAGACCCTGTTCTAGTTGTTCACACACCACTACATTAAGTTTCAGTGCTTTCGGGTTCCAGGCTTGGCGTGAACGATCTTCAACTGTACGGTATATTACAATTTAAGGTAGTATAATTCAGTATATAAAGAATATAAGCATTTATAATAACTTATAACATCGTTTGTTTTTATATCATAATGCTATAATATACTGTATTATACCATGCAACTATGTTAAATAATAGTGTAGGGTCCTGTGGTCCAGAACCCAATCTTTCAACTTCTTAGGGCTTTTGTAAGGTAGTCTTTGAGGGTTTTTTGAGGACCCCTAAACCCACAATTTCAATGTTCTGGATCCTCATAAATCCCCAAAGAGGTTTCGGGTTTAGGGTTTAGGTCCCGGGACACTACGAATCAGAAGCCAAGCGCTGCCAAGCCCCGAAGCCCCAAACCTAATCTAAACCCCCAGTCAAATTGGGTTGGTACGTACCGTGGCTTCCAGTCCTTGAGGGGGTAAGTCTTTGGGGGTTGCAGGTATACCTCAGACGTGAGCCGGACAGGTCCAGGAAGCCCTGTACCTTTCAAACCGAACCGACACCGGCAAGCCCCTGAACTCTACGTGGAGGTTGATGGGTAGTTAATGGGTCATAATTAGGGTAGCCGTATCTAGAACCCATATCAGGGGACTTCGAACTCCACTTCTAACTACTCATTACTGTAAACCACAAACAGTAAAACTTAAACCCTAGACTCCGAAGGACGACGCCCTCGCGGTGATTTGGAAGGAGGCCAACGTTAAGGCTTCCGGCGGCTGGCAGACTGCCGAGAACGGAGCAAGGCCCCGGGGATTTGCAGAATACGCGATGCGTCTCTTTGGCATCTATTCACCATCTATGTAATGTGTCCATCCATCCCCCTAAACCTCTGATCGTCATGTCAGGTACTCCAAGATCCCTTAATTAGGGGATCTATTGGGCTTCCTAATCTGTCTGGTTCTTAGTAGGGAATGGAGGAATGGAGCCCTACAGCAGTCCCTATCTAATCCCCAATATTAGTCCCCAATATCCATTCCCCCATTCCCTACTAAGAACCCGAAACCCTAAAACCCTAAACCCTCAACCCCGTAAAGATCCCTTAAACGGACCCTTAACTTAGAGGAGCCCTACAAGCCCCTCTACGATTAACCAGGGAGTTTTCTGCAGGATCCAGGTGACGGCCTCCACCGACCCGGACGCCTTCGATGAGCGGGTGAAGGCCGGGCCATGGTCCAATGTACCCAGAGACTCCAATATCCCTTAATTAAGGAATATACCTTAAATTATTGTAGGATCCTTAATATGATTTAAGGAATATTCCCTAATAAAGGGGTATTCGAGTCTCTGGGTAGGAACCTGATTAAGAAACCCTGCTTGAAGGCTCATGGGACTTAGTAAGTAAGGTTATAAGTAGCTTACAATCAGGATAACCCCACTTTGGGAACTTTTTTTCCTAACTATAACCTACTTACTAAGTCCCCTGATCCACTAAACCTTGGGCCTTTCTTGGGGTTCCTTTAAAGGGGTCTATAAGGGTTACTGTAAGGGATCTATAAGGGTACCATAATCCTGTAGGAATCTGATTAAGGTTCGACTAAAAGTTCAACACCCCCTGTGGGGGGTTCAGAAAGCAGGGGACCCTAATATAGTCCCCTACATAGTAGGATCCTTCTGATATAAGGAGCCCAAAAATGCAGTATTCCTAACTTGTTCAAGACCCCCTGCCCAGAGACTCCAATACCCCTTAAATGAGGAACATACCTTAAATTATAATAGGATCCCTAATGTGATTTCAGGCATATTCCGTAAGTAAGGGGTTTTGGAGTCTTTGGGTGAGGTCTCATGGGGTTTTGAAAGCACTTTAGAGTTTTTCATTTTCAGAGACAGGGTGCATCCTGGTTGGCTTTGGAGTTCGGTCAGCACCTTGACGCATGCCCAAGAGACAATTCTGCCGTGACTCTGGCTTGTCACGTAGCCGTGTAGTGTGCCCAGTGGTTTTCGAAACTCTTGTGCCTGCAGCATGATGGTGCCTTCCCTCATGCCAATCTTGTTGCTGGCGGCCCTGTCCGTGGCTTGTGCGCACCGTGTCGAGCGTGTGGAGCAGAATGTCAACGCTTCAGCAGAATCATCTTTGAGAGCTGGAGACACGTGCCATTGCTTCGATGACGGGGTCTTCAACAACCGTTGCTGCGGAACTGGCTTAATTTGCAACTACGGCAAGTGCGAGATCGCCCTCGACGGCGGCTGCCAAAAGTCCCTCTTGGGAGGCAGCGGCTGCGCCCAAAAGATCTACTATAGGAGCCTTAACATTTACCTATATGAAAATGGGGATCCTTATTATATATATATATATGTCTATCTATCTATCTATATATATATATATATAGTATAATAGGTCCGGAAACCCTATTCTAATTGTTATGGCCCTTTTTTGTGGGAGGCAGCGGCTGCGCCGAAAAGATCTATGGCCGGTCGGTTGGCTGCGTCTCCGGCCGCTGCTGCGTTCACAGCATCCCGGAGAAGCTGTTGAAGCGCGTGACCAGGCGGTTAGAGTTTAGAGTTTAGAGTTTAGGGTTTAGGGTTTAGGGGTTTAGGGTTTAGGGTTTAGGGTTTAGGCACTTTGGAGTTTAGGGTTTAAGGTGGCGCTTTGGGAAACTTTAAGATTTCCCGTATGGTTCCTATAGAGGTACCTGTTCATAATTACTTTTAAGGGCCCCGAAGCTACAACCCAGGTGAAGAGCGAATCCCACGGAGTCGATGTCCTCAAGTACAGCCGAGTGATGCAGAACCTCAGCAGCGGAGATTGTAAGTTGATATTTTTCGGGAGTATATATCGCGCCCGTAAGCCGAACGTTCTTTTTCTGTTATGAGAATTTCCTGTAAAACTGAAAGTGTGGGTTTTGGGGACTATGAGCTGGGGTACTGAGGAAAGACTGGACATGTTGCTCGGGAGCCAGTGAGGATCCTGGCTGGGGCCCCGTCTACTACTGCAAATGATGGCAGGGTAGGCGTTCTGTGCATGGATCTTCTGTCAAGGCTCGTGACCGCTGCATGTGGCCAAAATGCTGACCTGGGAAATCCGCGACCTCCCCCAGTGCCAGGTGAACCTACTGGTACCCCCCGCGGCAGTCATGAATGAGTACGTTACGTACACGCTGTATCCGTCATGGTGTGGCAGCTGTTGTCTTGGTCTAAGGCACGTGCAGGTGACTGAAGCACGGTGTAGCCTCCTGCGTGGGCAGATACTTAATGTTCACGTGTGTTCGTGAAAGGGACGGGCTATTCAAATCCTGGTCATGGTTAGCATAATATAATAATGTAGCAGCCAGAATAGGTGCCCATTTTGATCTTTAGGCTTGCCTGTGTCACCCCCCAAAACCAGGTTTTCATTCTGAAGGCCATGCTTTACGCGCATTCCAGAAATGCAAGCTGCTTCAGTTCCAGATTCGGGTGCAGTTTTGTGCATGCCTGTACTTTGTCTTGCAGTTATAAACCCAGCTCTACAGCCATGCCTCCTCCCTTAAGAAGGAAAGTGATTGCTTGAGGTTTTGCGGGTGTGGCGGGTAATGTAAGCTCATGTTTGAGCACTCTATTCTGTCGCGCTACTAATGTAGGAACCTGATTAAGAAACTCTGGGCCTATAACACCCAAATAGTAGGGTTCATATAAGGAACCCTAATAAAGTCCCAAGATTTCTTAATCAGGTTCCTACATTACCCCATAGCAAACTCGCAGAATTCATATGAAAGCCTTCCGTGGGATCCTAGTCTTGCAAAGCTGCCAAATCCCACAGCCCTAAACCCAGAACCCTACCTTCCCCTACCAAGACCCTACTTGTTTGCAGGTTCTTACTGTTGTAAACCCATGCATAAATAAATAAGTACAAATATAAATATAATATAATATAATATATATATATATATATATATATATATATGGTGCAGCGCTGCTAGGCCCCCCCTCCCCCCCCCACCCCATGGTATCCCCCCCTTCCCCCCTGTGGTTCCCTGTGGTGTGGGTTCCCCCCTGCCCCTCCCCCCTGTGGTTGCGGTCGGCTGCGCCCCCGTCCATGGCTATGCGTCCGGTTGCTAAGGGTTTGGACCGTAGGATGTGATACAGTTCTATTGAACTCCGACCTGCCCTGAGCTCCAAAGCCAATGATAGTGTTGAGTATGATGGTGATGATAATGACGAAGATGGTGCTCATGATCCCCATCCGCACTCTCATCAGGTCCCTTGCTCAAAAGTCCCGAATGAAAACCATTCAAATACGTGCTCAAGCTTACTTGTAGCGAACCCAACCGAAACTTGGCTTGGAATGACAACGGTCGATATGGTTTTCGCAAGAACATCACAAGCCAAGCACGGTTTTCAACTAGATAAAGCGATGAACATGCGGTGCCGAAGCCCAGAGCAACATAAGAGCAAAGGTACCACCAATAGCCACACTGGGACTAGCACATCAACATCATTGCGCACAACATTCTCATTTGTGCTCGAAGAGAGGGGAAGGGAAGGGGCCCGGTGGTTCCCTGTGTTGATTATCCTTCCCCACCCCGCCCCTGTGGTTCGCCGTCTTGTGGTTCCACTATTGTGGGTTATCCCTCCCGCACCCACCCCCGATTGCCAAGGCGAGAGGCGAGGCCTGGCTTGGGGGGGGAGTTACGCGGATGACGTGTGACTGTTTGATTGGACGAGACGCCTGGCTTCCGGGGGGGGGGCATACCATGGGGGGTGGGGGGGGGGGCCTGCGACGCGGCGACGCGGCACCATATCCATATATATATATATATATATATATTTCTTTTTTTTTTTTACGGTCGGTTTTGGTGGGTTCAGGTAGACCCCCTACACCCCAAGCCCTAAAATCCCAGAGCCGAAGTATCCCTGAGGCCGTCCATCGACTGGACAAGCCGGTCGCTGGGCTGAAGCTTAGCTGCATACCCAGAGACTCCAATATCCCTTAATTAAGGAATATACCTTAAGGTATGGTAGGATCCTTAATATGATTTAAGGTATATTCCTTAATTAAGGGATATTGGAGTCTCTGGGTAGTAATGATAACTTGGGTTTAGGGCTTTAGGGCTTGAGGGTTTTAGGGTTTAGGGTTTAGGGTTTAGGAATTTAGCTGCATAGTAATGATAACTTAGGGTTTAGGGCTTTCGGTTTTAGGGTTTTGGGGTTTAGGGTTTAGGAATCTAGCTGCAGGTTTAGGGCTTTAGGGTTTTAGGGTTTTAGGGCTTTAGGGTTTTGGGGTTTAGGGTTTAGGGTTTGAGGGTTTAGGCTGCGTAGTAATGCGAACTTAGTAGCTGAGTAGGTAGCCGTTTCCTTTTTGGGGTTTATATAATCCCACAATAATTGGTAATGATAATAAGAAAAAGAACTAGGTTTAGGGTTTGGGGCTTTAGAGTTTAGGGTTCAGGGTCTAGGGTTTAGGGTTCGGGTTTAGGGTTCAGGGTCTAGGGCGCAGGGTCAGGGTTCATGACTTAGTAGCTGAGTAGGTAAAGGTTAGCCTTGTCTGGGGTTGGGCATCCAGAATCCAGCCACTACGATAACAAGAGCTGCAAAGTAATCTATAGTCTCCTTAAGAATTACGTTTAGATTGTGTTCATACAAAACCCAAGGAATATTAAAACTATGATTTCTGTTTCTCTGGGTGGTGTAGTAATGATAAGTGGCGTATACTAACAAGAAGAAGAACAAGAGTATCAATAATAGTACTGGTTGGTGTTGGATTTGGGGTTTGGGCGTATCGGGGTTTGCGGGTGGGGGTTTGGGTTGGGTGTAGGGTTTGTTGCAGGTTTTGGCTGTTGGGGCTAGGGCTTTCGGGTTTGGAGTTTTGAGCCCTGTGCGTTTGGAATTTCAAGGTATAAAGGTAAGCCCCTTAAACTAAACCGCAAGCCGCCAAACCCCAAACCCGTAAACTAAACCTTCAACCCTTAACCCTAAACCCCAAGACCCTGTACCTTAAACCCTCAACCCCGAACCAGTAAACTAAACTTGGACCCTAAACCCCGAACCCAAACCCCACAACCCAGTACCTTAAACCTTCAACTTCGAGCGGATGGAAAAGAGGCCCTTAAACAAAACAAAACACAAAGCACCAACTCCAAGCCCCTAAACCCTAAACCCACAGCCCCAAAACCCCTGTAGATCCCTTAAAGGAACCCTTATAGCACCCTCAACCCTAAACCCCTAAATCCTAAACCCTAAACCCTTTAGAGAAACCCTTATGGATCCCTTAAAGGAACCCGTTTTGCACCCTTTCGAGAAACCCGGAAGCCGCCCCCCGAAAAACTCCTATAGATCCCTTCAAGGAACCCTTATAGAAAAAACCCACAACCCAACACCCCCATAGATCCCTTAGAGGAACCCTTCTAGTACCACTCCCCAAAACTCCCAGCGAAGACCCGACTGCTAGGATGCTCATGGCCAAGACGAGCTTCTGCCACCGGCAGCTGACGTCCTGGCTGGCTGCCAGGCGTGGCCAGGAATACAGGGGCCAAAATAAATACCAATACTATTTTGGGGGGTGCAATATAAGCCAGGCATGGTAATGGTTTGGGGTTTAGGGTGTGGGGCGTAGGGGTTTAGGGGTTTAGGGGTTTGGGGTTTAGGGGTTTAAGGGTTTGGGGTTTACAGAAGCCAGTAAGATAGGGGCCTAGATAATTACCACTACTATTTTGGGGGTTCCTGATTATAGCTGTAGTATGCTGGGCCCCAACAGAACCCCAAGCTCTTGTCTGATTTTAAAGGCTCCTAGACTCTGTATTAAGCTGTATACGACCATATATATAACTCCCAGTAAACAATCCGCAAGACCTTGCACCTTTTCGAGGCAACCTATTCTCTTCTCGTCGTTTCGAATCCGAAACTCTGTTTACCCCGAGTCTTGTAAAACATGAAACCCATTAAGACAAACCTATACACCTAAGATCGTAAGGAATGAACCATGAGTCTTTGGCCCTGAAATTTTCATGACTCCGGAAGCCAACCAGTGATTCCTCGGTTTGGCTGTCAGGCATCACATCTGCAAGGCGCGTGGGCTTGACAGGAATCAGCGTCTACTCGGAGGTTCATGTGTAGTTTTCAGTAGGTTAAGTAGGGCGACTACAGTTATAGCCAACCTCATGAACCAAGTGCTTACGTGTGCGTGGGCGCTGGTTCTAGGTCCTTTGCTCGACTTGTTGCAAGCCGAAGATCGTTGGCTGAAGCGTTTTCTCAAGCCCTAACCCTAAACCCTGAAGAGGACTTTAGGGTCCAAGGAGTTAAGATTTAGGCTCCGTGGTTTGGTGTGCTTCGTGGCTTAGGGTTGAGGATTTAACCCGACTGCAGTGTCCGTTGAAGCAAGAATCCAGAAGGTTATGTAGGAAACAGCTACTGGGAACATTATGGAATATTGGGTCCTGAGCGCAAGACCCTACAACCTAAGCGATGCATTTCATCCGAGAAGCCTAAACCCACCCGAAGCCGCGGCTCACGCAGAAGAGGTCTACCGTGCCGTAGTCCACGGTCGTCCTGGCGATCTGCGAAGTGACATGGTGGAGGCGCAGAGTACTTGAAGGTTCATAGGCAGCTGCTCTGGCTATAAGCAGGGGCATGGGTATACGGTATACCAAGTACTGTAGGGGCCTTAATCGTTGCCCATACTATTTTTTGGGGTTCCTCATTAGAAGTATAGTATAATGGGCCCCGAAACCTGATTCTAATTATTAAGGCCCCTACTTGAAGGCTCATGGGACTTGGTAAGTAAGGTTATAAGTAGGCTATAATGAGGATAACCCCATTTAGGGGACTTATAACCCCAGTTATAACCTACTGACTAAGCCCCATGATCCTCTAAGTATATTGCTACATAGCAACTCTAGGCGAGAAGAACCTGGCTGAGTTCTATGCTCCCCGCAGTTGCTGACCCAACAAGTGGGGTTTGAGGCGTGGGATTTATATCAGGAACTAAAAAGACTCCCAAACACAAGCTTCTGGGTGCGATATCCTAAAATAAACGGGCTTACTCTGGGTAACGGTTTATATACTTTGTCATAGTTGGGTACTAGTAGCATTTTAGATTTTTATGGGTACTTAAACTCAAATAAGGAATAAAACATATAAATATTGAATCCTATCCCAGGCCTATCCCAACCATGAACTAGTTTAGGGATATCCTACGCTCATGCTTTTTGTCGATGGCATCAGGGTCCCTTAAACAGGTCCGGTAATGCAAAGGCGACGCGCGCTGTTGAGGATCCAAAACTCACATTAAAATTAGAGCCGTGAGCCTGAAACTAAATCCCTAAAGCACCCAATTCCTAAATCCGCAAATCCCTGAACCGTGGCTCACGCGAGTTCGCGAACGCGGAGGCCACAGCTGCAGGGGACTGGTCTTTCCAACTGCGGATGCCGCTGGGTGGCCGGGTATCTCGCCTTGGGGGAGCTTCGGGGTTAAGCTTAGGTTTTAGGGTTCAGGGGGTTTCGGTTTAGGGTTTAGGGTTTGGGGCCTTAAGGTGCAGGGGTTTAGGGGTTTAGGGTTTGGGGCTTTAGGGTTTGGGGCTTTAAGGTGCAGGGGTTTAGGGGTTTAGGGTTTGGGGCTTTAGGGTTTGAGGGTTTAGGGGTTTGGTGCTTAGGGTTTAGGGCTATGGCTTAGTGCTTAGGCTTCAAGTATAGGGGGATCCTGGATAAGATCTGAGTTAGATTCCTGAATTAATTAAGGGTCCTTTGGAGTCTCCCGGCAAATCCTTTCCTGTTGCCGCACCTAACTTGGAGCGAGGGAGGATCCAAAAAGTAGATCCCTTACTGGGGTTCCTATAAAGTACCCTTAGTATTATAGGGCCCCAAATTAAGGGATCTACTTTCTAGATCCTCCAATACCAAATCCCTTTCAAAGCCCTGATTACGCTTAAGTTTTTGGGGATGCCTCTGGGTGCCCTGCAGCTGCCGTCAATCATCCCAAGTACAAGCCCAGAGACTCCAATATCCCTTAATTAAGGAATATACCTTAAATTATAGTAGGATCCAATATGATTTAAGGAATATTCCCTAATTAAGGGGTATTGGAGTCTCTGGGAGCCCTTGGGGTCTGTAGTGTGCCGTAACAGTTCTTTAGTTACAACGGAGTCCCCCAGTCATGAGACCTGAGCTGCAACATCCTAAACATACCCTAAACCCAGCACGGTAATGTAGGGGCCTTAATAGTTAGCTGCAATTAGCTATACTATTTTGGGGGGTTCCGTACTATGATTGTTGAATAATATACTACCCAAACCCTATTCCAATTGTTAAGGCCCCTTTACTAAACCTAAAGATGCCTAATTCTGGAGCTCATCTTCTGCTTCGGTGGCTGATTTCTCCGGGTTTCCGGGTCCTCCCCCAGCCCGAGACACGTAAAGCCTACCCCAAGCCAGCCTTGCTGCCGGCCTCCTATCAGCGATATCTTTGGGCAGACGCGATTGTGGCAAGTACACCTTTTGTGGCCGTGGATACGACTCAGCCCTGTCTAGAGAAGCATCAGGAGGCACAGGTCTTTATGCTTAAGTATTGACTTAATGACAATGCCAAACCTAGTTTGTATTTTCTGCAACGTTTGAGGCCTCAGCAATACCCTAAATCCTAAACCCTACACCCCTAACCCCTTAAATATCATCACTTGGTAGTTCCCCGAGCACTCCCTACTGCCCAGGCAGCGCCCCCGCCAGCACTCAAGCTATAGCGCTGATCCGCCGAGATCCCGTGAGCTCAAAGGCCTGCTATCACCAGCACCTCCACAACGCCTTAGTCACTAACCGCGGATCCTTAACAATCATAATAACAAAAACACGGGTAAGATTGAGAATGGTAATCATAATCGTAAACATAGTAATACTAATCATAGAAACACTAATAACGAACATGAAAGTCTGCTTTTACGTCAGATTCTTGAGTCAAGCCGGGCTCAGGACTGCTTGACGCTGGGGCGCGAGGTGCGTGCCGGGACTTTATCGGGGTTCGTAATGGATTTTTCCCAAGGGGGCATGTAAGTTTAGGGCTTCATAAGGGTTCGTAAGGGATTTTTATATCAGCTTGTGGCTTCATAAGGGTTTTCACAGTGTCAGATGGTAGGTTGCAGGGTGTGGTGTGCAGGGTTTAGGGTTGTATGGGAGTTTCCGAAAACAGGGGACCCTAATAGAGGACCCCAAATAGTAGGATCCTTCTTAGAAGGACCCCCCCAAATAAGGTACCCCTAGTTTTCCCGAGACTCCCGTATGCTTGGAGTTCAGGTCGAGCCCAAGATCGTGTGAACGTCAAGACATCCGGTTGACCAAGGCTATCTTGGGATATTAGCTTCAATGCCTGAAATCTTTGCTGTATGAGGCCCTAAACCCTAAACCCCTGAACCCCTAAACCCTAAACCCTAAACCGTAGTAGTATGGCTTTTGGATTCTTGCAGGGCTTGGGGCTTGGGACTTGGGGGTTGCAGGGTTCTGGCAAAGTTGAATTTCAATTTTCTACAAGGGTGGTTATCAAAATTAGGGTCCTTTTTTGGGGTCCTTACTATAGCACGGCACCTATTATTTAGGGTGCCCCAAAAGGGACTTTAATTTTGACAACTACCCACAAGACCTTGGGTTGTGCCTAGGATTTTTTGAAGAGGCTAAGCCCCAATAGAACACCATGACAGAGCACCCAGCCCCAGAGCCTACCAGACCGCAACCAAGAAGCACCGCAGCCGTTTTAAGATCCGCATTCTAAAACACCCTATAGCAGATCCATCCGTTGCTTTATGGACGCATTGATGCCCTTCATCTGGCCGAAGGCTCCCATAGATTGCATCTTCCATTGCTTCCCAATCCCCAAACCTGAAAACCTAAACCCTGAAATGAGGGCTTTTTGTCAACGTGTGGACCCCTCATCAACACACTGTTCTCGCACAAGGGCTTTCGTGAGGATCCTAGTAGTATGGTCTTGTTCGCATGCGAGATTAGCAAGTAGGGGTTACCTTTAAAGCCATATAGACCTGTTATACTGTAGTATGTTGTAAGACACAGCTAGTTTTCATACATCACATCATATTACAATATGAGAGTCGAAAGTGTCGAACGTAAGTCGGGGATTTCTGGCAACCCTACACCCTAAACCCCTAAACCCCAAAACCCAAAACCCAAAACCCCTAAACCCTAAACCACTAAACCCTAAACCTTCAACCCTAAACCCCTAAACCCCTAAACCCTAAACCCTACACCCCTAAACCCTAAACCTTCAACCCTAAACCCCAAAACCCAAAACCCTAAACCCTAAACCCCTAAACCCTAAACCTTCAACCCTAAACCCCTAAACCCTAAACCCTAAACCCCTAAACCCTAAACCTTCAACCCTAAACCCCTAAACCCTAAACCCTAAGGGACGGGAGGTCGAGAACTTGGGCTCATGGACGGTCCTCGAGCTGAGCCCTGTGACGGGACGCAGGCGCTCAGGGTTTGGGGCTCAGGGGTTGGTGCTCAGGGGTTAGGGGTTTAGGGGTTTAGGGTTTAGGGGTTTGGCGGTTTAGCGGTTTAGGGTTTTAGGGGTTTAGGGGTTTAGGGGTTTCGGGGTTTAGGAGTTTAGGGGTTCAGGGCTCAGGCTTTACGGCTTAGTGTTTAGGGTGTTGGGTATCTACAGATCCCTGCCGAAGTAATCATATACAGAGGTTTGAACAGCTAGCGCGACGGCTGGGCCGGATCTTGCGTGAGCTTAAGTGCCTAAGCAAGGCAAGTTTGGTGTTTTTGTCATGGGCGTTGTAGGATTTTGTGCATCAGCAGTAGTAGTATGCAGTTTTGGTCCCTACGTAAGTATATTATCGCAGACTCCCAAAATCCCATTGAAACTGTTCGACCCTCAAGCCCAAACCCTAAGTCCCAAACCCTAAACCCTAATATAGAAGCCTAAAGACTTACCAGTATTATTCTCTTGGGTTGCTTATTATAACTATACTATAAAGGAGCCCCAAAACCCTATTGTACTTATTTAAGGCCCCTACATTCATCTCTAAACCCTACACTCCAAAGACCGACTGAAGTTCGGGATCTTCTCCCAAATTGCCCAGGCACCAGCTGCGTATCCATATGGCCATGATGCTGGTTCGCACAGTAGGATTCAGGGTTTCGGGTTCAGGGCTTAGTGTTTGAGTTCGGGGTTTCGGGGTGTAGGATTTAAGTTCAAATCTTGGGGTTTATGGGTGCAGGGTTTATGAGTTTGCAGTTCAGTTTAGGGTTGTGTACGATCATAGGGATCCTTAGGGGTGTAGGGGGGAGGGGTGTAGGGGACTATATTTCCTTAAATAGGCCTTATTCGTCCTTATTATGGGCCTTAAGGCCCCCTACCCCCCCTCCCCCTACACCCCTAAGGATCCCTATGATACGAAGGAGTCGAGGGTTCAGGGTTCAGCGGTGCCGGGTGAACCCGCAGA
The DNA here is from genome assembly GCA_905221615.1 of Symbiodinium sp. CCMP2592. NCBI lineage: Eukaryota > Dinophyceae > Suessiales > Symbiodiniaceae > Symbiodinium > Symbiodinium sp. CCMP2592. The sequence continues at coordinate 442,390 of CAJNDT010000225.1, forward strand.
TCTCACTTAGCATCCTGAGCCTTTCATGGTTTTAGGGTGTTGGGGGTTTAGGGTGTAGGGTTTAGGGTTTAGGGTTTAGGGTTTTAGGGTTTAGGGTGTAGGGTTTAGGGTTTAGGGCTTAGGGTGTTGGGGGTCAGGGTGCCCTGTTTGGGGTTTAGGAGGCGAACGCACCAAACCCTAAATCCCCAGCGTCAAACAATAAGTACAGAATCCAGAAACCCGAGAATCTTGCAACCCTTGTAGCCGAGCTTCGAGAACCTCAAAGGAGAACCTCAAGGAACCTTAAAGGAGACTAGATCGCCCTCGAAGCCGCGCTGCATATAGAAAGTTGAAGGGTTGTACGGTTTACGGAACACCAGCTAAATATTAAACTGGACCTCTTGGAATGCATGTTGTTCCTCCAGCCAGTAGAGATGCGCACAGGCACGGTTGAGAGTGTATCTAAATTCAGTGTAGAGGGTAGTTGGGTTAAGGTCTAGTAAAGTTTATGACTACCTGTGCTGTGTAAAGACATCCATGGCAGCAGCAGTGACCTAGACACAAGTTTTACGTTCACTCCGGCCACGCTGGTTAATGATATCATCTGACCAGGCTAAACTTAGTTTCAGTTTTCTTGGATAGTATACGCCCCATGCAAACTGGAAGCGCAACCTTTTGTTGGCCAAGGAAGTCGGCAACTACCCCTTCCGGTCCAATAATATGTTCCAATATATTTTATAGGATGCAGTTTATCGTAACATAACAAATATACTATACTATAATAGACTTTACTTTACTATAATATACTATACTATACTAGGATACATTTTCACATGATATACCAAATATACTACACCATAATATACTACACTATGATAGAATACAATGCAACATAATATACCAAACATACTTTACTATAATATACTATACCATGATAGAACACAACTTAACATAATATACCAAATTTACTATACGATGCTATACTATACTGCACTATACTGTACCATAATATACTATACTACAATAGAAGACACGTTTCAACGTGATGTACTATAATATCAAACGAGGATCGGCTGCCCTATCGTCGGGGACGCAGAGCATGGTCGACGTGGAGATGGGAGCCCGGGATTGCACATCAACGGCTTTCCCTTTAAGGGTGCTACAAGGCTACAAGATCTGCTATAGGGGCTCTACAGTAGGGGATCCAAGTTTAGGGGCCATCTAGAGTCGAGGGTGCATGTGCAAAAACTTTTCGAGGGTTTGCGAAGAGGGCTGAAAAGGTGGAGTTTGTCGTTCGGCTCAGCATCAACCCTCCATGACGCTTCTGCAGCACCTGCCCCCGAAAGTCAGATCAAGCCTTCGTGAAACCCAGTGGAAACCTAATGTAGCCTTGTAAAGCCCCCTAAACCCTAAACCCCAACCCCTAAACCCGAAACCCTGAAGCCTAAACCCTAAACCCTAATATAGCCCTATCAAGCCGCAAAGTTACCCACATGAAACCCCAAAACACCATTATGACTGGAATTCGATTTTAACTCCGGATTTAAATCAATTGTAATCCGAAGGGTTTGCTTGTCGACTTCCAGCCATACCCCGCGGCGAGGAGCTGGGGTCTTTTGCTGGCTTCGGTTGCTCTGCGGCTGGGCGAGTACTTCAGGGGCTTCAGTACGGTTGATGATATAAATCCTGGGGTTCCTTTAAAGGGATCTACAAGGGCAGCTTACAGTTTCTTAAAAGGTTCTGGAAGGGTTCGCAAAGGGCTTCTATGGTGTGTTAAGGGCTTCTGTACGAGGCTCCATGAGGGTTTCAGGAATGGGTCCGGCAAGGGGCTTCTTGTTTGACCAGGGGGCATGGTGCCTGTTATACACCCAATCAATCAAGGTGCTTATGACCTCGGGCGCCCCGTCAAGCAGGGTTAAGGATTCGTGTTTGGTGTTTAAAGAAGGGGGCTTTTCGGAGGGGTTCAAGCTTAGGGATCGTAACCAGCAGCTACACCTGTAACCCCACTCATAACTGCTCATGACCGTCTAAGTAGGGTTTAGGGAGTTAGGGCTAGGAATCCAGCGTGTGAGGCAACTTGATGTTATGTCGTCAGACGGTCCCAGGAAGGTTATCATAGCCATAGCCTCGGAGCCCTTTAAACTCAAATGTTAAACGAAACCCCTAACCCGTAAGCCCGAAACCCCTAAACCCCCTGTAAAGGAGCCTCTTGTATTGAACCCCAAGCTCCCCCCCCTTCCTGCATCCCCCGAAAGCCCTCCGTCGCAAGGAAGCTGCCTCACCCAAAGGCGTCTTCGGAGACACCAGAAATCCTGGCGTCTTGGAGGCTCTAGGATTCCCCCTTGGGAGCTCCTATATCTTAAGGGTTTGGAGTTTAAAGGGCCTGGAGGGCTTACAGGGCTTAAAGGGTTTGAAGCCTTTGAAGATTATAAGACGTTCAGAAAGCGGACGGGTCAAGCCTTATGTGGGGATCCTTTAACGGAGGCACAGTGACTTTGCGGCGGTTGTGATTGAGCTTAACGTATAGGCCTGAGTCTTGAATACTTGACATATCTTCCCCAGACCATAAACACCGAAAATTCAACCCGAAGCGCGAGACACACATCGGAATTTCAGATACACCCGATATAAAACCCTTTAAGCACACGCTTTGGGACTGAGGCAAACCCCTACAACCCTAAACCTTAAACCCTAAACCCTAAACCTTATGCAGGATTTCCCATCAACACGTTAGGCACCCAGTCAGAAGCGAAGCTGACCCCATCAAAAGCCCGAAAGCCCTAAACCCCTATATAACCCTAAGCCCTAAAGCCTAAACAAACGTCTGCAACATCACCCAACAGAGCCCCCTTGTGCGCGCGTCATGACAGTTGGAACCTTCGGGGGTCATCACATGGAAGAAAGCCCAGCAACGTAGCTTTGAGAAGCCCGGAAAAGAAACCCTTTCAAGAGACGTTTGCCCAGCCCTTCGCGGAATCTTTGGCCCCTTAAAGGGAACCCCTTAAAGGGAGCCCCTTAAAAGGAACCCTGAAAGGACCCTAAGATGTGCCGGGCTGCCAAGGAGTTCGCGGAAAGCGAGCCGCCGTCCTTTCTGAGGCTCCGCACGGGGGGCGGGGTTTGGGGGGGCTTGCTGTTGTGTATGTCTTGATGCGTTTTAGAGTTATACCAGTGTTGTAAGGGCTTGGGGGTTTGGACTTGGAGTTCGTTGATTGGGGTTTAGGAGTTCCGAGGTTTCGCGGTCTCAGATGTGGATTAGGTTTGCGGGTTGATGGTTGCGGGTGACCGTACTGTCGACTCTGAGGGGGTATATATTTGAACCAAACTCACCTAAACCCGACGAGCCGTTGTGAAGCCCGAAATCTCGAGCTCCGGACCCTGAGCCCTAAACCCTACACTCTAAACCCTGAACATAAACGGAGCCTCTCCAAACCCTTGGAGCGGCCAGGTGGAGAGCGGATGCTGCAGCTCTCCACACCCCACCTCCGCCGCCTGCTTAAAGGATCAAGTAACTACGGTTCTTATAGAGGTAACTATACAAATCACCCCAATTAAGGTACTTATAGCCATACTAAGTCCCATGATCCTCCAAGTGCAGCTTAGTGCCTTGTGTTCAAAGTCCCGTAAGGCCAACCGTAAGACCCGAGCCGCAAACCTGCAGCCGCTGCAGGCTTTAATATGGGCGTTTCTGAAAATGTAGGGGAACCTTATTTTGGGGTCCTTGTATTAAGGATCCTACTATAATTAGAGTCCCCTATTTTCGGAAACTCCCATATGGGTCATAGGAGCATGGCTTCTCTATCCGGAGAAGAGCACTGAGGTCTCAAGAGGCTGCCGGATGCTTCGCGGGGGTCTTCCGCACTGTGCCGACTGCTCTTTGTGGCGGATGCAGAGGTCTCCCTCAACCCCGAAACCCCTAAAGCCCGAAACCCTAATGTAGGGGCCTTAAAAATTAGAATAGGGTTTTGGGGCCCATTGAACAATAAATATAATTAGGAACTCCACCATAGTATTGGTACTTATTTATATAGGCCCCTATAGTAAACCCTAAACCCCTAATGCGGCATTTGGAGGGTAGATTTTGGGATAGGACTGAAGAGTGGAAAGTGGGCTTTAATGTGGGGTTGAGGACAAAGGGTTCAGGTTGGGGTTTGGTGTTTGTGCGAGTTGTTGTGTTCCTTTTAGGTTGGGAAGCCTGAAGCAGTAGACAAGTTGTGCCTGACAATTGGAGCCCCCAAACCCTGGACTCTGAACCCCAGAACCCCCAAAAAACCCATCCTAGACTCTGAAGCAAGCAACCCAGCACTCGAAAGCAGAAAGGCCCGCAACTGAACATCCAAAACGTATGACCCCCACAAGCCCCGACGTACGAAACCCTATAAAGGACGCCTGAAGCCCAATATAGAAGCGTGATAACTTACCAATCTTATTCCTTATGGCCCCCTAGTTTAAAGTATACTACACTACATCCTAAAGCATTCCGGCTTTACTTATTACCTGTGAAGGCCCCCCTCGAACCCAAAGCAGGCTGGTCCCAAAGCACCGGATGCCTCGCGAACTCTTCATGTGTGCTGTCCAGGCGCAGCCTCCGGAGAGCTGGGGTAAAATGGGGTTGGCCAGCCGTGCTAGACTTACTTGAAGGCTCATGGGACTTAGTAAGTAAGGTTATAAGTAGGTTATAATTAGGATAACCCCACTTAGGGGACTTCTAACCCCAATTATAACCTACTTACTAAGTCCCATGATCCTCTAAGTAGACTTAATCATCTCCGGTTGGGGTTCCGTGTCGAGGGTTTTGGGGTTTTAGTAAAATCTCTGGTCACATTGATGTTTCATTGCTTGGGCTTGTGGGGTGAGGTTTTGCAGCTTGCTCCACGGTGCAGGACTTCCCTTCTGTGGATTGCAAGAAGCTGAGAGGAATCGTGTATCGGACGCCAATGACGCCGTCAGACACTGATGAGACCGCTGGTTACTCCGTTGAGTATGAGGAGCTGGGAGATATTCTGGGATCCTGCGATAAAATTTCCGGGTGGGTTCGAAGGTTACCATGATAGGGTTCATATCAAGGAATCCCTACCCCAAGAATCTTAAACCCCTTTTTGGTCTCCCATCAGATGATGCAAGACAACGGCATCAAGATCGCCGGTCGATCTCATCACTGCCGGGTCAAGCCGGGTGGCTCTCGTGAAGGCCCGTCACAGGAGGTAAGCAGCAGCACGTTCTTGCAGAAACGGGTGAATTCGACACTGGAGGGCAAAGAGGTCAAGTGCCCTGGGCCACACACAACTGGAATGGTGGCTACACAGGCACCATCAAGAAGACTTGAGAATGAAAGGTCAGTGCCGATGCGGGCCGTCAACAGGAACCTACTGACAATTCAGAGAAGGGACAAGGAGCTGGCGACCTGGAGCGCTCACCGGGCAGACTCCCCCGGGCTGCGTCTTGATTTCTGTAATTGGTCCAAGTGCCTTATGCCTTATGCTGCTTGCGCCCAGTGTTTCAATGATGGTCAGGAATTTGGTCAAGCTCGTCTGGGCCTAAGGTCCCGCCGAAAAAAAACCTGGAGAAAGAGATTCGCTGTCCTCTCCCACAGAGGCTCTGGATGCTTCAGGCAAGAGGAGCTGAGTTACTGGCTGAATTCGTTTCACAGTGCGAGCTCCACAAAAGGAGGAAGACTTACACCTCTCGTGCTCGGTGAAGAAGTGCGGTTTCACGGCCACGGTGGAGGGTGGGGCGGTGGGGAGCTCTGGAGTAGCTGCATTCAGCCAACAGCCAGGATGCAGCAAGGCTTGCGCTGCTTCACAATGCGAAAGCGCCGCACTCACAGGTGATTCTACACTGCCGGCGACGCGCTCTTGCCGATGGACATCGCCACGGATACCTTGTTGGAGCGGTCTTTGGAGCACACTCTGCGTCTTGGAAGCACCTCCCCATGCGGTGGCCGGTTGTGCCTCGGGCTGCAAAGTCGGAGATGTTGTTCAACATTCGCTAGTTCCTCGAAACCTTTCGGTCACCACACTCGGAATCCCTGAACCCTGGGCCGTTTAGGGGTTTTAGGTTTTTTCTGGTGAACAAGCTTCAACGCCCTAAGATTTGCAACCCGGTTCAACCCTGATGACCGCAACACCCAACTGTTTCACCCTGAGCCCGAAACCCTAAACCCTAAACCCTTTTGAACTTGAGGACGGCGGGCAGCAGGAGGGCGTGAAAGGTCCTCGCTTGGGAGGAAGGCCGGGATGAGTGCCTCCAATGTAGGGTTATGGTGCTTTCGAGTCGTGGCTTTTGCGGACGTAGGGCAGGGATTCAGGCGTTAGTGCGTGGATTTCTTGCGGTGCTGCTCAAGACCAAAACCCTTCCGCCCATAGCCCAATATCCGACAGAACAGCGAAGTGAAAGGACCGAGTCTCATGACTTGTTCACCGTACCCAGAGCCCAGTAGGCGGAGCACTTATCTCTCGAAGAATAGTTTCACTTGAGCAGCAGACAAGTCCCTTTCCAATCGTAAACGCAACAGCTCATAGAAACCGTCGAATGACCCTTAACTGAGGCATCTTTGAGCTTTGCGGGTTTGGGGAGGATGTGGAGGCTTGTTGCAGGGCTTTGGGGTTACGAAGGAAGGCTTAGCTGTAGTTCTAGCCACCTACCATGTTAGGCGGAATACTCTGCAGTTAAGTGGTGTACACAACTGTTTTGTGCCCACTGTTTTGCAACCCTTGGGGTTACCCGCGGGTCTTCTAGGCTTTGGGCTTTGTAGTTTCGGGTCCACATCGGGTTTGATGATTGTTGCGGGATTGACAGATGCCACCACTCAACCTGTAAGACCAGCTATAAGCCAAACCGATAAACCCTGACACCCCAAACCCCACAGCTCAAAGCAAGCTACGATTTTGTGGGATTCCTTGCTAGACTTTCGAGGAGTCGAGTTAAAATCTAGACTCTAAGCCCAAGCCCTAAACTTTCAATCCCTGTTCCTCCACCCGAAACACCGAACACCATCTACCTCCCTTGGAGGTCGAGCGCGCTCGATGGAAGATCAAAAGCGTGCCAAATTCGTGGGTTCAGAAGGGATTTGGAAGTTTCAGGACAAGAGGGTGTAGGATTTGTATGTGTGTGTGTGCGCGGGATATTATCAGAGACATTATTATGATTACTATGGTTGTCAGTATTCTTGCTATTCTCATTATAATCTAGGTGGCAACCGGGGAAACTTTTTAATTTCCCTTATGGTTCCTATAGAGGTACCTGTTCATAAATACTTTTCAGAGCTCCAAAACTACAACCCAGTAATCCTTTTTTGGGTGGAGGTCGGGATCTACCGGGTACTTTCGGAGCTTCATCAGGCATGGGAGGCTTGATCTCCATCTTTCTGGGGAAGTGTGAGGCGTTACACAGTAATATAAGAGGCTAAGAGTTATCCTAAGCTACCATAATAGGGATCTATAAGGGTTCCTTTAAGGGATCTTTAGGGTTTATCGGGGTGTATCGGGGTTTACAGTAGGAGCCCTAAAGTTGGAAGCCCAATAGCCTCAATCCTCAAGAATAATATATAATAGGGACTCCCAGCACTACTTGGCCTTAATCCGGTTTCCAACTTTATGGGGTTTACTATAAGGGCCTACCTTTTTAAGGAACTATATATCGAAATCATAATAAGGAACCCTAAAAAGGCAGGTACAGGTATACCCTAAACCTTACACCTACAGCCTCAAGACCATTGACGCAGAAACTTGAAGTTGACACCCTGAGCCCTCCCCGAGCCCCTAACCCTGGGATTTTACGGCGTTAGGCCCGAGACCCTAAAAGCCCAAAGCCCCAGTCGGTTTGGAGGGTTTAGGGCTTAGGGTTTCGAAAGTCGGGTTTAGGGTTTAGAAGTTAGAGCTTGGGGTTGAGAAATTCGGGCTCAGGGTTTAGGGGTTTGAAAATTATCGTTTTTGTTTTCTTTTACGGTTTCTGGTCTGGTCTGGTCTCGGTTTGAGGCTTCCGGCCCGACGCAAGCTCCACGTCCCATTTCCCGTAGTCCTTGCTTTTCGGGCTTTTAAGGCTTCGTGATTTGGGGTTTCAGGGGTTTAGGGCTTGGAGGTTTAGGGGGTTAGGGTTTGAGGCTGTTTCTGCTTGATTTGCATGTTGGTGCCACTCGCTCGGTGCTGGTGCTACTCGTCTGGTCCTGTTTACTGATGTTGTTCTTATCGTTACTGGTGTCGCCATCGTCGTGTTCCCCGCCGTGCCCTAAACCCTACCTTAACTCTGAAGGACCCACCTTTTTAAGGACTTATATAAGGAAATCATAATAAGGAACCCTCAAAAGGTAGGTTATTCAGGGTTAAGGTAGATCCTACCTTAAACCCTATACGCTGTTGATTTTGAACTCCAGACTGGAGTCCTTCTTCGTGCGCGGCCAGCTCAACGAGAAAGCCCGACTTTAGCCGACACGTCATGGCTTGCAACTGCAAGCCCTCACACCCTACACTCTGCAAGCCACAGACATCCAAACCGGCCAAAAATCTAGGCTCTAAGCCACAACCCCATGCCTTACATGCCCTGAAGAGCCCTAGAGCTCGAACTTACAACTCCAGCCCTCCCCTCAGTCTCCATGCTCCCTCAAAGCCGCCCGGAAGCCGCAATCCCCAAGGGCCAAAATTCGGGGCCTTATCAGTTGGAATGGGGTTTGGGGGCCCAGTATACTATAGTTATAGTAAGGAACCCCCAAAATAGAAAGGGTAGTATTCAGGCCCCTACAACAGCAACAGAGTCCTACAGCACTAGAGTTCAAGGAGCCGCTAAGCAAGTCATAAAGGGGGGGTTTTTACGCTTCTTGATCCGAAGCCAGCATGGCGTCCATGATGCGGCCCACCGCCGACTGCTCAGTGTCTTTGGGCCTTCCCCGTGTTCCGGTTCCGGAGGCACCATGAGCTCCTCTGAACCTTCGGCCAGTACTATCCCCCTGGGACTATACTCCGCGACAAATGGACAAAACCCAATTCTGACATTAAGATTATCACATATCAGGAGTGTAGGAACAAGGGTAAGCTGTACCTTAGCCTCAAGTAAACTACCTTTCTAAGGACTTATGTAAAGAAACCATATTAGGGAGCCCTAAAAAGGCAGGTTCCTTAGGGTCCAGGTAGGGTAACCGCAAGCCCGAAGCAGATTCAGAGGGCTTGACAGCGGCTCTTTTTCTGGGTGCTAGAGCCGAACAAGCTCGAAACATCCATCCTTGACTATCTGTAGAAGTACCGTTATAGTGTACCCAAAAACCCCAAATCCAAAAGTGCCAAAACCCAACCACAACACACCAAATCCGAAAACATGCAAAGCTACAACCCCTCAGCCCCAAAACCTTAATCCGTTCACGTGTACTATAGCGGCCTAAATAATTACCAACACTATTTCGGGGGTTCCTTATCATAGCTACGGTACAGCGGGCTCCAAAGCCTTGTTTTAATAATTAAGGCCCATCTATTATATTACCCTTCTAGATCCCTTATAATAGTGGCCCTTATAATAGTAATCCTCATATTATATAATCGTATCCCTTGTATCCCTTATATAACCCTTATAGACTCCCTAAACCCGAAACCCTAAACCCTAAACCCTAAACCCTACAAGGAGCCCTCAGCCCTCCGAGGTCCAGGTGCCACCCCTGGCGGCGCCCACGCCCTCCGCATGTGCGGAGGGGCCATCGGTGCCGCGCATAGAGCTGCCCGCCTCAAAGTCGGTGTGTTTAGGGTTTAGGGTTTAGGGTTTAGGGTTTAGGGTTATTGCATAGAGTTTGGGGTTTAGAACAGTCCGTTTTCAGGGTTTAGAGCGAAAGTTTAGGGTATCGGGTATAGGGTTTAGAGCGAAAGTTTAGGGTATCGGGTATAGGGTTTGGGGTTTAGGTTCGCTGAGCATGGCGAAGATCATGCTGTATGCTGCGGCTGCTGTGGCTGACAATGATGATGATGGAGATGGTGATTAGGACGACGAGGATGATGACGACGAAGATGATACTTGTAGCCTTAGATGTGCTTCAGCCGACGCCGTACTTTTGGGGGTGTGTTCTTGTCTGCGTTCGTTCTGTGGTTTGGTTCCCACGGTTTAGGGCTTTGTGGTTTAGGCCGAAATCACCAGACCTTAAACCTGAAACTCCCTTATCTACACCCCTTAAAACAATCCTCTGTACAACCCGTAGAAACACTTTCATGACGCCGGCAAGCAATTGCACCCGATTTAGCAACCCGAGAAAACCCTTGGAAGCACGTACTTAAACCCTGAAAGGCACAACAACCCAAATCGCATAGAAATCTTCAAAAGGTCGGAAGCGACCCTAAGCCTCTTTAAAGCCTTCGACCCCCTATCAACCCGGAAGAACAGAAGCTACCGATTCCTCAGCGACGTCTCTCTAAGGAGAGTGCCTCCTCTTGTATTCGCTGCACCTGCGGCTCTCTACCTCGCCAGGTGCCGTCGGTTTTATTGTGATTTTTAGGTCTTCAAGGGTCCTTTCAGCGCTCCGGTAAGGGATTTTATGTCCGAAACACAAGGGCCTATACATATAACCCCAACTAAGGCAACCATACCTACTAAGTCCCATGGTCCAGTCGCGAAGCAGCCCAGTGTCTCTCGATGGGCCACTTGCTAAGACGGTTGCTTCCCAACGGACAGGGAGTGGCAGGGCGAGCACTGAAAGGGCCAGAGTACCACAAGGGCACTGCAAACTAGGTATGCTGAGAAAGGCTGCTAGTGGCATTGCAGCTGGCCGAAGGGCAGCTTTGAGTGCGAATGAGTGCGAGACTGCGCTCAGGGCTCTTCTGCGAAAGAATATTGCGCGGAAAAAGCGAGATACTGGAATCATACAGGCCTTTAAACTCTTGGTTCTATCTCTTGCGGGGTTTCAGAGCACTTAGGTATCTTGGTCACACTTCTGTCAATGTCTAGAGAAATCCGATAGTGATTAGCTCCAAAACCCAACGGCCAGCAGCCCAAACCCTAAACCCAGAGCACCGTACGTCCTAAAGCCATGACCCTAAGCCCTAAACCCATGACCGTGAACCCCAAGCCCAAAACGCTAAACCCTAAACCCCGAACCCCTAAGCCCTAAACCCCTACTTGGCTAGTTATAAGTGGGGTTATAAGTAGGGTAGCTATACTTATAACCCATATCTGGGGACTTATAAACCCTCTTACAACTACCCATGAACCTCTACTAGGATGCCCAGTAGTACCCTTATTCCCTTTTTGTAGTCCTAGGTTCCTTATAAAGTTACCCAATACCAAAAAGAGAGGCCTTTTTATTCTTAGGTTACTGGGTATCCTAGTCTAAGCAAACCCCGAACCCCCGAATAGACACCAGGGGCTCCAGGAGATGGCGGAGGCTCAGCCGCAGCAAGGCCGGTGACTTTTTCTTTGGGGATATAGGGGTTCTTTAAAGGGATCCATAAGGTTACTATAAGGGTATCATAGGGTTTAGGTCTGTTTTTTTTGGGGGGGCGGGTTTGGGAGCGTTCGGGTTTAGGATTTGTTTGGGTTTCGGGTTCGGGGTTTTGGGGCTGATAGGGGTTTTGAGGAGATAAATCTACCTCGCGATCGAAGCTTAGTCAAGATATCAGGAAAGGGTAAGCAGAAACAAAGTCAGAGAAGCACATGCCCATTTTGATTCGCTTCGCTCTGCCTTGCACCAGGAATCCCATAAGGGATTCTACAAACCTACAAAACTGAAAGAAGCTCCTTAAGATTTCAACACCCGCGAAACCCGATAGAATCCCATGAAGCCTGCAAAGGAGCCCTTTGACCCACCCCTTAAGCCACTGACTAACATTCGGGACCCCAAGCGGACTCAAACCTAAGCATTCTACAGGGGTATCCCTACGTTATTGAGCTTCATTACAAGGGGGGTTTATGTGGGATATCCCTATCCTCATTTTTCTCATGTGTTTTTTGGGGCCCAGCGTAACATAAAACCCTGAACCCTCAACCCTAAACACTAAACCCGAAACCTGCAACCCTACGCCCTAAGTCCGAAAGCCTAAACCCGAAACCTTAAGCCCTAAACCCATAAAATGGGGACCTAAGCCTCGCCTCTGTCGTCGCAGGCGCGACCGGCCCAAGTTCGGTGCTCCGCCACGGCTGCATCCTGGCTGTGCTTCAGGGAGTTTGGGGGCCTGGGGTGCGGGTTGAGGGTTTAGGGTGCAGGGTTCAGGGTCTAGGTTTCAGGTTTTAGGATTTACCTTAACCCTGAAGAACCTACCTCTTTTGGGTTCCCTATTATGATTTCTTTATATAAGTCCTTAAAACGGTAGGTTCTTCAGGGTTAAGGTAAGGCTTACGGTGTAGGGTTTAGGATTTGGGGGTCTCAGGTCGGGGAGCCCTTTAGGGGCTTTCTTGGGTTCAAGATTCCTTTAAAGAGCTCCAACAGGGTTGCTACAAGGGTTGTGGTTTGGGGTTTGGGGGGTTTAGGGTTTAGGGGTTCAGGGGTTTGATGTGTATTTCAGAACTTAGACATTTAGGGTTCCGCTAGTGGCTTTTTCTAAGGGCCAGTCTCAGGGTGCTTTAAGAGGGTCCGTGGTTCATGGCTCTTCGGGCGGGGATTTCGGGATGGGGCTCCAGCCAAACAGCATCACAAGCAGAGGGTTCGGTTTGCGTTTGAGGTTTGGGGTTTGGGGCTAAGCGATCCTTCCTGTCAGACCCCCATGGCCAGTGGCGTTGAAGGTTCTGGCACCTGACCTCAAAAGCCCAAGCCCTTTCTTCCTTTTGGGAGGTCCTCTCAACACGGATTCCGTATACCGTATAATTGAAGGCTCATGGGACTTAGTAAGTAAGGGTATAAGTAGGTTATAATTAGGATAACCCCACTTAGGGGACTTATAACCCCAATTATAACCAACTTACTAAGTCCCATGATCCTTTAAGTACTACGGTGCGTTCAAGCGGAAGGTTTGTACGGGACGCAATCGAAAGGGACATGGAGATCCAGGCGGCCGCAGTTAGAACACAGCCAACAAGAAGCTCAAACTCAAGGGGGAAAAGGAGGGACCCTTAATGGGGAGCCCTACCCTATAACGGGCTATATAATGGGTATATAATGGCTATATTATGGGTATATACCTAGGGGTCCTTCTTAGGGGTCCCTCCTTTTACCCTTGGACAAACTTGGTGAGACCACTCATCTCGAGGATGAGACATCCCGGCTGCATATGCATATGCCTCTGCACATACATATACATATATACGTATGTATGTGTATATATATATGTATATGTATATGTATATGTATATGTATATGTATATGTATATGTATATGTATATGTATATGTATATGTATATGTATATGTATATGTATATGTATATGTATATGTATATGTATATATATATATATATATCTATGTATATGTATATCTATCTATATATATATATATTCAGAGGTTGAGCACCTTATATAGAGGGTTCTATATTTGGGTGCTTCTTTTCTTAAAGCCCAAAATGAAGCGATGCAAGCTGCATGGGGTGCTTGAAACCACAAAATCCGCAAGCTCCAATACACACTAACAACCTAGTTATTCTGTGGCTTTGACAGATTTGGCAGAGTCGTCAGTGCTGGTAAACCCTAAACCCTGCACCGTGTGCTTGCCGAGGTGAAGGAGCATGCCATGGAAGGGGAGCTTATCGCCCAGTTCTCCTGGCAGCAGCATGATGCCTCCACAGGGTGCAGTTCGGGGGTCCTAAATAGTTACCTATACCTTTTTTGCGGGCTCCTTTTTTTTAAGTCTCGCATACGTAATGGTCTCCAAAACCCTATTCTAGTGATTCAGGCCCCTACAGTAGTTGTGGTTCAGGGCCATCTAGGTAATCTCATCTCCACGGTCTCCTCTCTGCGATCTGAAGCTTCAGGATGTGCTTGGTGGTAACTCCTGTGAGGCCTTGAGGGTCTGTTCCAGAAAGCCTTTGCCTTCGCAGCTATAGCTGTGCAGATCCTTCAATCAGGCATGGCAGTGTATGCTGCTCCAGCTGCCTACTTGAGCTGTGGATCGAGACTTTCGATAGGTTTGAATCAAGATCCGGGACTCAGTGTATCTTGTTAAATTCGATAAGAGTCTTCGGTAGTTTCAGTGGGCTAACCCGGCCACGCCCGGTGACCGCCATGCTGCATCTCAGAATGCTGTCAGGGGAGGAGGTGGCATGCGTGGAGTTGGAGGACTTGAGCGATGTGAGGGCATTGAAGCAACGACTGAATCAGCTGCACGACTTTCCATCACGATTCAGACAGCGCCTCTTTTGCTGCGGCAGTACCATGTGTGATGCTGCGACGCTGGACGTGCCCATGGACTTGGAACTCGTGTCCTTTCATATGCCGGAGAGGAAGCAGATGAGCTGCTGACTGCTGCCGCGAATGGCTCCACAGCCGAGATTCATCTGTTTCTGAGCATCGTCTTGGACCCAAACCCGGCATTTTCCCTAATCCTAAGCCTAAACCATTGATAAGCACTGGAAGCCACCGCTGCATCCAGACCTTCCCAACAAGATCGGTGAAAGTGCGCGTATGCGTGCATCTGCACACGGGCATGTCGAAGTTCTTCCACTACTGCTGGACTGCAGGCCGGTGCCGACAGAGACTTGCCGGACAATCAGGTTTAGGGTTTAGGGTTTAAGGGTTTAGGGTTTAGGGTTTAGGGTTTAGGGTTTAGGGTTTAGGGTCGCACCGCCCTGAGGTTTGCTTCACGTGATGGCCGTGTGGATGTTGTCGAATTTCTGCTGGAAGCCGGTGCGGACAAGGACGCGGCCTTTGCGTCCTTGTCTGCGCCGGCTTCCGGGAGCATACGCAACACTTCCACATGGCCTTCGCTACAAGCAATAGTCAATGCAGTGACTGGAGGTAATGGGTTGCAGGCAAATAAGTTCAAGTCGGCACCGGCTTCCAGCAGCAAACGCACCATCTCCACATGTCCAAAGTGAGAGGCCGCCATCAACGCAGTGCCGCCGGCATTCGTCAGCAATGGAGACCATCCTGCTTGGAGTGGGGCTTCCGAGCGAGGTCATGCGGAAGTGGTCGGTTTGTTGCTTGAGGTCGGTGCCGACAAGAACTTTGCTCGCAACGCTGGTAACACCTCGCTGACGCGAGCTTATGGTCACGCGGAAGTGGTACGCTTGCTGCTGGAAGCAAGCGCCGACCTGAACCTCACCAACTACGACGGCAACACTGCGTTGATTCTGGCTTCAGGGCACGGCCATGTGCAAGTGGCGCGTTTACTGCTGGAAGCCGGTGCCAACAAGAACCTGACTGGCAAAGACGGCATCACGGCCTTGCATCGTGCTTCCGGATGTGGCCGTGTGGAAGTGGTGCGCTAGCTTCTGGAAGCCGATGCCGACAAGGACTTTGCGGGCAACAATGGCCACACTCCATTGTTTGTGACTAGGCCACGTGGAAGTGGCCCGTTTGCTGCTGGAGGCCGGTGCTGACAAGGACTTGAGTTGCAACGTCGACCTGACCTCGCTGATGCTAGCTTCGTACTGTGGTCACATGAATGTAGTGCGGCTACTTCTGGAAGCAGGCGCCGACATGAACTTCACAAAATATGAAGGCAACACTGCTCTGATTTTGGCTTCTGGGCAGGGCCACGTGGAAGTGGTGCGCTTGCTGCTGGAAGCCTGTCCCAACAAGGACGGCGTCTACAATGGCGGATACTCTGCTCTCATGGAAGCATCTGATCAAGACCATGAGGCATTTTTGCGCGTGTTGCAGGACCAGGTGCTGTCCGTGCATTTATGGATTCACCATTATCGGTGGGAAGTTGCGTGTGTGCTGCAGCAGGAAGGTCCGCTGCTAGGCCGACAACACGACAGCTGCTTTCCCTTGATGCCGAAGTGTGAAGCACAAAGGCTCTGGTTCCAATTGGGGGTTTCCGAAAGTCGCGAGCCCCATTTGGCAGGTTCTTCTACCACGGGTTCTAGTATGGGGGTTTCCGAAAATAGGGGACCCTAATATAGTACCCTAAATAGTAGGATCCTTATTATATGGACCCCAAAATAAGGTACCCCTATTTTCGGAAACTCCCATATTGAGGATTGAGGATCTGCAACAACCGGGTTCCCGAAGAAACTCTAAACGGGAATTAGTAGACGAGTGGTTTCAGGGCATTTTGCTTTCGCAGTCTAGGACAGATACGTTAGAAGGGGCCCCCACCCTGTAATAGTGGTATAATAGGAACCTAGTAGGGCCCTAAAATAGTCCTTATAGTCACTATTACAGGGTGGGGGCCCCTTCTAACAGATGCGTTTGCTTTCAGGGCCGACTCACAGTTTTAGCTCGGTTTAAGGCTCCGGGGCTCAGAGTGGAGGGTTTTGTGTGTACTATATAGGGGCCTTAATAATTACATGTGCGATGTTGGGGGTTCCTCATTATAGTTTTTGTAGAAAAGGCCCCGACACCTTATTATATTCTAAGTAGTAAGGCCCTTACATTAGGAGAAGGTAGAGATCGACCTCCAACCTCAAACGCCCTAATCCGATGAGCCCAGCAAGCCTCACACCACGAAACCCTAAACCCTAAACCCACCCTTCAAAGTCAAATGTTCATCCCAGAGGCTGAGACCTTAGACCCTAAGTTCAAAATTCCCGGCCCAGCCAATCTCAATTTCTCAACCTCCAACACAGCACTCTATGGTTTCGGGTTTCGGGGTTTCATAGCTTTCAAATCCTAAAACCCTAAACCGTGGAGCAAAGAAGGTTGGACACTGGCTCCTTGGTTCTGTGGCTGCTACCACAACATGCGCTGCGGCTCCTTGGCGGAGTATTGGCCTTTCGAAATGGTTTAGGGTTTACGGCTTAGGGTTGAGGGCTCAGGGTTTACGGTTTAGGGTTCGAGTCGAGTTTAGAGGCTTATGTTTTGAGGTAGGGCTGAGACATTTCGATGTGGTGGTCGGGATTGTCGCTGTGACGTCCCCACCCAAAACCCTACTTGAAGGCTCATGGGACTTAGTAAGCAAGGTTATAAGTAGGTTATAATTAGGATAACCCCACTTAGGGGACTTATAACCCCAGTCATAACCTACTTCCTAAGTCCCATGATCCTCTAAGTACACCCCATGTAGGCTCAACTTCGAGCTTCCAGACCCCCTTGCTTTGTCGGAGATGTGCAGGGGCATGGTAAACCCCCTGATCACCAGCCCTCTTGCTTTCGGGGTTCCGGGTTTATGGTTTAGGTTTCAGGGTGTCGAGTTTAGGGCTCGGGCTGTGAGTACTTTAGGCTAGGGGTCAACCTACTCCTTATGGAGAGAAGAGGTATCGTTTAGTTTGCTCCGCCTCAATGCCCCTTTTTCCGCTTTTGGAGGCTTCTAAGCGGAGATCCTTGTGTGGGTACGGGACCCCCTTATGAGGTTCTTGCCACTTGCACGCCCTAAGCTCGAAGTTCTTCGGCAATACTTGCAGAAGCCTGTGCAAGCCACCCGGGTTGAGAGCAGCCAACAATTGGCCATGCTTCAATCGAAATGTCTAGGGCCTCCGGCTTCAACCTGAAGTTTTTCCACGATATGAGAGGTATATATCTGGACTCTGTTTGCAGATCCTAAACCCTAAACCCTAAGCCAATGTTTACAGATCCTAAACCCTAAACCCTAAGCCAACACCGCCAAACCCGTAGGTATGTTTCCGCGTAGAACCAGACCCTCCAGCTCAAGGCCGAACTGGGAGGTTCCTGGGTAGAGTGGGATTGTAAGCCCACCATTGATATGGGTTATAACCATAGTTTTCCCATCTATAGATGTATTTATTTACAACTACAATCATAAATTGGTTATCCCCTTTTTAGACTTATTATAATGAGACTTTTACGCATGAATGCACCTGCAAGTATACCCCAGTAAGATCCCGAAGTTGAAGCTTTAGGCTCGCGGCGTGGCTGAGTGAGTGGGAGGGTCGCAGCCACGGCACCTTGGCACCTTTTGGGGGGGATGTAGGTTAAGGGTTTAGGGGTTTAGGGGTCTATGTTTTGGGGGTTTAGTGGTTTAGGGTTTGGGGGTTCAGTGTTTAGGGTTTAGGGGGGTTTAGGGTTTATGGGTTTAGGGGTTCAAGGTTTAGGGTTCGGGGGATGTGGGAGCGCCAGTGGCAGTGGTTTTGTGGGGTTTAAAGGTGAGGAGGTGCGCTCAGGTTTTGTAAGGGTTTTTAAGCACAGAGTTTCCAAAGACTCCAACATCTGTTGACATGTGTTGATGGGTAGTTCTATAAAATAGGGTCCCGTTTAGGGTCCTTGTTATAAGGGTGCCGTACTATTTGGGGGCTGCAGCCCGAAACCGAATCCCGCAACGTTCAGAAGCATAGTAGTTGGGTGGAGGTGAGGGTGCGGGATAGGGTAACATAGGTCGCTGAATTTAAAGAGTATCCGAAAGAAAAGCCCGCAAACCCCGTGACCCTGAACCCCAAAGCCCTAAGTCTTAAACCCGGAAGCCCCATCATTAAATGTCCCAAGCCACGACATCTACCACCCTAAGCCGTAAACCCTGATACGAACCGCACCTTTCTCGTTAGGCTGAGCGAAGTTCAGCCATGTTTGGCGCGACTGAGGCAGCCATGAAGGCAACTTCTGGCGCCAGCGGATGATTGTGGCCACTTGGGAGATGAGACAAGTAGGCGTACTTTCTTAACCGTCCTTGTGCTGTTCTGGTGGATACTGTTGTGAACCCTGCTTTTGTATTTTCTTGTGTCGTTTGGGTTATTATTTTCGAGGAACTATAGCCTTACTCTTATCATTGCTGTTCATATTGCGGTTCGTCTGCTGGCTTACATGCTTTTTTGGGGGTTATTCCGATCAAGGAAGCTTTGAGATGCTTACGTCTCCTTCCGGGGATGAGGGGAGTTCATCTCGAGAAGTAGTGCAGACCGCTGGTGAATAAGCCACAGTCCTGAATGGCCTGAATATTCAGATCCCGGATGAACTCCGAAGTAAGGGAGGGGAGGGTTGGCAATCAGAGGTCTACACTTGGCCTTTCTTGGAGGCCACGTCTTATTTCGTTTTTTGTTGGCTGTGTTCGACTTCCGGAGCACTTGTTCGAAACCTCTTCGCATGCTTAAGGCATCAGAAGATGATACTACTGTTGATGATATAAATCCTGCATTACTTTAACCCTGAACACTGGGGATTATGGTATATTCCTTATTGTGGGTCATGCAGGATTTATATCATCAACCGTAGCATTCGTTTTGTCTTCACTAGGCTACATGTGCAACTCCTCCCGAAACGAAGACCTTGATCCCTGGACTTTGAACCCCCCCAAAGCACAACGGCCTAAACCCTTAAACCCTAAACCCCCTAAACCCTGAACCCTAAACCGCAAGCTCCTGAACCCTAAACCCTAAACCCTAAACTCCTAAACCCTAAACTCAAAACCCGAAATCAGCAACCCGGACAATAATTCTTGTCATAGTCCCTATGCAAATACAGTATATGAAACCCTAAACCCTAAACCGCGTTCCCTATCCTCTCCCATGATAGCTAGAAACCGTTCTTGTCATAAACCGTATGCAAACACAATAAAGGGAACTCCAGAAAGTTGGAATATGGATTAATGGTAGGATCCCCTATAATTTACCTTAAAGGGGTTACGATAATGATATTCCAACTTTCTGGTTTTTACTTTATACTAAAACCTAAACCCGGTTCCCTAATTATCCTCTCCCATTCTGCGGGCCCAAGGCCATGAAGAAACGCCTGGAGAGCGCCGCATTCGACGAGCCTCCGCGTGGAGGCGCTCGGGCGGTTACTCTTCGGGGGTCCTCTAAACGGTTTCTTTGAGGGTGACTACAAGGAGTCTATAGTGTAGTTCCTTTAGACCTAACCGTCCCAGAATGGTTACTGTAAGGATTCTATGACGTGTTTCCCGCGAAAGGCGCTGATAATAGTTGCTATAGGGATTCCATGATGGGGTTTAGGGTTTGGGGTTCTAGCTCAAGATTCCGACTCCATGTGGAGATTTCCGAAAATAGGGGACCCTAATATAGCACCCTAAATATATAGCGGGATCCTTATTATAAGGAACCCCAAATCAGGTGCCCCAAATTTTCGGAAACTCCCATGGAAAGAGCTTTGGGATGTTAAGGTTGAAGGTTCAGAGGCGTGTGCTTCTGGGCCTCAGGTTTGAGGACACCCGAACCTCGACCCCCCACTTCTACTAGGTTCGAGAAGAGGGCAGTGGGAGTCTAAACCCTGAACCCCAAACTCGAAGCCTAAACCCCAAATCCGAAAGCCTAAGTCTAAAGCCTAAGACTTTCGGGTCAGGCATATGACTTTGGTTTTTGAACAATTTAGTTTGGGGAGACTCGGGCTTGAGCTTGATGTTAGAGCTTAAGGATTTGGAATTTGGAGCTTCCCTTCTACGATTGCTATGTTTTTGCTGCTTTTTGTGTGAGGGGTGGGTGGGTTGGTGGGTTTTTGGGGTTTAGCAGTTGTTGTGCTCAGAGGATATGGTAAGTACAGGAAAAAGCTGTAGGGCTTAGCGACAGCGGCCCTCCTTACCCAATGCCGCAAAGCTGAGTCCGAACTGCCCAGAACCTCACACAACAACCCGAGCAACCAAACAGTTTCATTCCCTCCCCTGATATAGGGGCCGAAATAAATACCAATTCTATTTTGGGGGTTCCTTGTTATAATTATAGTACAATATACCCCAAGACCCTATTCTAATTATTAAGGTCCCTACATTAAGCTGCAAAGCCCAAAGCCGCAGCCGGGAAAAGGCGCACCTGCGTCCGACTTCCGCGTGTATTCTGTGCATCAGCCGCTTGACTTGCCGTGCGCGTCATAGGAGGCCAAAAGGGGTTTTAGCCTATGGGGGTTTAGTAGGGATTGGGGTTCCCATAATAGGGTTCGTATTCAGGAATCCCTACCCCAAGACTCTTAAACCCCCCTTTTGGCCCCCATCACGTGCGCACTTTGGCGTCCAGGGTTCTCGGCCGAGGAGGTTGGGGCTCTGAACAGAGAGGTCCCAATGCTG
This sequence comes from Symbiodinium sp. CCMP2592, assembly GCA_905221615.1. Classification (NCBI taxonomy): domain Eukaryota; class Dinophyceae; order Suessiales; family Symbiodiniaceae; genus Symbiodinium; species Symbiodinium sp. CCMP2592. Next base: position 463,320 of record CAJNDT010000225.1, read on the forward strand.
AGTGACAGTGTCCCATTAATACAGGGCTTTTGTAATTACCTAGACTATTTTGGTGGTTCCTTATTATACTAATGTAGTATAATGGGCCCCATCAAGGACCCGCGGACCCTAACTCTGAATTCAAAACCCTAAACCCTGAACTTCAAATCAGCATCCCAGGGCACCGGCCGAAGCGCCACTAGCCATCGCAGCGGCTTCTCGGCCGCGGGGTTTTAGGGGTTCAGGGATTAAGGTCTTACAGTTTAGGGTTTAAAGTTTAGGATTTAGGATGTAGGGTCTAGGATTCAGTTTAGGGTTTAGGATTTAGGGTCTATGTAGGTTGTGTCTTAGTATAGGTTACGTCAGCTCGTCATTGTTTTGCCTATAGTTTTATCCTAGTGTAGTTTTCGTGTAGTTTTCCAGCTTGGAGTTTCAGAGTTTAGGGTCTTGTACAGGTTGTGTAAGGTATGGGGTGCTCTATAGGTACTTGGAAGGCCACAAGGCGTTTTTTCTTTTTAAAGATCGTTTCGTGTCCAGGATTGTGGAGTATTTTGGGCCTTCGAGGGTAGTAGTGTTCTAGGTTCTGGGCGTCAAGCAAACCTCAGACTCAATTTGTTCGTAAGCCCGAAACCCAAAACGAAAAGCTGCTTAAGGCTTTTTGGGTTTGATGTCTCTGAGCCGTGAGCTTTCAGACCCGTCAGCGCTACTATTCCTGAGAATGTTATGGAAACCCTAAGCCGAAACCCCGAGACCCTGAATCTCTTCATCCCAACTCGCATTAGTATAAAAGTTAAGAAAGACCTATCACACGACTTACGCAGCCTTCATCAAATTCGATTGTAAGCTCCATACCTGAAAGCTAGGCTGCAAAACTCTGGAAACACAACTGCACCCGACTCCCGTCAGACTTTTCATCACTACGTGCAAGAACCCCAACCTCCAAACCCTAAACACTACTTAGAGGATCATGGGACTTAGTAAGTAGGTAATAATTGGGGTTATAAGTCCCCTAAGTGGGGTTACTATAATTATAACCTACTTATAACCTTACTTACTAAGTCCCATGAGCCTTCAAGTAGAAGCGCTAAACCCCAAGGTCTATCAGCCGAGGCCCTAAACCCTATCCAAACCCTCGAACCTTATCCTCTACGACAACTCTAACTAACCCCTTGAAAACAGAAGAACGCTCCAAAACAAAAGAAGCCTAGACCTTAAACCTGAAATTCCTTATCCCTAAAAATCTTGATCGCAGCGGCCCCAACACTTTTGTTGCACCCAGCACTCCTTTCGAAAATCAGCTCGACCCCCAAAGAGAGCTCCGTGCTTGAAGGCTCGCTCTTGGGACTTAGTAAGTAAGGTTATAAGTAGGTTATAATTAGGATAACCCCACTTAGGGGACTTATAACCCCAGTTATAACCTACTTACTAAGTCCCATGATCCTCTAAGTAGACCCTGAACCCTAAACCCTATAGATCCCTCTAAGGAACCCTATAGATCCCTTTAAGGAGCCCTTTAAGGAACCCTAAGTCCCATGATCCTCTAAGTGAGGTATCCGATCGCCCGTTTCCCTTGGAGCCCCTGGGAGCCCTCCACGTGGATGCGCCGACCCCGGTTTTGGGGCCCTTGCGGTCAAGGCTTTACTTAGAGGATCATGGGACTTAGGGTTCCTTAAAGGGCTCCTTAAAGGGTGTTGGGTTTAGGGATCTATAATATAAGGGTTCTATAAGGGGTAGTTTAGGTTACTTAGAGGATCATGGGACTTAGTAAGTAGGTTATAACTGGGGTTATAAGTCCCCTAAGTGGGGTTATCCTAATTATAACCTACTTATAACCTTACTTACTAAGTCCCAAGAGCCTTCAAGTAGGTTGCCGGTTTCGAGTTTAGGGTTTAGGCTTGGGGGTTGAGGGTTCCGCGGTCTAGGGCGCAGGTCGGATCGTACATGCATCGGTGTGTGAGCGTCGGATGTCAAAGTTGAGAGTTCAAGCTTGGGCTTGGTCTACAAGCCTTTAAACCTACATCGAGCAAGACCAAAGCTGTGAGCCTGAAACGCGGTGCTAAGGAGTTTGGCATGCGTGACAGCACGGTTCGTGTTGCTGTGCATGCTCCTTTCGATTCGCTGGTTGTCCTGTTGCCATGGTAGCAAAGGACAGTCGTAGGAAGGCCATTCACAAGCAGTTCCTGTATCGGCAAGTCAAATTCCAATATGCTATTGCGAACATTGCATCGATAGGTCCTGTAGCTGCAACCGACAGAAACAATCTGTGGAAGTCGAAGAAGTCGACGAGATTGCAGACCGCAACACAGATCCTACCCCCGCAAACGCTGAACCGGTGCCCTTTGGGGAAGCAGTTTTTATGATTCTCGAGAGATCCCAAGATGCCTGGTGGGTGCGTATGCGGGAGTTGTGATTGAAGCTAGGGGTTCCTTGTTGGTGTATTCGCTTGAAAGCAAACAGACTCGGAAAATTTCAAAAAGCAGAACCTTCAACCCTATTGAACATCGAACTCGATGGCATCCCAAGCACGTTTGAACAGACCTTAGAGAAACCCTGATCCTTATAGCAAACTCTTATGACCGAAAGCCCGAGCCCGGCGTCCCGTCTTAGTCAGAAGGGGCGCGGCCAAGGAATTCTCGTAGAGCCCTACGGAACCTCAATAGAACGCTCTATGAAGTGCTGATAAAACGTCGAAGCCCGAGATAGGTTCTAACTCACCGAAGCCCCCAAACGCCAAATCCCTATACCCCAAAACCAACAGCAGAAAACTCTCAACCCTAAAGATTGAATCCTAAACCCTAAGCGTCAAATCCTTATCAAACCCTGATCCTTGGGGTACAAGGGCCCTTACATTGGGGAACAAGGGCCCTTACAGCCCGTGCAAATGGGAGTTTACGAAAATTAGGGGTACCTTACTTTGGGATCCTTATGATAAGGATCGTATTATTTAGGGTACTATATTAGGGTCCCCGATTTTCGGAAACTCCCATATAGGGTTTATTTAGGGCCTTAGGGCTTTCGGGGCTTTAGGGATTTAGGGGTTTAGGGATTTAGGGTTTAAGGGTTTAGGTTTTTCGGAAACTCCCAAATCGCCAAGAGCCCCTGGAGCTCCCCAGGCGATCGTGACGCAGCCCGACGCTTCGGCCCGGGGGCCGCTGGTTCGGATCATGTTTTTTATTTTTTTAATTTTTGATTTTTTGCTTTTTGTTTTTACATGTTTTTGTTGATTTTCGATTTTGTTGCTTTTGTTTTTGCGTGTTAAGGGCTCTATAAGGGCTTTGTAGGGTGATGAGGGGCTTCACAACAGGGGTTTTAGGGGAGGGGGTTTATGAGGGTACATATTCTGCTCCATGTTCGGGTTCAAGAAGGAGCTTTATATAGTTATGTCATGGGTGTCTGTCACGGTGTGATTACAGGGTTTAGTAAATGGTTAAACGGGGTTTTCTAGGGGCTGTCAGGGCTCATAGGGCATCACTTAGATTCCTTCTTAATGATTCTAGTGGGTCTGTAGGTTGAAGTCGGGACTGTTACAGTCTGTATGGAATTACATACTTTGCACTAAACTAGAAGGGCCGGATACCGTTCGGCCGCAAGCTCCAGGTTGGGAGCGGTGTTGCTTCGCTGTCTGGTGCAGCAGGCTGCAGCGGCCAACCAGGTGGGAGGGCTTGGGGATTTCTGGTTTGAACATGTTTACATGGTGTTAGAAGGCCCTTGAGTGATTCGATAGAGGCTTCATAGGCAGGGATCGCAGGCTTAGAGTTCAGGGTCAAAAGATCTTAAGCTTGAGAGTTGAGAGTGCTGGCTTTGGGTTTAGAGTCTAGGAGTTTTGGGCTTAAGCATTGCGGGGTTGCAGGGTTGAAGGTTCGCGAGCCGTAGAGTCTCACCTATGGCCCTGGGGCCTGCTGGCAGGCCGGTATGTCTCCTTGCACAAAGTCGTCGGTTGTGACTAGGTTCGGGCATGTGCACCTTGAGGCTGGTTAGAAGATCTGCGTCGGCACGAACAGCATAGCTAGGAAGAGACGAACTGCCCTGCAGCTGCAACGTTTTATGCCTAGGGCTTTGGACTTCAGGGTTTTTAGGGTACGGGTTGATGTGTTAGAAGATGTGTCGGAGAGTCAATCTCATTCGCTTTGTCAGTATCTATGCATTGGTTCAAGACGCACCAGCAGCCATGCGCTGCAGTTCCCAGTTCAGGTTGTTGGCTCACATCAGGTTTTCGTGCCGTGCGGTTTCCGGATTCTCTGCAGCTTCTGCAGCGAAGGGTGCACGCTTCCTTTGGCAAGTAAGCTCCTCTGGGCGGGTGCAATCCCCCACCGGGTGCACCAGCTATGGTACTTTGAGGATCTCCGGATACAGATCTGTGAATATTGAGGGGCAGCAATACCTAGTACACCGACTTGTTGCAAGCGCATTTCTTGGCATGCCGCCATCCGACGACCACTGGCAAGTCAGCCATCTAGACGGAAATCCTTCTAACAATGATGCAAGCAACCTCTCCCATGCAACACCATCTGAGAACACTCGCCACTCTTGGGCAACCAATCCTGATCGACGACGTAATAGTGGGTGCGGAATGCCGGTTCTTTGGCGCGAATGTGGTCAAAGCTTGTGGTCTTCTTGCGCTTCGCAAAGCAATGTCGCGATGCTACTCGGCGTTAAGTCCACTTCGGTGTCAGCTTGCTGTCGAGGCGTGCAAAGACGAGCACGTGGAAATGGCCGGTGGTACGAATTTAGGCCGGCTCCACCTTGCGACAAGGCAAGTTGGAGCAATATAATCTGGGCGGCGGCGAAATATCCCGGCACTCACGAGACGGAAGTGGTTTCGAACCTAATGGTAAGTAGATGTGGGCATGTCAGGTATTTGTTGCGTACCCGTGACCACGTCACAGCAGGGAGTGACATGGGAGAGGGGTATCTGCAAGCTCGGCGGCGTGGTCGAGCTTTCTCCGTTCATCGACTGGTGGCAGCAACGTTCCTGGGCCAGCCTGCATCTGCAGACCTGGAGGTCAATCACAAAGATGGCAATCGCCGTAACAACAGCTTAGAAAACTTGGAATACGTCACGCGCTCCGAGAACATGCGACACTATTTCGCGCTGCGGGAGGGGGAGGAGCGTTCCTCAAGAAGGAGCATGTTGGTCCAGGGACGTCCGCTGGGCTCCACAGAGGAGCCTTGGCAGTTTTTCGTTTCGATGCGAGCAGCTGCTCATGAATCAGGCTTAAGCCGCTCAACTGTTTCAAAGCTTTGCCAAGGGCGCGAGGTGAGGTCAGCAAACTGGGAGTTCAAGCGCTTCCTGGACGAGCCGCTGCCCGGGGAGGAGTGGCGCCTGGTCACCCCGGCCATCCTCGAAGTGGCTCGGGTAAAGAGACCCGGATTCGAGAACCGCTGGTCCGCGAAGATAGAGCGAAACGTCAGTGAATCATGAAGCCCCAAATGCTGAGGACCCAAACTGTGACCCCCAAACCCTTACACCCCTAAGCCCTAAACCCCTAAACCCCCAAGTTCGTCCCTGTGTTGTATCTGGAGCAAGGATCCCTGCGTCAGTCTCGTCCGACGACCGCTTCATAAACCCCCCAAACCCCTAAACCCCTATCTGTTAGGCCCAAACTCTATTCTCCCCCCCTCTAACTCCCTAAACCAAGTGCCCCAGCGCCGAACTCCAAGAGGTGCTGGTGCTGGAGCCTCAATCTGCCGGCCTCGAGGCCGACTTGGTTCTTGTTTTTTGTTGGGAGAGAGCGGGGGGAAGTTGGTGCTTGAAGGATTCAAGGGGTCTCGCTTTAGCAGGTTTGTATCAGGATTTCATTAGAGTCTCTTTTTCGGGAATGAGGCATCCATACCTCCAGTCTATCACCTGCAATAACTAAAACTCATCGGAAAACCCTACCGGAACCCTTAACCCCTAACCCTTAACACGCTAGCCCCGCACTGAAAGCAAACGAAGCTTCTGCAGAGGCCTACTTCACTCGGCTGGGCTTTCAGCACATCGAGGTGGAGGGTGTTTAGGGTTCGGGTTGAGGGTCTGTGTCTCAGCGTCTCGGGTTTGGGGGTCCAGGGTTTAGGGTTTGTGGTTTAGCTCCAATCCGTGCATTATTTGGGTGTAGGGTTCACGGTTTAGTCTGAGCCCCCAAAGCACCAAAGCTTACAAGCTCCGAGCCTTGAGCCCCCGACCATGTCTTTCGGGGTTTGGATGATGAATGATCATATCACGGAGAAGTACTTGAGCATATGTCATACTATGATGCACATTGAAATACTCGTCGGATTTCTAAGTATTTAGGCCACCTATGTTGCACCCTACACCCTACCAAATCCAGGCCTCTAGTGCCGCAATAACATGGACATCACAAAGAACCTCTGCGAGCCTGACACCTTACGCCCAGACCATCCTAAACCCCGAGCCCGCAACCGAAACCCTCAACTAAAACCCGAAACCCTAAAAAACTCTTTAACTCCTAAAGCCTTCTCCAGGAGCTGGACCCCTACCTCTGGGTCCCCTCTGGAGCCTTGCCGGGCCGCGATGTGGACGTCCGCTACGTCTTGGCGACTGGGCTTCCGAAGGAGTGGTAACACCCTTAGAGGATCATGGGTCTTAGTAAGTAGTAAGTAGGTTTTAATTGGGGTTATAAGTCCCCTAAGTGGGGTTATCCTAATTACAACCTACCCATAACCTTACTTACTAAGTCCCATGAGCCTTCAAGCAGGGGTCGGAAGAATGAGTAGTACTGTCCACTTTCTTGTTTTGTATATTTTGTATCGTTAAGATGAGCCGGTTTATGTACTTGGACGATGTTTACATGCACTGCTCCCCAAGCCACTGATGTTGACAGCCCCCAAAACTCGGCCTAGGTCCAAGATGAGGACTACCAAAGGCACGTCCGATCTTAGCGGTTTTTACGGCACTTTGCTGGGGTTCATCTTTGGACTTTCAGGCCATAGGGCTGAGGGTTCAATTTTTCCAGGGTTCAGTTTTTTTCTTTTGACCGGGGAGGGGAGCGGGGCTGGGTAAGTTCATATTTGAGTGGGCCTTGTTTCTGCTTGCGTCGCTGTTAGTGACCCTGTGTGTTTTGATGTTTGGGAGGGGGGTGGAATACCAAGGCGGCCGCAAGCCCAGAAACAAAAGATTGTCAGGTTTGGCTCATGTGTGTGCTTTGAAAATCTCTGACAATGCTGGCCCTGTCAGTATATCCTCCTCGAACTCCCCGACCAGCGTCAATACCGAGTGATTTGCTTGCTGCAAGTTTAAGCTGCAAAGCCCCACAATGCTGCTAAACCCAAGGAGAACGCACCTTTCATCATGAAGCAACAAAATCCTGAAGCGCTGTCCCTTCGGGCTGGCTAACAGCGACGCAAGTCTGTTTCTGGCTACCAGGGCTTCCTTGGCATACCCCTCGTGTAAGCCTACTTGCTACGATTGCCTGCATCAGTCACAGCCCATGAATCTTCAGACGCCTAGTGATCCCCACGCTTGGGAATAGGAGGTGAACCACAAGACCTTCAGAAAGATTATAGGCATAGCAGTGATATATGCCGACAAGAGTGCTACTACTGAAACCAGACCGGCTAACACGTCGGAGCAGTTTCGGCTGGTCGCTTGTTGCCAGGCTTGTGGCGGCATTCAAGCGGCCACCAGCCTGGACAGGTGTTACGGAGGACGCCGCAGGGCAAACCCTCGACTTCAAATCTGCCTGGTGCATTGAAATCCTGTCTCCGACACCCATGCCGCCGAATGTCCGCAAGCCCTGAATCGATACCGAACCCCCTCAACCCCAAGCCGTAATCCCTAAACCCTAATCCCCAAAAGACCCGAAACTCTAAACCCTATAAGCCCCACCCAAGCCCTCCTGAACCCTAAACCCTGCGATGTGTTGCAGGAGATCTTCCTCAGCGCACGGCAGGAGAGAGCGGGCTCATTGTGCGAGTGTTGATAGCAACTTCCCATGGCCTGAACTCGAAACCCCGAATCCTTAACTTTACCCCGAATCCTTAACTTTAGCACAGGGGCCATATTAATCAGACTACCTACAGTTTGGAATATTAACCGACTTTACAGGGATATTATTGCTAATTATTCGGATGGCAGTCTTAAACCCCAAACCGTAGATCATGAAGCTTCAACCCTCAACCTTGATGGGGCCCAGGCGTTCTTGCACAGGTTGCATGGATTTGCCTGTGGGCTACGGGTTTCGAATTTTAAGACCAGGCTTCAAACGTGTGAGCCCTGTTGACACATACAGGGAACTCCAGAAAGTTGGAATATGGTTTCAGGGTAGGATACCCTATAATTTACCATAAAGGGTTCAGGATAATCATATTCCAACTTTCTGGCTTTTACTTTACCAGAACCTGCGATCTGTGCAGGACACCGCTGCCCTGGATGTCATGGCTCTGCGTGTCTCGAGCCAGGTGCGCAGAAGTTGCTGGTACTTGGAGGAATGGAAGGGGCCTTATAGAGGGGTCTATAAGGGTCACTATAAGGGATCTATAAGGGTACTATAATATAGGGGCCTTAATACATAACTTACCTGTGGTTAGTAGGGAATGGACGAATGGTAGTAATAGTAGTTATAATTGTACCCCATTCCTCCATTCCCTACTAACCGAAGGTAAGTACTTGGAGGATATAGGGATGCGGGAAGTACGTGTAGGGGTTTCAGGGTTTAGATTGTGATCAACGTTCTAAACGATGCCCTGCGCAAACCCTGGGCAAAGCTCGTTTCATAGTTTGGCCCACAGCCATTCCTTCCTTCGGTTTCTCACCTGACATGAAACCTCAACACCTTTAAGCCCTCAACCCATAGCCATTAAACCTGCACCCTCAGCCGCTTCACGACAGCCCTGAAACGCCTTCTAACACCCAGCACGAGAGCTTAACCGATGGAAATGCCTTGTAACACCCCTCCGCAAATCATGGGCGGAAATCCCTGTTAAAAGCTCCTTAACCTCAATCCCAAACCCTAAGCCCCGAAGACTGCTGCAGCTCGAAAGGTTCGGTGCATTTCAAAAAAACCTTACGTCCGAAAGTTGCAGCCTGCCCTGCGAGGGAACCAGCCGCCGTGCCTTCGCGCGGCGGATGCAGCGAGAGGCCCCCGGCCGACCCTACAAGGCCTTTCAAGGGCTCCTTTACTGGGGTTAGGGTTTAGGGCGCAGGGTTCAGGGCGTAGGGCGCTTCAAGGGCTCTTTTCAAGGGATCTAAACTAGGGCTTCAAGGGCTCCTTTAAGGGCGCAGGGTTTGGGGTTTCGAGAACCGGGCCTTTCAAGGGTTCCCTTATTGGGTTCTTTTTATGGGATCTATACGATCAAATAGGTGTTTTTTAGGGGTTTGAGGGATATATAATATCAAATAGGTGTTTTTTAAGGATTTAAGGGATCTATACGCCTACAAGGCCCTTCGAGGACTCCTTGAGTAGGGTTGCTTTTTGGCATCTATTACAGGGTTTGGGGTTCCGTTAATAGGGTTCCGGTTAAAGGATGTATAATGGGGTTCCTGTGAGGGGTCTACAAAAGAGTTCTTTGAAGGAATATGTACTACGGTTCCCTGAAGGCTTCCTTCAAAGGTTCCTTTAATGGGGTCCGTTTCAAGGATCTAGAAAAAGGGTCCTGTGAGCGATCTAGATTCGCGTTCCCTTAGGGGTTCCCGCAGTAGGGTGCCATTGAGGTATATTTCATCGCGCTTCTTTCAGGTATATATTCTCATGGGGCGTGCTTTTAAGGGATCTAAACTAGGGTTCCTTTCAGGGACCTTGAAGAGATCTAGAATGGGGTTTGTCGGATCCTTTCAGGGATCTACAGTGGGGTTCCCTGTTAAGAGATCTACAATAGGGATCCTTTAAGGGATCTATGATGGGGTTCCCTCAGCATGAGTGGTCGTCAAAATTAGGGTCCCTTTTTGGGTACCAAAAATTATGAGGTGCCGTATGATAATAGGTACCGAAAAAAGGGACCCTAATTTTGACAACCACCCACATGCAAGAACATGCAGAAGCTTGCAGGTTGCGTGGCCTGAGGGATCTCTGCTCTCAGAGTCTCGGAGGATGGGGTCAGTCACTATGGTCAGACAGTCCTTGATGTAGGGTTTAGGGATTTAGGGTTTAGGGTTGATGGGGTTAGTTTAGGGTTTAAGGGTTTAGGGGTGTAGGGATTTAGGGTTGATGGGTTTAGGGTTTCGGGGTTTAGGGTTACGGGTTTGGGGGTGAGGGGTTTAGGGTTTAGGATTTAAAGCGGTTTGAGGTGCAGACGTGGGCATTCGACCGGTTGCAGACACTGTAGCGGGTGGCAACAGGTGCTAAATATAGGGGCCTTGAAAATAATTAGATTAGGATTTTGGTGGCCCGGTATATCATACTTATAGTAACGAACCCTCAAAATGGTATCAAAGCCTCCTAAACCCCAATCCCGAACCCCTCAGCCCCACCTACGACGCCTAGAGACCTGTAGGCTGGCGACGTCGAGGACGTGGACCCCGCCGAGGACCGGATATGCGGTTTAGGGTTTAGGGCGGGTCGGGCTTGAGGATATCGACCTCCTTTAGAGAGTTCCTCCAAGGGTTCGAAAAGTTCCTTGCCCTGCAAACACAGTCATACTCAGCCCTAAACCCTGAACCCTGAAACCCAACACACAATGCTTAGAACCCTTCTTATAACGATGAAAGAATCCTCAGAGGAACGCTTTAAGAAGTCGGCTTCCTAAGACATCCACAGTACGACCCCGAGCAAACAGTGTAGGACCTTTTAGTCACAAGGCCGGACCCTTAACTCCCACAAACCAAAAACCTGTGACCCTACAACCTAAAGAACTGAGCAAGCAGAAACTGTTGCCGAAGCACCCTTCGGGGGAGCAACACCAGGTTCAGGCTAGGACCGGACCGGAAAAAACACGATGCTTTCGTCGGTCTGAAGAATCTAAACCCTAAACCGGCGTCGCTTTGGGGAGGGCCCCGCTGGGGTCATTGTGAGCGGCAGTGGTCCGATCCAACATGTTGAAGCTCTGGCAACCGTGTCGTATGAGATGACCAGGCACGAGCGTGAGCGATGGATGGCGCAAATGACTGGTTATCTGACTGCTCGTGCGCCTCATTTGGGGCCTCGTGATCTCTCGAATGTGTGTGGGCGGCTCGTCGGAGCCGCGCGCCATTTCGTCTACACGCGGGGGACGGAGCCTTCAACAGTGGCAGCGTTCGACCTGAAGGCCTGAACCCCAAGCGGGTCTTTTCACCCAGATCTTCCAGCCTGAGCGATGAACCATGTACACTACACTCTGAAGCCTAAACCCTAAGCCCTACACCGTAGACCTGAATCGGTCATGGATTCAGTCATGGAGCGCTTAACGATGCCTGACAGGAATCTTGACAGGAATCTTTAAAGGAACCCCTATAGATCCCTCAAAGGAGGGTTAAAAGAACCCCTAAGGATCCATGAACAAATCTCCCCCATAGATCCTATAAAGGAACCCTTAAACGAGATCCCTTAAAGGAATCCTTGAAGGAGATCCCGTAAAGGAACCCTTCAAGGAACCCTCAAACGAGTCCTCATAGGGACCCTTTAGGGGGGTAGGGGGGAGGGGGGGTAGGGGGGCCTTGACACCTACAATAAAGACTTTGTAAGGCTGGTTTAACGAAGTATAGTCCCTACCAACCTCCCCGCTCACCCCTTAGCCCCCCTACGGGTCCCCTATGAAGTCCTTGGAGCCGTGGAGCAGGTGATGGCCATCATGCGAGGTCCAGAGAAGCTCGAGGAGGCTCGAATGGGTGGCTGCGCCAGCTTTGAATACGGAATATGGAATTGTGGAATTCAGGGTTTGGTTTTTTGGGTTTAGGGTTTCGGGGTTTAAGGATTGAGGGTTTAGTGTTTAGGGGTTGAAGGGTTTAAGGTTTAGGGTTTAGAGGTTTAGGGTAGCAGCCTGAATATCTCAACTACAGTAACTCTACTGCAATACAAGTAAGGTCCCAACAATACGCCCTAATAAAACCGAACTTTTTTTCAATTTCCTAGGTGGCATTTGTTCGTAGAGGCGAATGTAGGTAAGCACCGTGAATTGAAGACTTCGAAAGGGCGTTGAGGCATTGACTTTCTTTTCATATCGTTGTCTCTTTCGCATGCACAGCAAATCAGCCCTTTTTGCACTATGTTGGGCGGGGTTTCAGTTGAAAGCTGTCGTGAGAGGGACGTTATTCCAAAAAATACTGAAGCCGTGCTGTCAAGCCTTGAAAGTCAGAAAAGGTTTCGTAAGGAGGGATCCTTAGTTCAGGGGTATGAGAGTCTCCGTGTGTACTGTTCATGCACCGTCCTGGTAGATGTAGGACTGCGGACTCTACTCTGGACTGAACCCAAGACAAAACCCTAAACCCTAAACCTCATCCCAATCCCCAAACCCCAACCAAAAAGGTGAATCTCCAAAATCCACAAAACCCAAAACCCGAATCCCCAAGACGCAAACCCGAAACCCCAGGCCCTAAAACTCAAACCCCTAAGATTTGAATCTCTCACTAAGCTTAAGAACTATAGACTGTAGAACTCTGATAGTAAGGCCTCTGGCAACCGTTCCAACCCGACTCTGTGCAGGTAGACTGGGCCTGCGCCGAGGATTTCGGCGGAGGGTCCCGCTCGTCGTTGCCAGGCACGGGCAGACCGAGTAGACGGCACGGTTGAGGATTGGTGGTGAGGGGTAGTGCGTAAGGCTACTGGGCTGTGGGGCTTCACGGTTTCGTTTTTTCTGTTCTTTTCCTACACTGTCCAGCGCAGTTCCCGTGCTTGGTTAAATTGTTTCGTCTTTATTCTCGGATCAGAACCATAGGACCGTTGACAGACTGCGGCGGGTATACAAGTGAGGGTAGCTTGTAGCACCCCCATGACGGCCCAGAAATATAACACCCCATGACGGCCCAAAATGAGTTTAAGCTCGGGTTACGCTAAAAGTATTTCTCACGGCATACGGTCCATAAAGCCCTCCATGTATTCATAAACATGACACAGCCCCGAAGACTTTAACATGTACAGTGTACAGGGCCCCCAAGTCAGGGGGAACGTTTGGACCCAATCCTGTTCAGCTCTTGCGAACACCCCCCCTCCCATGGGTTCCTCGGGAAGGGTGCCATCAAGCAATTATAGAAGTCATGTAGTGACCGTCGAAGGACCCCGAACATTCTGTACAACCCAAAAAAGCGCGAACACATCTACACACCTTCAACCCAAGTGCAGAACCCTGAGCCACACGCCATCTTAATACCCTTATGGGAACTGCTCTTTAAAGTACCTTTGCAACCCTCCAAACGCAACATTCGTGGGAGCCTCGTCTTTCGAAGCACGGGACCCGAAATTTAGGGTCCTATACTTGAGGATTCACGGGAGGTTATACATGGGGTTATAAGCCGGGGAGCTAAAGCTGTATCAGATCTTTTGGGACGTACACTACCACCTTTTCAAAATTTCTCATACTTACCCACGAATGAAGATCCAAGCATACCTGAAACCATATGGGTAGTTGTCAAAAATAAGGGTTCCTGTTTGGGTACCCTAAATATTAGGTGCCGTACTATATTAAGGACCCAAAAAGGGACCATGATTTTGACAACCACCCTTATTTGGAGCCTGTGGAGTTTCGGGTTTAGGATCAGTATGGCTTTACTCGACCAGCATACCGTAGTTCATGCGGCGCTGTAGCTGTTTATTATTTATTTTTCAAGATTCTGTAGCAGGAGCAGAAGCAGTAGCAGTAGCAGTAGTAGTAGTAGTAGCAGCAGCAGCAGCAGCAGTAGCAGTAGCAGTAGCAGTAGCAGTAGCAGTAGCAGTAGCAGTAGCAGTAGCAGTAGCAGTAGCAGTAGTAGTAGTAGTAGTAGTAGTAGTAGTAGTAGTAGTAGTAGTAGTAGTAGTAGTAGTAGTAGTAGTAGCTTTTCTGTGTCTGGTTGAGCAAGATACCTTGAATGATAGGGGGAGGCTTTCCTGATCATGGACCTATGCCTCACTCAAGCGGTTGTTGAGTCCCTGGAAAGGCCACTACTCAGGATTGGGCCGCTGCAGCCACACGGCTTGGGCTTAGTAGAACTTTTGTAGGATTTTTTTTTGTTTGTGGGGGTGGTGATGGGGGTTTGTGATAGGGTCGTAGTTTTTTTGTGTTCCTTTTTGCTTGGGTTTTCGGTTTGGGCGTTGGTAGGTGCTTCCTGGCATTTTCGGGGTCTCGTGAGCATTCGAAGCTTAGGATGTGGATTTGGAGAATGTTGAGGTCTGACTTTCTAGGAATATTATCCCCAGGTAGTACCCCTCATAACTCTCGCTCTCCCGCTCTTCTCTTTATCTCTCTCTCTCTCTATATATATATCTCTCTCTCTCTCTCTCTCCCTCTCCCTCTCTCTGACTCTCTACACGCATACACATATAATCTTTTGCATATAGATAGATATCGGCACGCGCGCTCACAGCGGCAGACCCCAGCCTTTTTATCAGGGCCCTGATATTCGGGTTTTAATTAGTTTTCGGCATGTTGGCTCAACATAGAAGTGTCTTCATTGTGGATGTAAGATTTGGGGGTGTTAGAATTCGGGATCTCATGTTTCTGGTCGGATTTTGCGGAAGGGCCTTGCAAGGCTTGGAAGGTTTAGGGATGTTATGCACAAGCTTTAAGCCTGTTGATTTCCGAGGGCGAAAGTTTTATCGGAGGAAGTGTTGACCCTGAGAGCGGTCGGTGCTGATGCCATAGACCCTGAACTTACCTTTGGCTAGTAGGGAATGGAAGAATGGTAGTAATAGTAGTTCTAATTTCACCCCATTCCTCAATTCCCTACTAAGCAAAGGTAAGTGAACCCTAAGCCCTATAAATCCCTCGGCCGCAACCCCGATTCGAACCCCAAGCCCGAGCCCTGAGTCCCTAACTCTCAACTTCGGAGTCGATTGTCCGAGACTCTGCGATCTCTTGCGACCCACTTGAAGGCTCATGGGACTTAGTAAGTAAGGTTATAAGTAGGTTATAATTAGGATAACCCCACTTAGGGGACTTATAACCCCAATTATAACCTACTTACTAAGTCCCATGATCCTCTAAGCAAGGCCGTATCAGATTGCAGACGATCGCCCCAGGGTTGTAGTGCAGAACAGACTTGTGCAAGCAAATCCGGCGGCAGTAAGTCCAAAAGCTTCAAGCTCTTCAAGCCCAACCACCAACCACGCAATACCCCGCACCCGCCCCACAAGATGGCGGCCTCCGTGCCAGCGGCTGCAGCTGCGCCAGCTGAAAGCACTGTCACTCGCTTCAGATGGGCAGCTACCCGGACCCGGGCAACTTCGTGCTGAGGAAAAGCGGTCGTGTTACCCGGACTCGACCCGTGGCGTCCTCAAACAATCAGCCTGGCGGACGCTGCAAGTCGTTTGGAGAAAGTGGTCGCAGACGCTGACGTGCTGATGCACTGGCTTCAAGAACTCCGCAGTCTTCGTTGGCTGCAGACAGCTGCAGAAAACGGTCCCGGGTGCGTTTCTTCAAGAGGCGATTAGATGTCTGCATCGCCGCTGCAAAACAGTTGACGAAGGGCTGCCACGCAACCAGCCTTCTAACCCGATGGGTTTCCAGGCGGGCTAGAACAGAGAGGTGGTAAGTTGGATATGCCCAAGTAGCGCCCAATGTTAACCCGCTGTAAAAGCTCCCACAGCTCATTCTGAGAGCTTACTTCCTTGGGGCTGAACCTACAAAGCAAACCCCTAAACCCTAAACCCCCGCACCGTAAAGCCTAAACCCCAAACCCTCGCCAGACCCCCAGTCTTTCCCAACTCCACCAAGGTGTCTCGCAGAAGGCCTTTCCCCTGCCAGGCCCAGCGATTTCAGCGTTTTCAGCGTTCAGGGTTCAGGTTTAGGGTTTAGGGTCCAGGGTTTAGGTTTACGCGTCGTGTCTGAAGAGGCCTCGTGTTTTTTAATAAGGGGTTCGTTTGGATTTCATGAAGAAGTGTACATACGAATACATTCATACTTTCGGATATTCAGGTGTAAAGCCTGTTATGTGGATGCATGCCAGGACGCTGGTAGGCATGCATGAGCTCGTTCTTCTAGTCTCACTGGTCTCAACTCATCCCCAGATCCCTCATCCACTCCCTACTCTAAACTTGGTACTCGAAATCCTGCAAGCCGCTCCACGACCCTTTGGTGCGAATGCTGAACCCGGACCGACCCCCCTTTGGAAGGGTTTAGGGCTTCGGGTTTAGGGTTTGTTATAGGGTTTAGGAGTTTAGGATTCGTTAGGGTTTAGAACCTGAAACCCAGATCAGTTGATGCCTGTCGATGCACCACGATAACGTTTCGGGAGTAGGGTTTGGCTACAACTAAAACTTCTGAAGCAAACGCCCTAAACCCTAAACCTCAAAATTTCTGAAGCAAATGCGACGCTAAGCGGAGCGTTCGCAGAGGGCTCCAGGGTTTGACGTGCATGGGAGTTTCCGAAATTAGGGGGGGTACCTTCTTTTGGGGTCCTTATATATAATAAGGATCCTACTATTTAGGGTACTATATTAGGGTCCCCTATTTTCGGAAACCCTCACATGGACTAGCAAAGATTTCCAGTCAGCCCACAGAGTCCTGAACCCTCAACGCCACCCTACAGCTGGATGGTTGTCAAAATTATGGTCCCTTTCTTGCTCCCTAATATAATACGGCACCGAGGGTACCCAAAAAGGGATCCTAATTTTGACAACTACCCACCTGAATCCTAATTAAATCCTAGGCCCTAAAACTTGAAATCCGGGACGGTAGCTGCGAATCCTAAGTCCTAAGCCCCAAATAAACCCTACTTAGTGGTGCATGGGTAGTCAGAAGCCGGGTTATAGGTAGGGCAACTACAGCTATAATCCATATCAGGGTACTTAGAACCCCACCTACAGGCGGAACATGAAATACAACTATAGGTACCCTGCTTATGACCCCAGTTCAAAAAGCCAATGAACCTCCAAGTAGACCCCAAACCGAGAATGCAAAAACGAGGCTTGCTGCCGGCATACGGAAAGGCAGCGGACGGGAATCCTTCAGTGAACCTTTTGGGGAAGCAGGGGGGATTAGACGTTCAACGGCCTAGGCATTTTAGGGCTCCTGAGGATTTTGAGGCTTAGGCATGTTTGGGGCTTTTGTGGATTTGGGATTTAGTGGCTGGTCCTTCGTTTCTGTAGGTTTTTTTTTGCGGTTCAAAGCTTGAGTAGGGCCTGGGTTTAAGGAGCCCAAGGCGCCGGACGAATCATTGTTGATAGCATCCCCTCAGAGTCAACGTCTTTACAAAGGTATAGCTTAGAAGGGGCCCCCATCCTGTAATAGCGGCATAATAGGAATATAATAGGGCTCTAATATAATCCTTATAGTCACTATTACAGGGTGGGGGGCCCCTTCTATGGTATATCATCAAATACCTGGAACTCCTGTTCTAACTACTCAGGCCCCTGTGTTCTGGGGTTTCGGGGCTCAGGGTTCGGGCTTGAGGGCTTGGGATTCAAGGATTTAAGGCAAGCCCTTAACCCTATGTAAGTGACTAAAGACCCAAAGGACACAAAACAGCCGAAAGTCTCGAGAGGACGCAGGCACTTTTTACAGTGCATCCCCCGTCGATGCTGTACTAGTTGGTGCACGCGGGCCTTGAGAGGGCGAGCGTCGCAAATCGTTGGTTCAGTCAAGTGAATCCGACAGAATTACATCGGACCAACTTTTTGTTGACTGAACCAGGTATCCCAAAGCCCTAAGTACAGGAATAAGCACTCATTTGGTGCCTCCTGTTGTTGTAAAATTGAGTTGAATCCAAGCTCGTTTAGCGTCCACCGGCCGTTCGTCATCACATATCTCAGATAATTGCCACCGGTGCTTTTGGTCAGCGAATCAGAGATCATATTTCGACCATCAATCCAGCGAACAGTTCCTCCCTTCGAGAGTTCATGTTTAACGATGGAAATGTCGATCGCCGTACGTTTGTCTTCGATCTGACTGTAGGGGCAGGTCTGTTTCGACAGCGCGTCGAACAAAGATTTCGAATCGGTAACCGCCAGATAGGGGATCTTCGTCAGGGGACCCTCCCAGTCCGAACTGTGACACGCATCACCTTGAGCTTCCATCATCAGAAACCGGTGCCAATGAACGTTTCCAATACCGTTCACAAGAGCCTGGCATTCCGCTGCCAGAGTGTTGACAACTTTGCGTTTCAACCTGTAGCTTTTCCAACTTGTGATCGAGATCATTGCCGAAGGCTCAAACTGAAGGTTCTGATCGTGAAAGATGATCAGATGTCCCCCTTGGCTCTGCATCCTCCTGTTCTGAATGAAACCCTCTGAAATGTCTTGATGTCGGATCCCAGCCTCGCACTTCTGGAACACGGTCTGTCCAGTCCAGGCTTCACCTTGAACAATGCCTAGACGGGGTTGATTCCAGGTGTCGGTCTTCTCATGCTCACTGCCATCCTGACGCATCCGGGTGATGCGTTCGGGTTTAAGGCCATGTAGATCAGGTCCGTTGTCAGTCATGCCAGGATGAAACAGAGTCCGACGGGGCTTAACGTGGTGCCGAATCCACAGCTCTGGGGTCTCGGTCCAGAAATCGAGGGTCTCGTTTTCAGGTGCCTCGCCATCTTCCGCATTTCCCCATGAAGCATCCGAAACCGCACTCACTCGCAACCGCTGAATGGGGATAGGAGTAACACGGATTCCTACGGGAAACTTTTCGGCTTCATTGGCAAGCTGATTGGCCTTGAGAATGTCGCCTATTCGAGGTTTTGGGAACTGTTGTTGCAACAGGGAAACTCGGCCACTAAGGTCAGGTCTGGTTTCCTTCGCTAGCCAGGACAACGCACCTACCAATGACCTCATTTGGGCGATTTCTTCTTCGTTGCATCTAGAGTACCGCTGGGCCTTCCGCTGTTTTGACAACACGATCTTATGGACCTTTTCCTGAACATAGTGATTTTGGTCTATCACGATGCTTCCGTCAGGTTGGGGGGTAAACTGCTTCCCGGTAAACCTACCACTGCCATACTGGAACTTACCTAGCTTGTACTTCTTGTTCAACTGTTCCATGAGTCTTTTGTGCTCTGGGCCACCTCCATGCAGCAGATCATCGGTCGCTACAGAAACAATCCCAATCAACCGGTCCCATCCAGTCTTCTTGGAATCATGAAGAAAGTAAATGCACGGGTCTGCTAAGCTCTGAATGTAACCCATTTCCTCAAGCAACACTTTCCGAAGATGTCGAAACCACGCCATCGGCCCATCCAGCAACCCGTAGCAAGTCTTAAGCAGCTTCAACAGATCACCCTTCTGCATCCCTGGCACTCCTTCGGGTGGTTGCTCAGCATACAACTCCCTCTGAATTGGGTCTCCTGAGTGGAAGGCCTGAGTGAAGTCCAAAAAGCCCAAATCCCACCTCTTACTGGCAATCACCTGAGTAGTGAACATGACTCCTTCTCGCGTCACTTGTGGCGTTGCTGAGTCTAGATCTTCGGCTCCTTCTTCAGAGAAGCCTTTCATAACATGTCGGACTTTGGCTTTACAGGGCCCGCCGTGGGCCTCCGACAAAAGGGTGCCGTCCATAGCGGCCTTGTCGATGTCTCCTGGCTCCAGGGGCTTGATGGTCCTGACATAGCGAGACTCCATGATCCGGTCCGGCTTGGTCCGGCGTATGGTCTCGCTGGTCTCGGCGTCCAACTTCTCGTACGCACCGGTCTCCAGGTTGTTGTTCACCTCGCGCTCAGTAGCCTTCAAGAAGCATTGTAAGTCCAGCTTGTTAAGCTCGCGAAGTTTGACTTCTTTCCGCTGTCGGGTCTTGAACAGGGTCTCGAGCTTTGCGTAGTAGGCCTCCAACATCTGTACGCGTGTCCTCTTTGGTGGGGGCTCAACTTCTTCATCTCCTTCGTCGTCCTCGTCCGGCGTAGCAGGCACACCGGTCTCTACGGTTGCCTCAGGGCGTGCTTCGCCATCCGCCGCTTCCAACTGTGGTGTCTCGGAGGCAGCAATGTCTGGCATGATTTCGTCCGGCTCGGCATCTCTTTCATCTCCTTCGTGAACTCGTAGGTCCGTCTTACGGCGAAGTCGCCGTAACACTGGGTGTCCAGGTAGTTCGGGAACCTCCTTCTCCTCGTCGTCCTCGTCGAGGTCCTCGATCTCATCGGGCACAGGCTCGTCGCTGAGGTCAATGTAGCCTCGTCGGGGTTCTCGTTCAAAGTCCGCCTTGGCATTGGTTAGGCCATTCAGCCATCCCGAGATCGTGAGATTCTCTTCCTCACTTCCCGGGCGGATCCTTTCAGGGGCCGCTTTTACGATGCTGCCTTGGTAGCTCAGCCAGATCGTACTGGGGTAGTCCGTCATAATGACCCTCGCGGGACCGTGCCATCTTTGGTGCGGTCGATCGCCCTTCTTGGAGTGCCCGACCATCTGTCCGGTCACATAGTCGAACTGAGGCCTGGGCCCACCTGCCAGGACGTTACGCAACGCCTGGTCCGAGTCCACCTCAAAGAAGGCCTTGGCAGCCGCCTTTCGGATCTCCATGGCCCGAGCCAGGCCTGCATCGCCAAGTTTGGGCTGACTGCCCATCTCCGCGTCATCTTGCCCTCCAGAAAGAAGCCCGCCGGGTAGACGAGGAAGATAACCAAGTACTCGTTGTATAGGAGAAAAGCCCCCGCGTGAGGCTAGCCGGTTCTTAACCATCATGGTTACATCCACCAGCTCCAGCCACTCGCCGTAGGTCGTGCAGTTATAGTCCGCCATCGTCTTCTCCAGGATCAGCTTGAAAGTTTTTCCATGGCGTTCCGCAAGTCCTCGCTGAGTTGGCGCTTCTAAGCTGCTCGGGTCCATTCGGGTTCCTTCTTGAGCCGTCCGCACTTTGAAGGATCCCTTGAACTCGCTGCCTTGGTCCGCCAGGATCTGTTTGGGAGGACCGAAGAACTTGACCCATTGTCGATAGGCTGCCCAAGCAGCTTCTGGACTTCTGCCCCGTAGGGGGATCATCATCTGGAAGTGGCTCGAGTAGTCGATGATGTTCAGGGCCACACGCTTCTTCTTTTGGCCAACGGTCGGGAGCCACACCGTGTCCATTCCTATGACCTCGTTGATGCCGTACTCGCGGGGCGGTGCAGCCTTTCTCGGCGGTCGGACCACAGCGAACTTCTCGCAGACGCTGCATTTCATCTTCCGGGCAATGTCAACCACCTCCTCCGTCGCCTTGGCAGCTTTGAGGATCCTGATGAATCGTTCCCGGTTCGGGTGACCTAAGCCGTCGTGAGCTCGCTTCACCAGTTGCTTGAGAGTCCGTTTCCTAGTCCCAGGTAGATCACGTTCATCGGCTCCGGCGCCTGCTCCTGGTACATCGGGTTCTTCTTCTTCTGGTAAAAGAGGACCCTCTCGTCGATCATCTCCGGCGGAATCGTGTAGAGGTTCTGGCTCTGCTTGGTCAGGTAGTCCTTCTGCTGGACCCTCTCGACCATCATCTCCGGGGGAATCGTGTCGAGGTTCGGGTTCCGCGGGTCCTTCTGGATTCGCGGATAGCCGTGGCCGAACCCGTCGTGAAAAGAGCACTTCTAGGTCGGTCTTGGAACAATCAAACATGGTGGCCGCCTGTTCATGTAGTAGGTCCGCTTCTGCCTGTAGCTCGTTCACTTCGTGTACTTGAACTCGCGACCATGGCACACGACAGTAAGTGGCAACATGTTTCCTAAGTTCCGCCACGACTTCTTCACATGAGCCTTCGTGGGTCACAAGCCACTCAGAGACTCCACTTGGAGTCAGTGGCCAGCGGCACATCATGTGCCAGCATTTCCCTTGAACCTGTTGCCATCCGTGATCACAGCTGAGGCCAGTTAAAGCTCTAAGGTCCGGAGCGATCAAAATGACAAACTTCTGCGTCTTACTCGCATGTTGCAGGCACTGTTGCACAACGCGCTGATACTGCATGTCCCTCGTGATCCTACCATGTTTGTCACACACAATCATGCATCTCGCTGACAAATCGTGGGCCTGGCGATACAACTGCAGGAACTCTTGCACAGTGGAGGGGCATACCAGAGTTGACATGTCCGCACAGGCTACCGAATCTCCATGTGATAGGTACTGCTTCAAAGCTCGGTCTGACAGATTCAGCGCACAACTCATCTTCTTTTTGTCGCAAAAACTCAACGGCTCAGAGCCGTCACGCTTCGGACTGGATCCTTCCAGGTCCAGTCTGAGCACATCAAACGCAGCCTTCCAACCTTGTGTTGCTTGGCGGAAAGCTCCTTGAATGCGCTTCTGCTGGCGCCGACTTAGTAGCGATCTCTCTTCCATTGCAAGAACGCTTGGTAGTCCTCGGGATTGAAGCTCTCCGTGTCGCTGCTGTTCTTCATCTCGGTCGGTCCGCTGTTCTTCACCTCGGTCGGTCCGCTGTTCTTGTGCTCGATGGAGATCACCTTTTGGCATGCTCGGCAGCGGGTCCGACGAACAAAAGCATTGCTCCCGCTCGCCACCACCGAGTGGTGGGGGCACAGATCCTGAAGCACACGGACCAAGCTCTCGCGAGCCGTTAGGCTCCTCGGGAATCCTCGGCAAACTCGTTGTCGAGTCTCGGCATACTCCTCGTCGAGAAGTGGTTGGACCGGAGCCCAAGCGAAGGCGCCGCACTGATGCTTGGGGTCGGTGTGCGGGCAGTTGAAGAACACCCGGTTGGGATTCTGAGTGGTCGCACTCAGTTCGACCTTGCAGGCCAGGTTGCACTGGCATGTTGGGATGTCCCGCCATAGTACGTTGAAGGTCGCCGTGAAGATCTCTTGTTGAACCTTCTTGTCGGTCACCACAAGGTTCGCTTCCCGCTCCAGCTGCTTCTGGTCCTTCTCCTCGTAGTCGGTCTTGCGTTCCGGGGCCACGTTCGTGGCCGTGTCGCTGGCTGGGCTGAACTTGTTCTTGTTCGAGCGACCCTTGCTCGACGATGACATTGACATGGTCACCGGTTGGTTCACCGGCAAAGGTGGAGGCGGACCCCTTGGCTGGCTGCTCGGCGATGGTGTCGATAAGCGTCTCCCGCGGCTCCCGGTCCTCGTGTTGAAGTGGGTGTAGCCCGACTCGAACGTCACCTGGCTGTGGTTGTCGTCGTCGTCCGCTGGGCGTACCATCATGAAGCTGCCATCCTTGCTGCTTCCGGCAGAGCTCTTCGATTTCTTCCACTCCCGGTACTGCATGAACATCTTGAACTCTTCGCTCTGGTGCTGGTTCAGGACTTCGTTCAGGTCGTCGCGAAGCTCCTTGAGCGTCTCCGGGCGGATCTCCCCGAGGTTGCTCCGAACGTGGGCCAACGAGGCGTCCACCGAGTTGGCGAACATGCTCACGGCCATGCGGGCCACCGGTCGCAAGAACGGCCACTTTCATGATAACTCGCTGCCAACACAGGTAGATGACATTCACCCTGGTCGGCCGCGACTGCTCGCGGGCGCGCTTGTTGGTCGGCGAGGCGCAATCCATGTTGGGACAGCGAACACGCAGGAGAAAAAGCTGAGGCAACTGAGTCCTGATTAGGCTCGAGAGGCTTCTGTCCGGCAAGAGCAAGCACTTCGAACTCGCCGTGACTTCCGGATCCTAAGGCTCTCTTCGACTGTCGCAAGGTCCTAAGCATGACAGGACTGAACTGGTTCAGTGGAACCCTCAACGCTCCTGTCGGCCCTATGTGAAGTGGCATTTGGGAACCGTGTTTCGTCAGGATCAACATCGGTCGGTCATGCTTAAGGCTAATCACCGCATCGCTCTGCATCAGGAATTTCAGAGAAATCAGAAAGGGGGCGTTTCGACTGTGTTCGCCTTCGAAAACCGCAGGTTTCATGTAACATCCTCGTTTCCCCAGCCCGCAAGGAACGACCGCATTGTAGTTGGTTTGCGAAACACCATGGACGGAACGAAATTTGTTCTGTTCAGTTTGTTTGTACCATGGTAAATCGGCGGGCCAGTGGGGTTTCATGCGATCTAAGGTGCTGGCCCCGACAGCTGTCCTCTGGCAACCGGTGTCAATTGTGGCACAAGCGTCATCTTCATAGCGATCAAACTCACTGAACCACACATCGTAGACCCTCCCGGGCATGTAAACGAGCTCGGGACGAAAGAGCTTCATCTCAAAATCATCACGGCCTTTGCCGCAGCCCTGTGGCTCAATGCTCCTATGCTGGTGATCGGGGTCGATTTGATCACCTTCGATGGGGGTCTCGGCGGATTCGACCTCCAGGAAGTGACAGAAGAGGGCGTCGTCATATGAGTCGATCTCCACCTCAAGCAAGTGGGTCTCCTTGGACCCAGAAGCCGGCGCTGGCTGTGGGCACTCTCGGTGCCAATGGCCAATCTTGCCGCACCGCTTGCACTTTGTGCGCTGCTTGAGCTCCGCGATCGACAACTTGTACGTTCCCGGTCTGATCGGGCCTTGCCGGTCTCGAGCTCCCGGGTGTCCTCCTCCGGACCTGTAGCCGCGGCCCAACTCCTTGTCTTTCTTGATCTGGGCCGACTGCGTGTAGGTCTTCCGCTTCTCCTTTATCATAATTGCCAAGATCTCGGCCGCTTCATCTTCGTTGAACACCCCGGCATCTTCCGGGGCCGCTTCCTCCTCCTCGAGATCGGCGAGCATGGCCTCCATGGCACCGATCTCATCGTCGTCGTAGTCCTCGGTCGCCACCCCAGGCTCTTCCTGATCCATCATGTGAACCCCGGCCACACCCTTGGCCTTGGTACCAAGATCATTGCCGATCTGTCCGGCCTGAAGCTTCGTCTCGTGCTTGCGAAGCCAGGTCTTGATGTCCTTCGGTTCGATCGAGCCGTGCGTGAAGGTCAACAACGTCTTGATCTCTGGGTCGCTGAGCCCCAGAGCGTTGATCATCAGGAAGCCACGGTACAGGGAGGGAAGCAGGACCTTGTGTTCTTGAACCTTGCGTTCCGCAGCCTCCCAGCGACCAAGAAACTGGCGGGCTGTTTCATTCCGCTGCCTCTTCAGGTGATAAGTCACCCGAGCCAAGGAGGCGAGGAGGTGTTCGTCCTGATCGTCGCCGTAGAACTCAGGGGAGTCCATCTTCTTCAGAAGAACTTCCGCATTATCTGGATTTGACAGCCAAGCAGGGTCCTTCGCCAAATGCTTGAAGTCCTGGAAAGGCGTAGAGCTCAGGGACTTAAGGAGCAATGGCCCGCGTGTCCTTGCCTGAGCTTTCGTCGTACTAATCCAGATCCGAGCCCTGATCAGGTAGTCCTCGAAGGGGCATTCACTGCCGTCCCAGGCCGGTGGTGGACCGGCATTGGTGCGGAATTCACTTCCGCCGTCGTCATCATCATCGTCATAGTCTCGCCTTCTGCCGGCAGGCGATCTCCGATCTTGCCATCCACCACGACGATCTCGAAGTCGAAGCCATCGCTGGAACTCTTCGTACTCGGCCCGGTCGTCGGTCGTTGCTGGCCGATTCCCCGCTTCTCCGGGCCTGGAGTCGAGGTCTCCGTCATCCTCGTCGGGCACCGGTGGTACCTCGTTGCTCGCTTGCTCCATCGGTAGGACACACTAACCCGATAGTGCTGGGTCCTTCCCGAGACTTCCGGACACCTAACAACCACTAATGAGCCCCTGGCCGCCCCAGGGAGCTCCGCTACCACTGTAAGTGACTAAAGACCCAAAGGACACAAAACAGCCGAAAGTCTCGAGAGGACGCAGGCACTTTTTACAGTGCATCGCCCGTCGATGCTGTACTAGTTGGTGCACGCGGGCCTTGAGAGGGCGAGCGTCGCAAATCGTTGGTTCAGTCAAGTGAATCCGACAGAATTACACCCTAAACCCTGCAAACCCTACCCCCTAGTTACGATATGGCTCTCCCCCCGTCAGGAATGGCAAGGCCCTACTTGGAGGTTCACGCACCGCTAAATGGGTGGTTGTGAAAATTAGGGTCCCGTTTTGGGTCCTTAATATAATACGGCACCCATCATTTAGGGTACCAAGAAAGGGACCCTAATTTTGACAACCACCCAAACCCTACAGCCTCAAAGCCTCCAAGCCGCGAAACCCTGAATCGTGAACCTCGGACTTCCGAACACCCGAAGCCTAACATCGAACCCCTACAGTAGCCCTCATTGAAAAATCTTTAAAAATTACCCTAAACCCTAAAGGAACCCGAGACCTCCGAAGCTCCGAAACCCCAAACCAACCCTAAACCCTAAACCCTAAACCCTAAACCCTAAACCCTAAACCCTAAACCGTGGAGCCCCAAAGGGAAAAAGCCGCAAGAGGCCGACCTCGTCATCGAGTCCTTGGAGCTCCAAATGCGCACAGACCCGGCGCCCCGCCGACTTTCTTTTGTAGTTTAGGGCTTAGGGATCAGGGTTTAGGGTTTATGTAAATTTCTGTGTCGTCCCGAGGCTTAGACGGATTTTGGATAAGTGCTTCTTCTACGTTTTTGGGTTTCCATGAAGAGCTTGCTAGAGTTTCGAAATAGTCCACGGGGTTTGGGTAGTGCTTGGGTTCAGAGGTTTGGGGCTTCGGGTGTCCAAGGTCTGCTGGTTTCGATGGTTTGGGATTAAAGTGCCTCGGTTTGGTTTAAGGATTTAAGGGTCATGGCTTTGGGGTTAGCTTACCTTTGGTTAGTTGGGAATGGAAGAATGGTAGTAATGGTAGTTATAATTGTACCCCACTCCTCCATTCGCTACTAACCGAAGGTAGGTTAGGGTGTAAGGGCTGAAGGGCTTAGGGGTTTGAGGGTTTCAGGGTCATGGTTCCGGGTTTAGGGCTTAAGGGTTTAAGGGTTTAAGGGTTTAAGGGTTGATTAAGGGATAATTAAGGGTTTATTAAGGGTTTGTTAAGGGTTTATCAAGGGTTTATTGAGGGTTTATTGAGGGTTTATTAAGGGTTTAAGGGCTTAGGGTTCACTGTTTGGCTCGAAGGACCTACTGGTATCCGGAGCTTCAGCCATGTAGGTAAGCATGTACCTGTGTTGAATATTTTGGTTCCACCATTTTGGCATGAGTTCAGTGTTGCAGGTGTCGGGTTCGAGGCTTATTGTTTGAATTTGGGGGAGCCTGTGGTTGCAGTTGTTTGACAATCTGTTGCAGTTGGGAGTTTGGTTTTGGGGATTTTGAAGCTGTCTACAGAGTGCTTAATTTGGAAGCTCGGGCTATTAGCAATGCTATTCGTACGTTTCTTAAATCTAGTTACCATAAATCCTACCCCTGTACTAGATCAAGGATTTTGGCTACCTTGAGCGCTGTACCTTCAACCCATACAGCAGCCTTTGTATCAGCCCTTATGCTGGCCCTTATACAAGCCCTCACGCCCTCTTAAATGAGCCCTCTGTCAGACCTTGACCCGATAACTCCCCGAGCTCTGAAATAAGAGCTCCAACCTCAATGCATGCAGCATGTACCTCTAGAACCCTGGCCACGGTTGCAGGGTTAAAGGGTTCAGGGTTTAGAGTTTGGGATTTCGGGGGTTTGGGGGTTGAGGGTTTTGGGTTAAACGTCTGTGCGGCTTTTCCAGGTTTAGCATGGCATGCCAGCCGAGTGAAGACCTTCTTCCCAGCGACCTTCTCTTAGGGGTACTTAGAAATATTTTTTTAATTTTTGGTGATTATAAACCCTAAGAAACAGCTAAAATTACAATTTTTGCTAGGGTTCTAAGTTCAGTATAGTTCTTCTGACAGTGATGAAACGTATCGAGACGCATTTGGTTTTCGCAATTGGCTGACCATTGGAATTTTGGCTCGTCTTCGCACACTACCGAGAATCACCTATTTGGCTATCCAACCGTCTTTGATGGAGTTGTTGGCACAATGCTTGATGCGGAACTACGATCGTCAGGATTTGCAACGCAAAATCATTCTACCCCTTTTGATGGCGTTGATTCATGCCTACCAGGTGATACGTTCTTTGTCGGGCCACTATCGGCGTTGCTCCAGCAAACTTGTCATCGGCTGTTTAGACCCTCAACCCGAAACCCCTAAACCCGACACACCCAAACCCCTTAAACCCTCAACCCTGAACCCTAACTCCTAAACTGTAAACGATAAGCACGAAATTGAAGAGTACTGAGCTGAGGTGTACTCCGTGTCAATCTGCTGCAAGGTTGGGGCGCTGGCAGAGGCAGCGGCAGATTGAGTTTCAGGGTTTCGAAAGTTTATCCGGAGATACAGCTGAGGTTCTTATCGTATCTTATCACCACAAGTTTCGTCACCCCTTCCCGAACGTGATGTCCAATAGCCGTGATATTGACATAAAAATTAGGTGCCTTCGACTCCCATTCCACGTATGAAGACTCCCATACTGGGCCATAAGGCGCCATCGACCCAAAGTGTAGCACCTCAATCGAACTCCGATTTGGCTCTCGATAAAGGTTACAGACATTATTCCTTAGGGTCCCAAATTATAGCTATACTATAATGTAGCGCAGAACCCTGGTCTAATCATGCATGCCTTTATGTGAACTAGTAATACTGTTCCGGTATATTCCTAGAAAACTCCAACACGATATTATGCCCAAAAGTCTATTCAATATTCAACATTTCAGGACCTGTGAACTGAATCCGAACTGTCCCACACTGTGTGAGCTCTCCCGGCGAGCTCCTATAATTTTTTTACCAATGGAGGGATATCGCCCTCACTAGCGGGTATTTCTACGTGCGCATCTTCTGAGGGTGGTTTAGAGTCGAGAGTTTAAGGCACATCGCAGCACGAGCCTATCCTGAGCATGGCTTAGCTTAAACCGCCGTCAGGCGCATTGAAGCCGGATAAGTGCTGCAAATCTAAACTGATATCGAGAGCAACTTGCTTGCAATCCTAATCCCTCAATCCTAACTCAGCCATCGGAAGGTTCTGGACATTTCCCGCAACCTCTTCTCCAATTTTCGGGTTCGTGCCGCGGCTTGGCTCGGACAGTGAGGTTGGGCAAAAAGTCCGGGGCCCTGAAGATTGAGACTTAGTATATGAGGTCGGAATAGTTAGGAAGATGATCTAGGCCCGAAGCTGTATAAGAACTCACCCTAGACTTTATTAAAACCCTACACCCCTATATAATTAAACTCTAAAGGGCCAAGAAAACAAAGGGCCAAGCCAAAATAGGGTCTCGAGGAGGGTGGAAAATTGTTTTGAACTCTAAACCCTGAGCTTCAGAAGACTTCCCGAAGCCCAAAACCTTATACCTTAGAAGGGGCCCCCACCCTGTAATAGTGACTATAAGGATTATATCAGGGCCCTATTATATTCCTATTATACCACGATTACAGGGTGGGGGCAGCTTCTAAGTTATACCCAAAACCCCAAAGCCCCCCAAACCCCAAACCCCTCAAACCCCAAAACCCTTAAACCCTAAAACCCAAAGCCCCTAAACCCCAAAATCCTGAACCCCAAACCCAAAACCCGAGAACCCCAAACCCTGTACCCCAACACCCTACACCCCTAAAGCCCAAACCCAAAACCCCCAAACCCTAAAACCCCAAAATCCAAACACAAAACCCCTAAAGCCCAAACCCAAATCCCCAAAACCCTAAAACCCCAAGCTCCTAAACCCCTAAACCCTCAAACCCCAAACTCCTAAACCCCTAAACCCTCAAACCCCAAAACCCCTGGAAATCCTGTAACCCTAAAACCCCCAAATCCTGATCCTGCCGAGGTTCTGCACCGCAACCCCGTGGCATGGGACCTCGAGGCCGGGAGAAGAAGTCCTTTAAGTACAACTCTTAAAGGGAACTCCAAAAAGTTGGAATATGGTTTCATGGTAGGATCCCCTATAATTTACCTTAAAGGGGTTAGGAGAATCATATTCCAACTTTCTGGCTTCTACTACAGGGTTTAGGGCTTCGTACAAACTGTTTCGGGTTCGTGCCCGGAGTTTTGTGCGGTTTTGAGGGCGGGTTTTGGGCGGGTTTTGCCTTTTGCTTTTGACCTGAACTATTTGTATTTATCCTGGGCTTGAGGGTTTAGGGTTTAGAGTTTAGGGTTTCTAGTAGCTGAGTAGGTAACCTTTAACTGTTTGGGGTTTGTATGATCTTACCATAACTGAAAAGGCTGACCTTTTTTTTGGCTAGGGTATTCAGCACCTAAGATTACGACAGGTCCACGTAAAGGTACCCATGGACCTCCAAGAAGTAAGAAGAATAGGTTTTCTGGGAGTACTAGGAGGTTCATAGGGTAGTGATATGTGATGTTGCAAGTCCGCTAATGTGGGTTATAGCAAAAGTTACAAAAGTAGTCTGGGTTCTAGAGTACCATACTTGAATATTTTTTGGACCTGTTCCTCAAAGCGGAAGGTGTACTTGGGTTGTTGTCACCCGAAGCCGAAGCCCCACCTTAAATCCTAAGCCCTGAACCCTGGACCCTCTCGTGATCCTCTCAGCAAGTGCGCAACCCTTTGCACTCCGCAATCCTTGTCTCGAAGCCGATCACCACGGCCAAAAGCATATCCATCAGGGTTCCTCGAGTTTCAGAAGTGTTCTGTAAGGTCGCTAAGGTGTTGTTCGTGCTTTTTTTTGCTAATTACTGGGTTTGCGGCCCAGACCCTAAACCCTAAACCCTGAACACCTAAACCCCTAAGCCCCTGAACCCCTAAACCGTCAAGAGGTCGTTCAGTCGGACGGGCTTGCCTATGCTGCCATTCAGAGCCAGCAGCCTCCAGGCAGGGCAAACTGAAATCAGTGTTTTGTGGGCTCTACAAGGGCTGTTGTCCTCGGTCGCTAGGATTTTCAGACAGTCGCAGGCACGGTTCAGGGTTTAGGGTTTTTTTGCTCAGATGTTTAGGCTTTGGCATTCGGGGCTTTGTGGGGTGCAAGGCTAGGTTTCATTTTGAGCTTTCTCAGGTTTTCTTATAGCCCAAGGGTCTTCCTGCAGCCCCAGAAACCTACAAAGTAGAGCTTGTGACCCCCGCAAAACTCTTAGGTATACCTCTGAAAAACAGTAGGTCGTTGGATCCCCAGCTTTCGGTTGGTCTCATGTTGACGGGACCGTTGCGACGTTACGAAGGTCACTCACCCTAAATCGGAAACCCTGAAGCCCTGAACACTCCCGAGAACACCTTCTAACGTTCCAAAGACTGGTGCCAAGAAGCTTAAACATGGCTTGCCTTCTTAAGCCCTAAACCCTAAACCCTAAACCCTCCCTAGAACCACTCAAGACCATCTGCACTCCTGAGGCGACGAGAAGTTGTCCGACGACATGGACATCTTCTGAGACTCCCTTATAAGCCCCAGCCCGCAAACCTGACCTCAAGCCCGAAACTTTATACTCCCAAGCCCAAATCCTTTGGTAGGTAGGTAGGTAGGCGACATCGCTCATGTCGAGTTCGGCTTGAAAGTGGCATGGAGTTCGAGCTTGAAGGGGGTCTTATGATGCGCTTCGTAAGGGTTGTATTGCATAGGATGCAGGACGCAGAGCTTTCGGGATGTATCGGGCCGGGGGGTGGAGGTCTTTTTCAGGGTTGCTGCAAGCGCTCTGTTAAAGGGTTCTTTACTATAAGGGTTTTGTCATACTGTAGAGCAATCTAAAGGTTGAGAATTTGAGCATGTGATCTGGGGTCCCCCAATACCAACTCCAAGCAACTTTTTGTTAAGGGGTTTCCTTTCCAAGTTATTCAAAGAAATGGTTACAAGGCCTGCAATACTTGCAAACCCCTGCGCCCAAGACCCCATAAGGCCTGCAACTCTTAAAACCTGCACTCTACTTGGGGTTCATGGGTAGCGGATATAAGTGACGAGTGTTATTGTACTGATAGCCATACTTCTAACCACCCCTGACTCGTCCGTCCTATTGTTGCTGCCATGAGCTGAGCCTTACAGCGAAGAAGATAAACATGGTACGGGTTTGGGGGTCTCCCTAGGCTTGAACTCCTGGACACCCGAGTCTGGTCAGGGGGACCTGCGTGCAAAGTCCCATGTGGTTCCCCTGGATGCACAAACTGGCCTCTTGCTGATTTAAGAAGACTGTTCTAAGTCATCATCATGGGGAAGTACAGTGCATAGCCTGCTTTCCTTATCTTTGTAGCTGAAATCAGGAAGCAAGTTCTGGCGCGACCACAGATGCTCGTCTAGAGCTGCTGAATCCTGACCTTGAGCCCTAAACCCTAAACCCTAAACCTCTATACCGCTTAACTTTATGTGGGCTGGAAGCCCGAAGCCCCCGACCCCGAACGCCAAAGCTACGAGCCGGATCGTCCAGCGCTTGGGTTTCCGGGCATGTGCTCCCAATGCTAAACTCGGTTTTCTACTCAGGGTTTGGGGTTTCGAACTCTGGGTTTGCCTGTCGGAATTATCGTAATTTCGAACCGACATAATACGGTTAGCGCTCGTTTTTCTGACTATGGTATACTTTATTGTCCCAAAGCCTTGTTCTACGACTCGAGGTAGCAGGGGCGACCCGGCGTTCAGCTACAAAGGCATCTGTGTGCGCACCGTGGGCACAGGGCAGTCCTTTTCGAGATAAACCCAACGTCCTGAAAGAGCGTGCTCAAGCTGCAATCCTTAAGCCCTACCAGCGCAAGCCCTACATACTATGAGGTTGATGGGTAGCTATGCAGTAGGTGGTGTTATAAGTAGGATAACTATTGTTACTTTATCCTGGGGGACTTATAATCTCACTTCTAGTTACGCATGAGACTGGAAGTTGGCTTACACCTCACGATCTCCAAAACGGACGTCCCTGTTTGAGCACGTCCTTCACCCAGACTTTCGGGGAGCAACTCCAGTCCACAACTCCTACGCAAAGAGTGGATCCTGCTACTTGTTGGTGTTGCTTCGCGGTAGAGGTCTCTCGATTTTAGGGTGTAGGGTTTTTGCAGTGTTTGGGATATGATGATGTGGGCTTTAGACTTTCGAGTTCTTAGCCGCACTTGGAGGTACATATGAAGTCTTCTCCGTACCCTAGTAACCAGTAGAACCAAGGGCTGCAAGAAGCTACACTTGATCCTTCGAATGCAGTCTCAACACTCCGCCCCGTGGCGCAAAGCCAAATGACCCCTCAGAGCCCTAAACCCTGAACACCGACTGAACACCGCAGTATTAAAACCCTACACACGCAGCGCCCGAAAGCACTAGCCCTAGACATCCAAAACACACACCCTAAAACCCCAAACCTCTTAATTCAAAACCCGAAGCCCGCCACTCCTCGCCAGTCTTTTCCGAGCTTTCTTGGGACTTGCCGCGGCACAGCCGGCAAGCAGCCCACTTTACCGACAAAGGCGGATTTGCACGGAGCGCTCTGACCCGGTCCCAGCATCGGCTGGCTCTAACAAAACGGTGCTCATTTCTGCTACCCCACCCCGAACCTTGGTGTACCACGATTACTTGGGTCAAAAATACGAGTTGTTTTCATCAGATCTACTATTCATTCTTGACCGTTTCGGCTGCGCAACTCTTATCCCTGAAGCGCGGACCGGTGCAATGCCTGGGCTTTAGAGCGTGTGCGGACGGCCTACTGCTGAGAAAAAGCGCGGGGCGCACCAGTCCTGTCAGTCTGAACCAGCCCCTGCTTCGTTGAAGGCTCTATCATTCTGCGGTGTTACAAGGAGTAAATCTAAGCCCTAAACGGCATGAAAGCCGGGGCAGAGGTTGAGATTGTAGGGTGTAAGTCAAACATATCGAGTCGAAAGCCTCGAATAAATCATCAGGTCAATCCTATGTGTATGAGTATACATACACATATATATATATATATATATATATATATATGTATATATATGTATATATGTATATATGTATATATGTATATATGTATATATGTATATATGTATATATGTATATATGTATATTGACATTATGCATGCACATACACACACACATACACACACACACACACACACACACACACATATACATATACATATACACACACATACATGCATATATGCATATATACATACATAGATACACATTCGTACATATTCATGAATGTGGATATGTGTATATACGTATGTGTTTCTGTACGTAAAATTATATACAGGTAAAACTCATACAGTTGAACTGTAACAGTCGCAGTAGCACCGTAGCAGGGGCAGTAAACGGCAGAGTAAGAGTACGAGTAAGAGTAACCGTAATCGACGGGAGGAGTGGGAGTGGGAGTAGGAGTAGGAGTAGGAGTGGAGCAGTAGTAGAAACAGCAGCACTAGCAATAGCAGCAGCAGTAAAGCCCTGTGCTGCAACCCCAACTCCTAAACCGTCGACTTCCCGAAAACACCCGGACCGCTTCAGGAAAATGTTTGGGGACCAACAGCACAGGCGGAGCTACATATGGGAGCCAATTACAAGGGTGAGACAAAACGCAAATCGATATCGAATCCTAAACTAGGACGACTTTTTGCACATCTCGGGACACCAGTATACAAGTATGTACACTTAAAAGCTGTGGCAGCGGTTGATGCAGAATAGGTCCATGAAGGGCGCAGGGCGATGATGGTAATGGTTCCGATGATGCACATCGATGGAGAGCTTGCTATCGGAAGAGTTCAGCTGGGTCAGGGATCTTCAGGAAAAATCAGGAACAGCAATACAGTACCATCAGTGGCAACATCATCACAAGAGCAAGGGCAAGCCGTTTCAGGTATATGGGAACACTGGACCGAGCATTTGTGACATGTTTCGGTCCTCCCCGCCGCTTCCCAGCACAGCAGAGGCTCCAGGTGCATCACCGGATGCCCCTAGCGTTCCCTTGCCCTCCTGTCTGTGCCTTTTCGGAAGTTGAATGGCTTCCCTTGTTCCAAAGAAGCCTACGACACCGCCTCCGAGCAAGACAGCTCGCCGGCAAACTGCAACCACGGCTCCTCGTCACGTACTGAGCACAACGCGGTCCAATTCCAGTCCAGGTGGTCCCCTGCCAAAGCAAGTGTGGAGCGTCTCTAACAAGATGGATGTGCATGGCAAGTCGTACAAAGAACGCAGCGTGCACTTCGCGGAAGTCCCGCAGATCATTTTGTTTCTGAGTGCTCCAGACGACGGAAAGGCAGAAGATGTTCCTGGCATTCGTTCTCTCGCTGCAGTTGTGGAGGAGGATGAGCGAGACGATGGAAATCACGAGGTCCGTTAGCCAAACCGTTGTTTGACATGAGTTCTCTTAATTAGTCTTATTCTCAGTTTTCCTCTTACCCTCTGCGGTAAATCACTGTGTATGGCCGCTGTTTGTGTCCCCTTAAATGTACTTTTTCCTTACACTCCTAAACCCTAAACCCTAAACCCTAGATGTGGCAAGACCCGGGGTCTATTCTGTTCAGGGTAGAGAGGATTTGCCCTAAACCCTGCTTAGAGGATCATGGGACTTAGTAGGTTATAAGTGGGGTTATAAGTCCCCTAAGTGGGGTTATCCTAATCGTAACCCTATTTATAACCTTACTTACTAAGTCCTATGAGCCTTCAAGTGAGGAACAGACCCTGAAGCCTACATCCCCCCGAAGCTCACCGGGCCAGCTTAACATAGAATAATGTACGAGCCTGATTAGGAAACCTTGGGCCTTTATATTGGGGTTCCTCATATGAATCCTATTTTTTTGGTTATAGGCCCAGGGTTTCTTAATCAGGTTCCCACATTACATATACAAGTATAGGATACAGTATATACTTTTTCCTACACTTTACGTCCGTCGCCTCTGCCGCAGGTGGTGCCAGCGCCACCCGATCCAGTTCCCAAAGATTCCTGCGAAGGAGGGCTGGCAGCGCTTGTGGCAGACTCTTGGTGGCTGTAAGATTAAGGAGTCAGAATTCACAAGCAGGTGCTAAGTAAGTTACAGACAGTTGATCCGCAATGAAGCAGAATCTTAGGGACCCCAAAAGCAAATAAGCATAAGCATTTTGTAGGGAAAGCCCTACCTTATTGGGCTTCATAAGGGGGTTTATATGGGGTCTTTCTCCTGTCGAAAGGGACGCAACCAAGCAAGGAGAGAAGGGCTGCAACGCTCCAGAAGCTTGAGATGATGGCCTGATGGCGTGGGCTTAGGACCACCAAAAGGATCAGGGCACTTGGTAGGTAGGGTTAGGGCCGGGGTCTAGGGTCAGCAAGATACATTGTCACAGCCGCAATAGCTTAGGCACTTGTAGCCCTATGTATACCTACCCATGAACTTTTGAGCATCCGGTGCCTTCCGCCATGAATGCCATATGCGGAGAGGCGAGAGCTGCAAGGAGTGCGAATTTTCTCGGAGAGGTGATTTGTTTATTGAGGTGTGTGTCCAGATATCCAGGTGTCAAGCCATTAGACGATTGGGGATGCAAAACAGAGAAATGTCTGCACAACAAAATCGGGCAGCCACCTTCAAGAGTGAGCATAGCCACAGGGCAGAGACTCTTTCTGCGCTTTATCACGAGTCACAGTTGTCCCTGCACAGTTCCACTATCCTGGTCAGGTTTGCTTTTGTTTCAGGCCTGCAGGTCTTGAACCTGCATCGGCCGTACCTGTGCGAATGTCTTGAAACCAAGTTTGCTTGGAGGTTCATGGGTAAATATAAGTGGGGTTAGAAGTCCCCCAATATGGGTTACAAGTATAGTTACCCTCCTTTAGCCCACTTATAGCTAGCCATGAACCTCCAAATAGGCCCTAAACCCTATACCCCTATAGAACCCCTATAGATCCCTTTAAAGGGACCCTTCAAGGAACCCTTTTAACTACCCATGGACCTCCAAGTTGCCGTCGGGAGGATGGAATCATAACTACTCATTCTCCTGGGTGCCTACTACAGGGGCCTTACATTCAACTCGAACGGAATTTTTCGGGTGCAGTGTAGTATAGCTGAATACGAAACCCTGAGGAACTATACTGGTAATTCTTCAGGCCCCTACATATAGAGTAGATCAGCGTATATTTCGGTTGGGTTTGCTAAGGCCCCCATATTAGCGCACCCCAGCTTTGAGGAAAGCAGACATGATCGCAGCCGCTGGGTTGCGAATCGTGTTTGCAGGCTTTTAAAAACGGTGCTGGGTCGAAGAGCATTTCGATGTGGTTCCTGCTTCTGTTGAAGCACTGCGTGCACGTATTTTTAAATGACGAAGGCACGCAATCATTGAACTTGATCTCCTGTCGAACCCTTTTTGGGTCCAGATAGGCGGTGTGTTCTGGTTTCACCACGCCAGACTTTGGCAAGCTGCATGCAGCCCGAGAGGAAACGCCCTTGCAACTGCTTCGGACATTACTGTCACCTGCCCACGAATTCTTTGTGCTTGCGCCCGACATACCCCTTCGTGCTGCAGCCCCTTTAGAACCTAAACCATGGGCCATGAAAGAGACAGTACATGTGCATGCAATAGTACGAGCAGAAGACAGGAGTTCGGGTGGCCACTGCTAACTTTTGTGGTTGTGTGGATCATTGACATATTTCTGATGGGTTGGTGCCCCAAACGTACCACAGGTAAGACCCTAAGCCGTAAACCGTAACTCAACAACCTCAAACCCTAAACCCTAAACTCTAAACCCTAAACCCTACACCCTAAACCCGACACCCTCAATCCTACACTCTAAACCCTGAACCCAACGCTTAAGCCTTAGCCCCGCGCCCTTTAAAGGAAACCAAGATAGCCCCTGAGCCCCTAAAGGCCATGACGGCTGCACCCCAGTCTCCGGTCCCAGAGACCTCTGAGGCTATACCTGGGTGGGTTTCGAGGTTAGGGTTCAGGGGCTTTGGGGGGATTTTAGGGTTTGAGAGTATGGTTTAGGGATTAGGGATTCAGGGGTTTAGGGGTTTAGGGTTTTAGTGGTTCAGGGTTTCGGGGTTTTGGTGTTTAGGGGTGTAGGGGTGTCGGGGTTTTGGTGTTAAGGGCCTGGGAGTTTCGGGTCTTTGGTTTTGGGTTTCTGGGATGTGCCAGAATATGGGGTGTAATACTTTACTATAGGGGCTGCACAAGGGTTTGGTCCAGGTTTCCAAGAACTTACTCCATATCTTTGTTGTGCCAATTCGACTGCAAATTCCTGGCAACAGCAGCCCAGCCTTGATAACATCTTTTGCAGAAGAACATGATAGAACCAGTCTGTGCAACTTTTACAACCTTTGTCTTCTCCCTGTGCCTCTCCCCCTCCCTTTCCCTCTCCCTCACACCTCGCCCTCCCCCCTTCTCTCTCTCTCGCTCTCTCTCTCGCTCTCTCTCTCTCTCGCTCTCTCTCTCTCTCTCACTCTCTCTCTCTCTCTCTCACTCACTCTCTCTCTCTCTCTCTCCATGCTTATTTCGAGTCTGGGTGTGTGTGTGTGTGTAGTATATATATATAAATAAATAAATACACACCCAGCCTTTTCGTGTTTTGATAGCCATTTCTCTACATGTGTGGGAACTTCCCTAACTCCTTTGGAGAACATACCTATAACCCATATTCGGGGACTTTAAACTCTAAACCCTAAACCCTAGACCCTAGACCCTAAACCCTAAACCCTACCCCACTTTGACTACCCATGAACTTCCACTAACTTTTTCCGAGCGGCCCGAGCAGGTTGAGCGCCTTGACGAGGTCGACAGTATGGAGGCTGGCTCTCGCTTTGAGGCTTTTGAGAAGGGTCTAGGGTTTAGGGGTTTAGGGTTTAGGGGTTTAGGGGTTTAGGGGCTTAGGGGTTTAGGGGTTTAGGGTTTAGGGGTTTAGGGGTTTAGGGTTTAGGGCTTAAGAGTTACCTATAATAGGGTTCCTTTAAAGGGGTTTGAAAGGGCTATTATAAGGGCTGTTATGAGAGTTTACCATAGGGTCCTGAATAATTACCAATACTAGTTTGGGGGTTCTTGATTATAGTTATAGTATAACTGGGCCCCAAAACCCTATTCTAGTTATTAAGGCCCCTATATTAGGGTTTACGATTTCGAGTTTATGGTTGCGGGCTAATGCAGCGGTTTTTCAGAACACGTTTCGGCACGAAGCGACGATGGCAGCAGCGACACAGTCAACAAGAAGAACAACGCATTACTTACCTTTGGTGAGTAGGGAATGGAAGAATGGTAGTAATAGTAGTTATAGTTGTACCCCATTCCTCCATTCCCTACCTACCAAAGGTAAGATTATCGGTATCAGCGTGAACTGCAACATCGGCACCGGCACCAACACCAGCACCAGTAGCACCCTGTGGTCAAAAGCCTGCGTAGCCCAAACAATCCCTGCCCACGCACTGAAGACCCTAATTACAGTTACAGCTCCAGCCCTGCAAAACCCCAAAACTCCAAACCATTTAAGCCCCTAAACCTAAACAGCCTTGACCAACCACAACAACAACCTAAAACAACCCGAAACGAGATTCCAACAGGCGAACCCGCCCTCAAAGAGCAACCAAATCGTCAACAAAAAGCACCCAAAGAGTGCCACACTTATCCTAAATCGGAGCTTTCCACCCAACCCTACACCCTAAACCCCTAAACCCTAAACTCTGTTTTTCCTTTTTTAGGGGCGCCATGCGAGGCTCCCGAGCTTCGGCAGCTCTGCGGCGCTCTGCTGCGGCAGCGCCGGGAGCTCCAATCACAGCTCGCGGAGCGCGAGGCGACTCTGTTGGAAGTTAGTCTTAGAATCGCATCCCCTTCCCCCACCACCCACCCACCTAATGATTGACCGATTGACCTCATGATAAACCGGTGGGGGCTCCAATAAAGAAACATGTCTTTTTTGTTGTTAGAAAGTGTTCGTATCTCGACTGTTAGGTTGGGGAGAATCTTGCTCCTTTTCTGGCTCCCGCTCCTGCTCCTGCTCCAGCTCCAGCGGCGGGTCCTGCTCTTGCTGTTGCTCTTGCTCCTGCTTTTGCTCCTGCTTTTGCACTTGCTTCTGCTCTTGCTCCTGCTTTCGCTCCTGATTTTGCACTTGCTTCTGCTCTTGCTCCTGCTCTTGTTCCTACATAGAGGATCATGCGACTTATTAAGTAGCTTATAATTGGGGTTATAAGTCCCCTAAGTGGTGTTCTCCTGATTATAACCTACTCATAACCTTACTTCCTAAGTCCCATGAGCCTTCAAGTAGACCCCTCTACTTGAAAATAGGCTTTACACGGAAGGGACGATTTCTAGGGGATTGGCCGGAAAGTGTATTCTTACAGGAGAGGTGTGAAAAAATAAATGGGGGACGTGGTGAGGGCCTGTCAGGGTATAGGATAGCGTTTACGTTCCCTCAATCTCTTCTGTTATGTGCCGAGTTGTTCCGGGTTTTTCGCCTGAAGTAGGAAACTTAGAGGGCACTTCAGGCGTTGCAGTGTTTCTGGAGGGGTGTGTGGGTGTGTGTGTGCTTGGAACTTTATTATGGGTGGTCAGAACTGGGGTCGCCTACTATGGGGCATAACTATGGCTACCCTACGTATAATCCTAGATATGCATGAGCCTCCAAATAGTTCAGGGTTCAGGGAAGGGCCTTTGTGCAGAGTTTGCGGGTTGCAAGGTATCGAATTTGCGGGTTTTCGGGTCTCGGAATCTAGTCTACTTAGAGGATCATGGGACTTAGTAAGTAGGTTATAATCGGGGTTATAAGTTCCATAAGTGGGGTTATCCTAATTATAACCTACTTATAACCGTACTTACTAAATCCCATGAGCCTTCAAGTAGGAATCTAGTCTAGGGCTTGCTGAGGCTTTGGCTGAATTTTAGGCATCGGGGCACCTGTTGAAGATCATGGTTGGGTGTAGTTCCGAACCCGGGATGAATGCTCTTGAATATTGAAGTCTTGACATGTGCTACTGTTGCTGTCTTTAAAGGAACACTGCCCGCCGTACAAGAGTCCTGGCAATGACTCTTGCATCATATGCAGATTTCTATCGCAATCTTAGCGCTGGCCTTGGCCCAGTACTTAGAGTTCTGTTTTGTCTTCCCGGCATTGGTCTGAAACCATGCAAAGCCTCGAAAACCCTACATCCCTAATCCACAATTCTGGGTACCAGCTCCGGGGTGGGGGGCTTAGGGTTTACGAGTTTGAGCTTCAACTGTCGCTGTAGGCCCTGTAGGCCCTGCAGGCCCTGCGTGCGAGGCATTAAATCCGCGAGGGGCAATTCATCCTAGAGGGATCCTCAACATGAGTCCAGGTAGACTCCTTGATGAGTTTTGGGTCTTGCAGGGTTTTCAATACTTGCCAGGCCAGCTGCACGCGCTTGCTCAGCGGCCTTGTTGCAGATTCCGATCAGGGTTAGTTTTTGTTGTGTTTCCAGGTTTAGCCGAGGGTGATTAACAGGCCAAAGTTTTGTCTTACGGAAGGTTCAGAGTATGACAATGAGCGAGAAGCCAGGAGTTCAAGGTTTAGGAGTACAGAGCACTCATACAGGGGTGAAACGCTGACCCGACCACCTGTGGGGCTTCGCACACATATGGACGCCAAAAACCTTCAACCCTGAATCCTGAAGCCTTAGCGACCTCCCAAAGCTTGGAACCTGTTCTAATATGTATTGTGGGAGGGGGTTACATTAATCAAAGCTTCGGAGCTAGGATTCAGGTTTTTGGTTTCCCGGGTTTGCATTCGGCATGCATGTGCCGAGTCTTCACACGCCACTGCAATAAAGTTAGCTGTACGCCCTGTATCATGATTCTTGACCCCTCCATGCCCCAACCCCAAACCCTAAACCCTGAAAGCCCTAAACCGTAAACCCTAAATCCTGAAAGCCCTAAGCCCTAAACCCTGAAAGCCCTAAAAACCTTAAACGCCCTAAACCCTAAACACTAAAAGCCCCAAGCCCTAAACCCTAAAAGCCTTAAAAACCTTAAAGGCCCTAAACCCTAAACCCCCAACAAACCCTAAAGCCTTGAAAGCCCTAACCCTAAACCCCAAAAGCCCCTAAACCCTAAAAGTCCTAGACCCTAAAAGCCTTGAACCCTAAACCCCCTCAAACCCTAAAGCCTTGAAGCCTAGCTT